>QPHH01000019.1:0-534728 GCA_003574815.1 Aspergillus spinulosporus | reverse complement strand
AAAAAAAAAAAAAAAAAAAAAAGAAAAAAAAAAAAAAAAAAAAAAAAAAAAAAAAAAAAAAAAAAAAAAAAAAAAGTGAGAGAGAGAAGAGAAAAGTAAAGTAAAGGAAAGAATGAGAGGCCGTAGAGCAGTCAATATAGTAAAGGGAGTAAGAATGTTGCAATGAGCAAGGTTTGATTGATGTATGAAGTATGATTGATTGTTGTTATCTCAAGCTAGGCTACTGATATCATTCAATATTCTGCCCTTCGACAGACTGCCTGGGTCACGGGCATCGAGCCAGGCTCATGGATGTATATGGCAACAAAGAAGAGAAGAGTCTAAGACCAGAGCACTTTTGAAATACCAGATCAGGTGAGGCTCAAATCAAAGGACTAAGGAATCATAAAGGTTAGGCAAATGCAGTTCATGACAAGAGAAGAAGCCTTGAAACCTGAGCATGACTTAATGCTCTGACTCAAAAGTGAGCAGGCTACGGTAGCTTAACGGAACCAACAAACCAAAGATGTGCTTAATTGAACCTGGTGCCATCCTCTCTGATGCCATATGTCAATACTGTACAGTACAGTCTTAGTGAACTCTTTCATGGTGAAGGATATATTTGACCTAAGCATGGGGCATCATACAAGGTGCTCGCGCTAAATTAAGTTATTCGAGAATTTCTAGAGCAATGTTATTAGGACTAGCAGTTATCAGCATGAGTCGAGCGCATCCGAAATTAGGGGGGAGACATCGCATGCACTGTTCCAAATCCTTGCATTAACAAAACCAGGAGTATTTGAGCAAGGCTAACAACATTTGGCGGGGCTATTTACGATACTATAGTACACGCCGCTCCGTCAGAGCCAGTCATCAGAGTCGAGTACGCTTCAACCAGTAATTAATACATCCCATGGTCGAGGTTTTAGCACCGCACGCTGATGTTCAGATGACCCAATCAGTAGTTACTCAGAATCCAAAGCGCATTCTCGCCGCCGCAGTGGGAGAAATAGATGGAGTGATAGAGGCGGCGGAGCCTGAAGGGACCGCAGCTGCAGAAGACCGGTTGCCAACGCTACCAACAAGCGGTCCGATGAAGAAAGTTTGGCCACACGGGTCTGAAGGTGCCGTGACGCAGTCCTCAAGGTATTGGCCAAGTCGTCCAGGCTCGCTGCCAGAACCAAGAACGTATTCCGGGTTGTAAGCGGGAACCAAGGAGGAAACGTTGGACGGAAATACTACGCTCCTCTGCTCCGCAGCAAGCCAGAGAGCGTCTGCAGTATGCACGGCTGCCAGTCTAGCAAGAATAAACGAGACTTCCGGGGACTGGGTGTACCCAGTGGCACCGATCAAGGCACTGGCGACGCTGCCCTCGAGTATAGCAGCGTTCTTCACGTACTCTTCTCCGCTGGTTGCATTTGGGATCGAGTAGTCACATCTTGGGTTCGAGAACCCGGGAACTTGAGAGCCGACTTGCTGTAAAGCCCGGACCCCCAAGCGATTCTGCCTCTGGATGCCGAGGAGATTCTGGTAGTACTCCACTCTCGAGCCATTGGTGGCATCCCTCAGGAAGGTCTGGTTGATCGGTTGGGATGTGTAATATCTCTCGAGCAGGCCTTGCAATGCGTATGCGTATTCGACGACTTCGGCGTCAGAAGACTTGGGAGAACAGCTTGTGTTCTGGGCAATCGCGGCTCCAGCAAGCAGAAGACCGCCGAATAGAGAAGAGAAACGCATGATGGCTTGAATCGGTTTTTAACCACGTATATGAATGTCGTGTAAAGTAGTAATCAAAATGAGTGCAGCAAACTGTTATTGCTATGTGAGAGTAGATACTCATATAAGTGCGGAATAGACACTACTGGCCGTCAGAACGACGTGAGGCCAACTGTATGATGCAATCCGGACCGTATGTTCTCATCTTAGACTCGTGGAGAAGCGCGGAAGCTTAACCCGACCTTTGCATCACGATATCGCTGAGAGGAAAGCTCATAGGTGGACAGAGTAGCCCTCGTAGTGCACCCCATGGGTTGCGGGATATGCGGAGATCTCATCCGCCATTTATAACGAGTGAACTGAAGGCCACGTCAAGATATGGCCACTCTGATATCATGACATTGAGGATTGCAGGTAGGCTGAATGCGGTCAAATATGTGGTCACTATCAAGTGTTGGTGTAAGAGGGCCCCGCAGTCATCGGTCCGTCCTCTGCCTTCTAGCACGAGTACCCTTCAGTGAGTCCTAGATGCAACAGTTAATCTATATTAGGATCCAAGATTGGCTCAGGTTTTTCCCCTTCAGCCAGTTGGCGGATGAGTGCGGAAGGCCTACCATAGGACCGCACTGGGCACTGTTTGGGTCAACAACATGCACGTGACTATTCATGTATGTCGAACTTCCTACTGCCAAAAAGGGCTAACCCTCCTTGGAGAGCTAAGTTCTGACTAACATACTGGTTGTCAGAAATCATTTATATTAAAAACCTTAATCTCCTATTTACAGTCTGTATAGAGATTTATAACTGTTATGAGATTCTCCTGATTATCAAGAGATATGTTGATCTTCTCCATAGCAGATGGCTGAATGGAAGGTCGACCGAGGTGCTGTATGATTAGTAAGGAGAGGTCTCCTCTGGGTGACAGCATCGCACCTACGCATAGGCGTTGCACCTATGCATATGCAACATGGCGACGCCCAGGACAGGAAGATATATAAGGACGGTTATTACCTATTGTTATGGAAATATCATGTATATGCCGGCTTACGCCACGTGACATCGTGGCTTAGGCGCGATCTCCAACCCCTGAGGATCTGACCCCTGAAGGTATCGTACAAGACACATTGAAGACAGAGAGAGAGATCTATCGTCAACAAGATAGACAATCAATCGTCATATGGCATCCGATCCTTAGTAGGCTACGTTCGTGCAGTTGATACAGCTTCCTTCTGCCCTTTCCCCTTTGAGCATTCACAACACCTATGTAGATAGTTGGATCTTGGCGATCAATACAAGTTGTTGTTCCGGAGTTACCTTCAGCACCAACTCGTTAGCACTTAGCTCTACATGATATATAACTTGGTTATCTATCTTGGCCCAACTTTCCTCTGTACGCTCATAGTGTTGTGGACCGTGACTAGTCGTCATACTAGTTGGACGTGGCTGTGGAAAGGTAAGAGTCAATCGAGCAGAGCTTACGAGAGGTTACTAGGGTTAGGAAGGCTCGAGAGGTCAACCTTCCGTAACGCAAGCCCGTCGAAACATCGTCTTCCTGTTCTCCCACCCCCTGATCTTGATGAGGCTTGAGGATCGAGATCATCTACACAGCTGAACAGGTCCCTCTAAGCGCCGCCACTTGGAGTGAGAATTATCTCTACTCGAACCTTGCTCTTTTTGTTGTTATGAAGAGAAGCATAAATAGAGCGGCATTCTCTTGAGCGGCACCAATTTCCCTTGTTTCTCCGCGAACCTGAAAGTGTATGAACAGTGTGTACGGTGGGATTTGGGAGGTAGATATGGTATGGGAAAAGAGGACACCCATGGCTTGTCAATGTGAAATGCAGGCAACATATTTCAGGAAATGACCGAAATCGGCGCTAGAAACCACCTCGATGGTCGACATATCTCTACTTGATGCCGGCTCGGCAACACACTACTTTATATTGCTGTGAGTTTTCATCCAGTGTCATTGCAAAATGATCTATGCTGTGTACCATTCAAGTGGCCAAAGATAGCACTCACTACCTGAGTGTCGGTTACGCAATCAATCTAGATAAGTAAAGCCAATCCAACGCAAAAAATGAGAAAACGAGCAGCACAGATGCACTCCGGAGTGCTTTACATGGCCTGGGCGAGGATACCACCAGCCTTGAAAGGAGTGGAGTCGACATGAGAGCCGCTCTTGTAGCCACCCTTAGCGATGATATCAGAGTAGTTCGTAGAACCACCGCCGTTCCAAGCGAGGAGCTAGATCACAAGTTAGTTAAGACAAGTGAAAAATTCTAATTCGCAACTTACGTTGGGGGTGTCCGCGGGAATGTCAGTAAGGACACCTTCAGTGGCAATGGATATGATGTCCTTCTTGAGTTTCTCAGGAGTGAAATCGACTGCGAAAGCAGAGTCCTTGGACGGCTGGAGGGAAACAAAGTAGGCCAAGAGACCGGCAATGTGAGGAGAGGCCATGGAGGTTCCCGAGATGGTGTTGACTGCGGACTTGCTGCCAATCCAGGTTGACAGGATGTTGAGGCCAGGGGCAAAAATATCTGTGCACTTGCCGTAGTTGGAGAAGTAAGCACGCTCATCAGCAAGGGTCGAGGCTCCTACAGTCACTGCCTTCTCAGCGGCTGCGGGAGAGTAGTTGCACGCATCGGCGTTGTCGTTTCCAGCAGCGACAGCAAAGTGAACACCGGCTTCAACGCCAGCATTGACAGCGTCCTCAAGGGTCTTCGACTTGCCGCCGCCAAGACTCATATTAGCAACGCTGCCCTTAAATCCGTTGCCACCCTTCTTGGCTTTCTTGAGATGAGACTCGACAGCCCACTCGACACCCTGGACAACGTCGGCCATGGTACCAGAGCCACTGGACCTCAGAACCTTAACAGCATAGATGTTGGCCTTCTTAGAAACACCGTACTTCTTTCCGGCAATCGTGCCCGAGCAGTGAGTACCGTGACCGTTACCATCTTCATCCGCGTCGTTGTTGGGGATAGTCTTGCCCCAGAAAGCACGGCCCTCAAAGTCCTCATGTTCGATATTGATACCAGTATCAATAGTGTAAACATCAACACCCTCACCTCCCTCGGAAGCGTAGAGATACTTGTTGAATGTACCGAAAGTCAGTCTGTCCCGATGAGAAATACGAGCCAAACCCCAAGGGGCGTTCTTCTCAACGTCCGTGTCTTCCAATGTATGAACTTCGGAGTTTCGCTCAATATACTCGACCTATGGAAAGATAACCGTCAATTTAAGCAGAGCCGTGATCCGGCGGTGTACTTACGTCAGGATGTTTGCGGATTTCTTCAATCGTATCCTCGTGGAAATGTCCCGAGTACCCCATGAGAGATCCAGCGATATTGAAGGTGTCCTTTAGACCATCATAAATTTCTTCGCCGAACCCAAATTCCAAGCCGAGGAAACGCTTCTTCAGGTCAGACCTACCACCACTCTTCTGCTCGTGGATGTCCTGCACCCAACTGTGATGAGCAGAGGCGGCATCAGGGTCTACATGTTTCTTGAAGACAACAATATAGGAGTCCGGGATCTCCTTAGCGTTTGTGGATGAAAGGATGGGAGCGGCTCCGTTGTGGATGGAGTCGACGACAACAGGCGAGGCTGCAGCGAGCAGCGGAAGCAATGAAAGGCCGAAAATGCCTTTCATGATGGCGGCTATAAGAATGAATAAAAACTTGGCAAACCAGACGAAAAACAACGAAACCAGGATTTCCAAGATGAAGAGTATGATGATTAATTTAGAGATGATGAAGATGAACAGAGAGGGATGGAGGAGGGTGAGGAGTGAGGAGGAGGTTGGATGGGGAGAGCCGAGCTTATCAGTCAGCTGCACCAAGGGAAGGGTGATGTAAGATGCAATCCAGGATCATTTGATACTCGTTACTTTACGCGCTGTTACACATCAGGTGACTCGCCTCATACCTCTGTCCTGGTATGATAGTGTAAATTACCTATCAATTACAGATGGCGGCAGTACGCGGCCTGGTCACGCTATGATAAGGACCCATGTTGAGCAACCAGCCAGTGGTGGAGGCTGCGGAGAACAAGCAGATCAACAGTCAGAAGGTGCAGTTGTCAAAGCTAGTATGCTACGAAGTACTACTATAGGTGCATATATGTGATGTAGAGATGCCATTTACTACTAATAATCACCTGTCAATACAACGAAAACGACGAAAATTGCTTTACAGTAAGTAACAGTCAGACGGAGGACGCTCGTCCAGCGGTGACTCAGGTCCTCAGCAGACCCCCAAGACCCAAAGTTCCAGGCACCAGGCGCTTGAGGAACTTGTGAGGGGTCACCCTAACCAAGAACAACAGCAGGGTAGAACAAGGCGAATTTGCCATTTGGCCAACTTCCTGTTTCAACCCCAGCCTGGGCCGAGCTGCGAGCTGCTGATCGCTGATCCCGCCTCATTCCTGACTCCAGAATCCTGCCAACCGATAATGGGTACGCTAGGTGGCATCCACGACTCTACACAAACAGTTCTAAGCTAGGCAGCCCAGGCCGTGATGTACACAAAATTGACGACCTGACTTCTGCTAAATTACTCAGTTCAGCCTGTTCCGCCCTCATGGTTAAGATGATTTGCGCTGCGGGTGATGCAGCAGCTTCAATCAGCCGCTGAATTAGCATGCTGGAGGGAATACAGGGAATACTGAACAGTTTCCAAGGGTTGTAACCTATATTAGGTTGCTCGGCGACTCCTCAGCTATGCCATAGATATCTAGCTTCAGGTTTCCATTTTATTTCTAACACAGTACAAAGCATTTTTACGACCGCCCATTTTCCTTGGATCATGGACGGGCCTCTAAGGGAGATGCACCACTCCGAACTCGGAAGCGTTTCTTTCGAAGTTAGACATTCCAGGTCCCGCCAACAAGGAAATCGGGCCTACAGCTAATCTTGTTCAATGGAGTATCGTATTACTGGTGTTACTAGCATGCAGTAATATAAGCCCCTCCGTTCACACTACTCTGTGACTTCGGTGGCTGTTGTCGAGGAGGAAATATATTCTTTTAACAGTGCGGTGATTAGTGCAGGAAATAAGCCTTGGCGAGAGAATTTGGCACATGCTTCCTGAAGATGCTTCTGAGCGTTTGATGTTCTTTGTATGACTTCATCTTAGTCAGGTTTTACGATACTGCAGCTACAAATGCTGAACCAGAGTATCTCAGACGGCTCTCCGAATGCCTGGTATGGTGCCCAGGTAATAGCAATCAGGATATCCTTATGAAGATAAGCTCTTATCGATAACCCGTCGATGATACCTGCAAGTGGCTGAGGTGGGTCACATGAGTGATCTCTCGAAACGAATCGTTGCTTCAGCCTCTTGGTCCAGCGACACTGCCTGTTTGTCGGCGGCTGACAAATTTGCAGCTTATCTACTACCGTTGATCTCTTAATAAAAGGAAACTAACAAACCATAGGTCTTCGATTCGTGGCGTCCCTCTTCAAAGCGCAATTGCTGATCTTCGAAGCAGGCCATCGGTCCCACCCTTCCGCCTCTGCCGACGACGCAGCTTTCTCGCCCTGCCAATGAGGGCTGTTGTGACACCAAGTCGAAGTGATTGTTCATGTCTGATGGTCTCTAGCCGTCAGGTAGGTAGCCGGGGCGATTTCGCGGCGCAATGAACCGGGCCGTTTCCCTCTCGCCGCATTCTTCCTCGCTTACCCAAAGCCCTTTGGTCGAGTTCGCGCCGGTTATCGATGAGCTGAAATCTATTTGCGATGATTATATTGATATAAGCCTTACGGGTACGGTTACCGAGTGTCTGCTCCGGCTGCGTCACACGTTGATCGATAATCCGCGCCCTGTGGAGGCGAAGGAGTTATTCCGGCAACTCAACGGTTTCCAGACGCTACTGAGTCTTATCAGAAAGTTTTCGGAGATTTACACTCCGAGTGTACAGACAAAGGAAGAGAGGCGGAGCTTGCTGGCGGTCTACAAAGACTGCTTGACGGTTCTTGCTGAATGCCTCAGAGATCATCTAGGAAATAAGAGGCATTTTGCTAATCGAATCCCTGGCGGAGGGCAACTAGTTCTCGAAGAGGCGTTCTCATCTCTGATACTGAAGCTAGATGCTACACAAGGCGATGTGGAATATTTCTGCGGTAGCGTTCTTGCAGCGTCACTGTGTCAAGAGACCGTAGTGGATGTTTTCACAGCACTCTCGACAAAACTCCAGAGAAAAGAAGAGTCAGAGATAACTTCCGATGCTGTCGAGAAGGAAGTCGAACGCTTTATAGGAGCGTCAGAAATTATTGAAGCACCGGAGCTATTGGGTCCGTTCCTACGAGTATGGTTGAAGCATGCCTTCTTATTTAAGCCTGTGCAGACGGTTTTAAGGCTAGCTGTACCATCATGCCTCAACCGACTGGCCTCACAATCCCAACGAAATGTCATGATATTGCATGATACAGGGGCATTCAGCCTGACTCTTCCGCTTTTGTTGAGTGAAAACCTTTTGAAGACGGAGAAGCTATTCTATCAAGAACTTGCCCAACAGCTATGCACCCAAGGGACTAAGAATATGGACGATGCGGTATATCTCTACAAAAAGGCTCACAAATGTCCAAAGGCGTTAAGGTTACTTGTCGATGTGCTCAAACGCTCCAAGGAACCTCCATTGATTCAGTTTGATTTATCCTTGTATGGTTTTTCCTCCTTGGAGTTTGCAACAATAGGCCGTTCCTTTCCTCCCGTTACTTCCAACGGATATACTCTCGCTGTCTGGGCTCGCTTTGATCAATTCGACCCAAGCACGCATACAACCATTTTCGGCGCATTCGACTCTAGTCAAGCCTGCTTCCTCCTGGCGTATCTGGAAAAGGACACTCGCAACTTCATCCTACAGACGTCAATCAAAGGTTTGCGCCCAAGCGTGCGATTCAGATCCATGGCGTTCGAGCCTAATAAGTGGTATCACATCTGTGTGGTGCACAAAAAACCTAAACCACCGTCCCATTCTCGTGCGCTGCTCTTCGTTGACGGGGAGTTTATCGAGCAGCAAAAGATCGAATATCCATGCGTACCTTCGCCAAGTGGTCTGAATCGTCCGCCTCGGGTTCAAGCTTTCTTCGGCACTCCTCGGGATCTGGCCATGAAACTCGGAAGGGGAGTGTCATTTAGCCGGTGGTCATTGGCAAATGCTATCCTCCTTGGAGAGGCATATAGCGATGATATGGTAGCGGTTTTCTATAACCTTGGCCCCCGGTATTACGGTAACTTTCAAGATTGCCTGGGGTCTTTTCAAACCTACAGAGCATCAGCAACACTAAACCTTCGTAATGAGCACCTACACCCTGGCAAGGAAGAACAATCAGATATCGTTATTGCGATTCGTCGGAAAGCAAGCACGCTGGTTCGCGAAAGTGGTATTCTGATCAGCGTTTCTGCCCGGTCTGTTCTTGATGATGACGACAGCAACAGTATGGACGGATCCCAGCTTGTCAAGTCTCTTTCAAAACAAGCAAGAAAACTGCTTAATCAATTCACAAGAGGCGGAGGTAACGCAATAGCTATTAATGGCGCTAGCCCTGCAATCAATGATGCTCTAATTCAACCCCACGGTGTCGGCATCTTGACGGGTGATCCTGTTGTTACCTCACCACACTCTCTCGATGACATGAGCTGGCGCATTGGCGGTTGTGCCTCAGTGCATCTGAGTCTCGTTTACTCAGCTTCCTCCATCGAGTCTGCTCTTCTTGCAGTTGAAGCATTATACGAGGCAGTCCAGGACAGTTGGCGAAATAGTGAAGTAATGGAAAAAGAAAATGGTTATGGAATCCTTGCTACAATACTTCGTGAGAAACTTGGTTATGGGTGGACCTCGACCAAGGTGGCCGCCGTGTGTTCCAACGATGAGCAACGGTCTGCTCTGTCTCTTGATCTTCTACGCCTGACCTTGAAGTTTGTTGGGTACGACTTTGAACAGCCAACCCGCTCAATAATCACGAATCCCCTCGCTTATAGGGTATTGCTTGTGGACCTAGAGATATGGAGATACGGTGCGCCTTCTCTGGTAGAACTGTACTACTCGCAGTTCTGCGTATTTGCGAGGGAGAGTCAGTTCCGCCGGTTTAATTCCAAGCGCCTTGCGCGGATGCGTACGTCTCGAAATTCTCATCATCTCGAAGATCTGACTTACACAAAATAGGTGTTAACAAGAAATTGCTCGAGGTCCTTAAAGGAGGGAATGTTTCGCCGCAAATGCTGCGGCCATTTGTTTCTGCGTTCAGGTCATTGATGGAGAGTTGTTTGTCTGCTGATTTGCTTCGCTCTCTAGCACTCTTTATCACATATGCCCTACACAAACCCAAAGAACCCAGCGGATTGCAGAAGAAGAAAAGTATGCGATTCAGGACAAATTCAGGGCAGCAAGGAGCCCCATCTAACACGGCCCTGAGTATGTCTGCAAGTCAAATTGCTATCGAGATGCTCCGATTGCTCTGTTCACTTGTCTGCGACACCCGTGACCTGGCGCTAATAAAGAAATTTGCCAGAACAGTGACAAATAAGGTACGTGGCCGTTGGATTAAGCTTCATCTTTCTAATTCCTTTATAGTGGCTTCTCTATCTCATGTGTGAGGATGAGCCAGAAATTGTTGTTCTAGCAAGTAGAATCCTCGCTAAGGTGCTTGTGACCAACGACAGCACTTATAACAAGAGGTTTAGCGAAAAGAATAATGGGTATATTATCATGCGAAGCTGCTTGAGACGATGGTGGAATATTCCCATCTTATGGCCCCTTTGCTTTTCAGTCCTCTTTGGCCTAGATCTCGGTACAACGATGGCCGACAGACTATTCGACAACGCTTCGCTTTGCCGGGTATTGATGGCAGATGAAGTCAAAGTTTGCTTTCCTGAGATATTCCCCGTTATTGCGGACATGATGCGAAGCGCTCTGAGGAAGTCTGTCATGGCCCATGGGAATCTGCACGGTCTTGACTTAGGCCAAACTGCTCGGCCCCTCATGGCTCACCCTGTACCCGTCGGTACCAGCGATCAGGAAGCATTGCTTCTTGCAACGGTCATTGAATTCCTTGCCGGCTTGCATCTGAAATCGGAGGGCTTTCGTGAATTCGCGTCCAAGTCTGAGTACGCAGAAGACGTGCTTTCTGTTCTGTTTCCTGTTGTCGTTGGTTCGGACTCTGTGAGTGCGGACATAGAATTATCTTACCGAGTGAGTGGCCTCGGCCTCGATGACCAAAACTCCAGAACTAGTCCTCCTCAATCGCGGAACACAAATGAGCTGCATACAACGACCGTTGAGCACTCCGGACCTCGCGATGAGACTAGCTCATCCTTACCCCGATCGTCCTCCTTCATCCTCGTATCACAACATGGAGGGAAAAACTCACGTTCTCCCTTGCAAATAAAGCATGCGTTTGTCTCGGGAGGTATGGAAATTGAGGGGCTCACAGAGCATCCGTTTCTTTCGCGCATTCTATGCCTGATATTGTCTATCTTTTCAGAGCAACTCTTGGAGCGAAAAGACTTCTCTGGACTGGGTCTTTTCTCCAAGACGCCACCGGGATTCCTGGAACACCAAGCATACTTTAACTCTTGGGTGTTAACAAGACTGCTTCAAATGTTGAAGGACGTCGCTTTCTCAAAGACCGAGTTATTAGCAGAGCCACGCGTTATTACCAACTTGGGACGTTTCACAACTCAGTTAGCGGAAGCGACATTAGAAGGATGGTTTGTCGACGGGGCGATCGCGACCCTCGAATTTTCGGGAACAATTCTGGAATATCTTCAACGGCCGGATGTCTCTACCTTGAAGAGTATAAGGCTATGTAGCCAAATTATCGCTACTATACGCTCAAACGTATTCCGCGTTGTTCTAGTTCGGCTTTCTGAGGTTCAAGGCCCGGATGCATTGTCCTTTCTCAATTGCCTGTCCTACTGGCAAGTGGTACTCCTGCAGGCAGGCGAGTCCCAAGCGGATAACCTGCAACTGCTGTGCTATCTTCTTTACACCAAGCTGATAGATGAGAACAAGGACGTCCGTGTGGCTGCTGCGGGTCTTTTCCGAGTTATCATGGTTCAAAAGCCAGCCGAACTATTTATGATATTGAACCATGCAGCGACTCCCCTTCAAGAACGTCTTTCTGGGGGCTTTGAAGCTCTTGCAGGCATGGACGATGCTGCCTTCCTAGAATGGATAGACAACCATGCAGACGATTTGAATACCTTGTTCTTGGGAAATGTGTCAAAATCATGGGAAGACTTCATTCAACAGCAAAATGCGACCATAGAGACTTCGTGGCGTATCCGAATGACGAAGCGCCAGGAAAGGCTCAAACAAACAAGCCAAATGGAGAAAATGAGAGATGAAGTAACCCGCAGGCATGAAGTCACGTTTCCTCATTGGAGCTCTAATATAGCCAACTCTGAGCTCTTGAGATACCATAGGGCCCTACAAGACCAGCAGGATAGTCATGTGTTCATGTGGAATGAATTCTTTCGGTTAACCCTTGACTTACGACGATTTGGCGGCATTCTAGCAGAAGAAAAAGAGAGGAAATGGCGGCTAGACCAGACAGAAGGAAGGAGCCGCATGCGACTACGAATTGTCCCCGACGACACAAAGGAGAGACAAGACTACCAACCGAAACGCAAAGCATCGGAACCTCCTGCTATTAAGGTGGACGCAGCAGGGCCCTCTAACGGCAAAACTCTTACTCCCCCCTTGGATGATGAGCGATCAACTGACAGCTCTCACGGCATTGAGCCTGACAATACGAGTGTCATGGAAGAAAGCTTCGAGATGATCGGTGATCCAGCGGCGGATTTCGAAGACTATGATGACAAGAACCGGAAAGTTATGAGGAGCCTACATCGTGGTGACGAAGTTGAGAATCTTTGCAACGTTTCACGGATTGTTGGGTTAGAAGCCTTTGAAGGCTTACTAATTCAAGGCAAAGACCATATATACATCCTTGACAATTTCTTCCAAAGAGTTGATGGTGAAATAGTCAACGTTTCGCAAGCCCCCAGTGACGAGCGCGACCCTTACGTCCGCATGATTGCCGGCAGAGAAGCCAGTGAGCGAAAACCCCAGGAATACGAAACTAGAAGCTGGAAATGGACGGACCTCGTTAGTATATCCAAGAGACGATTCCTGTTCCGGGATGTTGCGCTCGAGATCTTCTTTACCGATGGAAGCAGCTATCTCTTGACGCTCATTTCATCCAAAGCTCGAGATCTTTTGTGCAGCCAGCTTGCTAGCAAGGCCCCACAGGTTACAGGAAACGTTGGACACTCGCGGCCGGAGGATATATGGCGGTTCGAGACCCTCCGAAGTTCTGAAGACGCGCCACAGTCCCTCGGCTCAAAGTTTGCCAGCGTTTTCGGGCACTCACCGGTATACCCAGCAACTCGTAAATGGGTAAAGGGGGAGATCTCGAACTTCCATTACCTCATGTTAATCAACACGCTCGCCGGACGGACATTTAACGATCTGACACAGTATCCGGTCTTTCCCTGGGTAATCGCTGACTATACGAGCCAGGAGCTGGATCTCACCAATCTGAAAAGCTTCCGTGACTTATCTAAGCCGATGGGCTGCCAAACACCGGAACGAGAGGCTGACTTTAGAGAACGGTATCAAGCTTTTGCAGAAATGGGTGACGGCGATTCGCCACCATTTCATTATGGCACTCATTACTCTTCAGCGATGATCGTGAGCTCCTATTTGATTCGGTTGCAGCCTTTTGTGAAGTCGTATCTTTTATTGCAGGGAGGGACATTCGACCATGCTGATCGTCTCTTTTATTCTGTCGGCAAAGCTTGGGAGTCTGCCTCGCGAGGCAATATGTCGGATGTGAGGGAGTTAATACCAGAGTTCTTCTATCTCCCTGAGTTCTTAGTCAACTCCAACAAGTACGACTTTGGAGTGCTCCAAAACATGGCAACAACAATTGACTCGGTGGAATTGCCGCCGTGGGCGAAGGGTGATCCAAAGATTTTCATAGCCAAAAATCGAGAAGCGCTGGAGAGTCCTTACGTGACTCGGAATTTGCACCATTGGATTGATCTGGTCTTCGGGTGCAAGCAAAAAGGCGAGGCTGCTGTCGAAGCAGTCAATGTTTTCCATCATCTCTCCTACCAAGGTGCTAAGGACCTCGACGCTATAGACGATCCCGTTGAGCGACTTGCCACCATAGGAATTATTCATAACTTTGGGCAAACGCCACATCAAATATTCAATCGACCCCATCCTCAAAGTGAGGTACATAAGCACAAGACTCTACGGCTAGATACTCTCGCTGAGTCGCTTACCCAGCTTCCTATTGCGCTCCTAGGTGAGTTTATACACATTACAACGCTGTTCCAACCCTAATGTGCTCCTAGAAACTGGAGAACGAGTTTCGTCTTTATGCATGAGGCATGATCGTTTATTGTGTACCGCTGCGTTGCGACTCAACATACCACCAAACTATGATAAGTATTTGGAATGGGGATTCTTTGATGGCAGCGTTAGATTCTATTCCACAGACCATCGAAAGGTAATCCACCTCATCGTTTATGGCTCCTAATACTAACAATATATAGCTTCTTGGCCACTTCGAGCACCTCCATGTGGGCCAGCTGACTGCTGCCGCCTTCGCGGACTCCCGAACGCTGGTTACTTCAGGCGCCGACTGCACCGTCTCAATATGGACCTTTACAGCAACTTCAAAATCTGCTGACTTGCAACCCGCGGGATCTCTGTTCGGGCACCGCACACCAGTGACTGTACTCGCGGTATCCCGGTCCTTTAGTACACTGTTGTCCGCGTCGATCGACGGTCAGCTCATGCTCTGGGATCTGAACCGTCAGTGCTTTTTGCGGGAGCTTCCAATGAAAGGGCCTGTTAATGTATGCTCTAGCTCCCCATTTTCATCATTCAACCCAACTAACGTGAGCCCAGTGTGCCCAAATCAACAATGTGACCGGAGAAATCGCTGTGTGCCGAGGGAATCGCATCGCACTGTACTCTCTAAATGGAGCTGTATTGCTTGAACAGGTTATCTGCGATTCATCCGATGATACGACGTTGGCCTGCGTTTTCTACGAAGGGGTAGGTGACGAATGGCAGGAGCGGGAGCTGGTCTTCACCGGCCATAGAAGGGGTGTCGTCAATGTAAGTAGCGACTACTAGGGCCCAGGCGCGGGACTAACACGTTGTAGGTCTGGAGCAAGATCATCAGAAATGGTCGCTTTGAGCTGGAGTTGATCCGCCAGCTCCATCACGTTGATAGCAACCGAGACAACGGTGCAAATATAGCCTCCGGAATTTGTTGTATCCAGGCGTTTCCCCAGGTTGTCTATACTGGCGATGAGGCGGGAAGAGTAGTAAGTGGCGACGTGATATCCCGAATTGGAACTTATCCAGAATGCTGATTGATACTTCATAGTATGAGTGGAGCTGTGTCCAACGCCGATGACCTGTAAAGTTTTGAGCGTCTAATGGCTATCGCTTATCTTCAAAGTCAGGGATTATAAATTCTTTGTCTGTCCGCGGAGTATCTGCTTCCTGTTCTCATGTTTCTCGACACTGATGCTGTTTGCTTTTTGCATCTGAAGTGAGTGTTGCCACCCGGTTTATAGGTTGTTTTTGGATGAATAGATATGGGCGGCTGGCGGCTATTCCTCCCTCAACGGGAGGACTTAGGGAGAAATTGCAGAAAAGACTATGGATATACTACACCTTTGTACGGAGTACAACGCTCCTATAGAAAGGCAAGCCCTATTTCTGTTATTCCGGGGCACTCGGCCTCGATACGAGCCCGTAAAATGGGGGATGTGGAGATGAGCCTAGTCACGGGATGCACCGCCGGAGCCTGTCACGGACTCCTGCTTCCGGTGATTCGGTGAATAGAAGAGGCCCTGGATCGCTGCATGTGTGGAAGGGAAGGTGGGAAACGGAGTGGAGTGGATCGGCTGTACGTTGCCGGAGCACTCTGGGCCGTGCTGGGAAGAGAGCAGAGGACAGCTCCGGGGAGATCTATGAATAAACTAATTATGGTGTGGTGTCGAAAGACCCTAGATGGAGGGCACGAGTAAGTATTCGGTGAGCAGATTGGAGAGGATGATATCAACTTTCACCATGGAATTACTATCAAAGAATAGTCTATACGGTTCTGGCGAGCAATTGCTTTGTTATGCCCTTTCAGCATAATAATCATAATATAAAGCCTTAGTCATGGCTTTACCCCTCCGGACCGGAACTCTGATAGCGTCATAAGCCCAATCCAGCCCCACCAATGTCTGGGTGACTTCAACGTGAACCGCAAAAACATCCAACGCCGCCACGTCTCTTCAATTTAGGTTCATTTAAGAACCATCTCTCCATCGGAATAATCCTCTTTTACTTTTCTCCCTCCATCCGTCGCTTGAACTAGATCAATCTTTATTCATCCCTCTTTACCACATTCACTATGTCTTCTTCTCTTGAACAGCTCAAGGCCACTGGCACCGTAAGCTACCCCTCCCTGGGTCATTGATTTTCACATCTGTGAAGGAGCGCCATTGCTAATGATCTCGATTCAATCTAGGTTGTCGTTTGCGACTCCGGTGACTTCGCCACCATTGACAAGTATAAGCCCCAGGATGCCACCACCAACCCTTCTCTCATCCTGGCTGCTTCCAAAAAGCCCGAGTACGCCAGCCTGATCGACGCCGCCGTTGAGAAGGGTAAGAAGCAGGGTGGTTCTGTGGACGACCAGGTCGACGCCACCCTCGACTACCTCCTGGTCGAGTTCGGCAAGAAGATCCTCGACATCATTCCCGGAAAGGTCTCGACTGAGGTTGACGCCCGCTTCTCCTTCGACACTAAGGCCTCTGTTGATAAGGCTCTTCACATCATTAAGGTGCGCCAGAACGTTTCCCCCCCAATTGCAGTTGCACTCGTTGCTAACCCACACAGCTCTACGAAGAAGCCGGTATCTCCAAGGACCGCGTTCTCATTAAGATCGCCTCCACCTGGGAGGGTATCCAGGCCGCTCACATCCTGCAGTCCCAGCACGGCATTAACTGCAACCTGACCCTTATGTTCTCTCTTGTTCAGGCTATTGCTGCTGCTGAGGCCGGTGCCTTCCTTATCTCTCCTTTCGTTGGCCGTATCCTCGATTGGTACAAGGCCGCTCACAAGCGCGACTTCTCCAAGGAGGAGGACCCCGGTGTGAAGTCCGTCCAGAGCATCTTCAACTACTACAAGAAGTTTGGCTACAAGACCATTGTTATGGGTGCCTCTTTCCGTAACGTCGGTGAGATCACCGAGCTCGCCGGTTGCGACTACTTGACCATCTCCGTACGTTTGCCTTCCTTTACTTGTCCCGAGTTGTTTTCCTCCTTTTTTTTTTTTTTTTTTTTTTTTTTTTTTTTTTTTTAATTGTATTCTTCGGGGCATATCACTGACAAAAAAATAGCCCGGTCTCCTCGAGGAGCTCTACAACTCCAAGGACGCCGTTCCCAAGAAGCTCGACGCCGCTTCCGCCGCCACCCTCGACATCTCTAAGCGCAGCTACCTCAACGACGAGGCCCAGTTCCGCTTCGACTTCAACGAGGAGGCTATGGCCGTTGAGAAGCTCCGTGAGGGTATCTCCAAATTCGCCGCCGATGCTGTCACTCTCAAGGACATCCTGAAGCAGAAGGTCCAGGCGTAGATGTATGAACCATGAATATGAAAAGGCACCGGCTGCCCGTGATGAGACCAATTTCATTTATGTAAAAATTTGGCGACTTGCAAAAACTTGCTTTATTTAGAAGATATGAGTTACGGAATATTACCTCTTATAAAGTTCAAGTATTGGTTGCTTTCTTTTCTTTTCTTTTCTTTTTTTTGTTTGCGCTGGAATGTATATCCGCTTCCCTTGAGCATACGGTGATCGAGCTCGGGAATTGCGTAAGTGGGGTTAGAGTTTAACTGAGCTCCGTTCTCCGTTGCTGGAGGAGCTCTGTTTCGGATTATAAGCCGGACACTCTCACAATCAAACGCCTTTGAAGCTATCAGCTCGATTACCGACGTAACCAGCCAGCTGTAGAAGTAAGTCAAAAATGCCATATAAGAGAAGATCGACAAGAGCAGTCAAAATCGTGACACCGGTTTCGAACATGTTCGGAACAAATGCTATGGTGGGGTTACTCTGAGACTGTAATCTGAACAGGCGAAGTGACATTCCATGCTCTCTGGACTGAGAAGAGTACCCTGAATGTTGCACACATACAGGCCATACAGGGACACCGAAAGTGTGCATGTGTTTCGATCCAATTTCTGAAAATACATTGGGTAGATAGTTGAGTCTGGATTGCACTGCTTAGGAATCGGATGCTCCCCTCCCCTCAGCAGCAGCGAAAACGTCATTCCGACGTCCCATAGGGTGGGGTGCACACGAAAACCACCAAGAGGGGGGAGAACTGAGTGGTAGGAATTGCGAGGGTCGAAGCCCATCGAATAATCCACCGAGGCCTCTCATCCTCAGCTTATCCAGTCAGCGTTGCGACCTTGCCTACCCCTCGTCCCTCTTCTTCCGTTCGCTCCCCCGTTCTTCTTCCCATTTATTCCACCTCTCTCTGTCTGTATCCTGTATCCAGCCTCACAACACTATCCAGGTTTAACCAATTCAACTCTATTAAATCCATCAAAATGGTCAAGGCTGGTAAGTTGAGCTAGGTCTCTATCTCTATCTGTGCTGTTATTGGCTTTTATCGTGGCTGGATCCACGATCGACCGTTGCCGGAGGACCTTGTGTGAGCACATTTGAGCACCTTTCGAGCTCTGCCCTGAGCTGGCAGCCTATCATCGTCTCCTTTTCCCCTGGGAGGCGTTCAGATATGTTCCAAGACGAGAAAGCTCTAGTTAGCTAGGGGAGCTCATCTGCTGCCACGCGGCCAATGGCCCGGTCGCTGGGTCTGAGCCCAGGAACACCCCCGGCCCTCATCTCGACCCCAGATCCTACAGTGGCGATCTCGATTGCCCTGGTCTCATTTTTAATCCATTGGATGTGGTAGCGGTGTAACCTTGCTGACATGGTTGATTTCAGTTGCTGTCCTCCGTGGTGACTCCAAGGTCTCCGGCACCGTCACCTTTGAGCAGGCCGACGAGAACTCCGACACCACCATCTCATGGAACATCACCGGCAACGACCCCAACGCTGAGCGTGGCTTCCACATTCACCAATTCGGCGACAACACCAACGGCTGCACCTCTGCTGGTCCTCACTTCAACCCCTTCGGCAAGACCCACGGAGCCCCCGAGGATGAGGTCCGCCACGTTGGCGACCTTGGTAACTTCAAGACCGACGCCGAGGGCAACTCTAAGGGCTCCAAGACGGATAAGCTGGTCAAGCTCATTGGTGCCGAGAGCGTCCTGGGCGTAGGTGACTCCGTTTCCTGAGATAGCAGTTCAAGAAATACTGATGCGAAATAGCGGACCCTTGTCGTTCACGCCGGTACTGATGACCTTGGCCGCGGTGACTCCGAGGAATCCAAGAAGACTGGTAACGCTGGTGGCCGTCCTGCTTGCGGTGAGTATTCCATCTTCAATGAGAGTTGAGTTGACAAAGCTAATGGCCATCAATAGGTGTCATCGGTATTGCTGCGTAAATTCACCCATAAAATGACGATATGATGACTCAAATGGATAATATGGGCGACGAGAGCTAGGTAGCGCAAACCTGTCTTCAGATGCTATTCAGTGGCCTTAGTTGAAAAATGTAAGGTGCTATGAGCCAGCCACATTCAAATTGAACGGCAGTTACGTGAATTTCTTTATACTCGCTTTTTCCATGGTTACTATGAGATAGGGCTGTAGTCAGGAGGCATATTGTAATTCCTTTGACCCCTGAGAATGATGCGCAGCTGGCGGGTGTCATGGCCAGACCTCTCCCCACAAAGCAGGAGCCAGGACGGAGTCCGGCCACGGCCCTGGCAGTTTGAACCACGTTTCCGCTTGTGTTCCCTCTCCAAGGGCCAATTCACAACAACTGCCTATCTTTCCTACCTCTTGCTGTTTGCAAAACCCTTTCTCTCTCTTATTTTCTCTCTTTTATTTTATCCCTTTTCTATTGAAAGTCTCTCTTTGGTCAATTGGATTCACTCCGTTTTGCAGCATGCCTCTGGAAGCTCGTGTTAAGTCAGTGCTATCTGGCGACACTGTTGTCTTGTCGCATGTTCACAACCCTGCACAAGAACGTGTCCTCAGCCTTGCATATGTGTCCGCACCCAGACTGCGACGAGAAGGAGATGAGGTGAGACCTTCATAATCCTATCTTGCTGAGATGTCCTAGACCCTGTTCATGGAGGCAGAGCTGGCCTGATCATTATGCAACACAACAAAATCCCTTGTTTCTTCTAATCTCCTGTTCATGTCATGATCATTTCTTGCGCCCGAATATTTACTAATTTCTTTTCATTCCCACAGCCCTATGCTTTTCAATCCCGCGAATTTCTCCGCGAGCTTCTTGTCGGCAAGGTAGTCCAATTTCAGGCGCTGTATTCCGTCCCGTCCTCGCAACGCGAATATGGAAAGATCAAGCTTCCAACGTTTGAGGTTACGTTACCGGAGATTGTTGTCCAGGAGGGATGGAGCCGTGTTCGTGAGGAAGCCGGCAAGCGAAGTGATGACTCTGAGGAAACTGTTGCGATGCTAGAACGACTTCGCGCTCTAGAAGACCACGCTAGAACTGAAGGAAAGGGTGTCTGGGGGACTGGAAATGGCCGCATCGAGACCCGCTATGACCTTGAAGATGCCAAATCTCTGGTGGACGAGTGGTCGGGTAAACATCTTGAGGGTATTGTCGAGAAAGTCTTGACTGGGGATCGTCTGGTTGTCAGACTGCTTGTTGCTCCAGCGGAGCACCTCCAGGTCATTGTTGTAGTTGCCGGTGTTCGGGCACCTGCAACTAAGCGGGTAGGTGCCGATGGCAAGGAGCAGCCTGCCGAACATTACGGCGAGGAAGCCCAGCAGTTTGTCGAATCTAGAATTCTGCAACGCAAGGTCCAAGTATCTCTTTTGGGAGTCACCCCGCAAGGCCAACTCATTGCCACTGTTCTCCACCCGAATGGAAACATCGCCAGATATCTTCTGGAAGCGGGTCTCGCCCGATGCCACGATCATCACTCTCCTCTCCTCGGTGCTGAAATGGCAGCCTTCCGTCGTTCGGAGAAGGTCGCCAAGGATGCCCGATTGGGCTTGTTCACTGGTCTTGTCGCATCCAAGGGTCCTGCTGGCGGGGCCACTGAGCAGGATTACATTGTAAGCCGTGTGCTTAACGCAGACACCATTTTCGTCAGGAACAAGGCTGGTCAGGAGAAGAAGCTTAGCCTGAGCAGCATCCGTCAGCCCAAGCCATCTGACCCCAAACAAGCGCCATTTGCCGCCGACGCAAAGGAATTCCTGCGTAAGAGGATCATTGGCAAGCACGTAAAGGTTACCATCAATGGCAAGAAACCTGCTACAGAGGGCTACGAAGAGAGGGAAGTGGCCACAGTTATCCAAGGAAACACGAACGTTGCTCTTGCCCTTGTGCAAGCTGGATACGCATCAGTTATCCGTCACCGTCAGGACGACAATGACCGATCTCCAATATACGACGATCTGATGATTGCTGAAGCTGAAGCTCAAAAGGATGGAAAGGGCATGTGGAGCTCTAAGCCTCCCAAGACGAAGCAGTACCAAGATTACTCCGAGAGTCTTCAGAAGGCCAAGATGGAGGTTTCTATTCTTCAACGTCAGAAGCGTGTCCCCGCCATTGTCGACTTTGTCAAGTCTGGGTCCCGCTTCACTGTTCTGATTCCACGCGAGAACGCTAAGCTTACCCTGGTCCTTTCTGGTATTCGCGCTCCTCGATCTGCACGTAACCCTGGTGAGACTTCTGAGCCATTCGGTAACGAAGCACATGAGCTTGCCAATAGACGGTGCATGCAGCGTGATGTGGAGATTGATGTTGAGACCATTGACAAGGTCGGCGGTTTCATCGGTACCCTTTACGTCAACAAGGAAAATTTCACCAAAACTCTTCTTGAGGAGGGTCTGGCAACTGTCCACGCTTACTCGGCAGAGCAATCTGGTCACGCGACGGAGTACTTTGCTGCCGAACAGAGGGCAAAGGAAGCTCGCAAAGGACTCTGGCACGACTGGGATCCTAGCAAGGAAGTAGAGGAAGAGGAGGAGGCAACCAGCGGCAGCGCCGTGGAGACCGAAGCCACCACACGCCGCAAGGACTACCGAGACGTCATGGTCACCTATGTTGATCCCACCACTGCGCGTATCAGGCTCCAACAGATTGGAACCGGCACCTCGGCCCTGACAGAACTTATGAGCGCATTCCGATCATTCCATATCAACAAGTCCAACGACACTAGCCTTCCTGGTCCTCCTAAGGCAGGTGACTTTGTTGCTGCCAAATTCACTGAAGATGGTGAATGGTATCGTGCCAAGATCCGTCGTAACGATCGCGAGAAGCAACAAGCCGAAGTTCTCTACA
The DNA here is from genome assembly GCA_003574815.1 of Aspergillus spinulosporus. Taxonomy (NCBI): domain Eukaryota; kingdom Fungi; phylum Ascomycota; class Eurotiomycetes; order Eurotiales; family Aspergillaceae; genus Aspergillus; species Aspergillus spinulosporus. The sequence goes on along the minus strand of QPHH01000019.1, from coordinate 512,542 downwards.
TCGACTACGGTAACTCAGAAGTCCTGCCTTGGTCCGCCCTCAGACCGCTTAGCGCTCAGTTTTCCACCCAGAAGCTCCGCCCCCAGGCCGTGGACGCTGTTCTTTCTTTCATTCAGTTTCCCGTGAACCTCCCGCACTACCTTGAAGAGGCGGTCTCTTACATCGAGGAGCAGACTTATAACCGCGAACTTGTCGCCAATGTGGACTACATTGCACCTGAAGGAACCCTGCACGTTACTCTACTCGATCCTGAGGGATCGAAGAGCCTGGACCAGAGTATTAACGCGGATATTGTTCACGAGGGTCTGGCCACCGTTCCGCGCAAATTGAAGGCTTGGGAGCGTGCTGCTGGTGAGACTTTGTCGAACCTTCGGGCCCTGGAGGACGAAGCTAGGGAATCGCGTCGTGGTATGCACGAGTACGGTGATGTTGGCGAGGAAGACTAAAGGCAGTTAGTCTGAAAACACAACGTTTCGTTTTGTTCATGTACAAATATTGCTGTTTTCTTGCATGGGAAAACCTACAAAATGGACTATCATTTTGAGACTCGTATGTGGTGCCAAACTACCTCGGGAGCATACGGAGTATAGACCGCATAACTGCCCCATAATTGACTAAGTTAGCCGATATGATGACTCAGCAAAGCATTTCTGAAAAGTTTATGCAAGAGTTCTACATCGAAGGTCGACCGAGTTGCCGAACTCCTTCCATCAGCTGGCCTTTTTGGTCTTCTTGATCCATAGTTGGCTTTTTTTGCCTTCCACGTCGCTCGTTACCCTCTTCAACATTCTCTACTGTCACTTAAAAATTTCGATATCCGACGACGCTGTTGCATTTGCACTGGTTGTTCTTCCCGAGACGTCCGAAACAAACAAGAAGCCCAGCTCTGCTTACGCCAGACCCACTGCAGTCCAACGCCGCTCCTTGCGTCAAAGTTCTTTTCACCTCTTTGCGATTCCGCTCAAGATACATCTTGCTTTCAACTGAAGAACGATATTGAAACTATGCCGTTGTGGAGAACAAAGTCACATCACAGCCAAGCGGAGAGCGATTCCGCCTCGGTTCAAAACAAGGCCGATACCACCCCTGCTGAACCCAAGAACGATCCCGTTGCATCGGCATCCCAGGCTGCGAGTGATGCCTGGCTCGTGGGGCATCTGAATCATCTGACAGAGGAGCAGGAGGCGAAGTTGACGGAGTTCAAGGCTTTTTGCGAGAAGGAGGGCTACTATAAGCCTGGGGGTGAGGGGGAGAAGCCGAGCCATGATGATGCGACGATGCTGTATGTTTGCTCTAACATATACAGACTCAATGGCACTCTGCGCCTTATTTGAGCGGTAATTAATATGTTTCAACAGGCGATTCCTCCGCGCGCGCAGATTTGATGTGAATGGGGCATGGGGCCAATTCAAGGATACGGAAGATTGGCGGAAGGAGAATGCTATCGAGGCCTTGTACGAAAACATTGATGTGGACTCTTACGAGGCTGCTAGGAGGATGGTAAGTTTTTCTATCAATATTTTGTTTCTGGCCGAATCTAACATTAACTTTATGGATATAGTATCCGCAATGGACCGGCCGTCGAGACCGCCGCGGTATTCCGGTGTACGTGTTTGAGATCAAGCATTTGAATAGCAAGAACATGGCCGCTTACAATGCGACTATGGTCGATCCGGAGGCTACGGCGGAAACGCACAAGTCTTCCGCAGTCCCTCAGCGGCTCCTGCGGCTATTCGCTCTCTACGAGAACCTTCTCAACTTTGTCATGCCGCTCTGCTCAGAACTGCCCCGTCCGCATCCGGAGACTCCTATTGTGAGCTCGAACAATATCGTGGATGTCAGCGGTGTTGGACTGAAGCAGTTTTGGAATCTCAAGGGGCACATGCAGGACGCCAGTGTCCTCGCTACTGCCCATTATCCCGAGACTCTAGACCGCATATTTGTAGGTGTCCCAATGATTCATGCCAAAAGCCCTCAAGTTTCTACTACAGTCGAAATACTAACTCGACCAGATCATCGGTGCTCCTGCCTTCTTCCCAACCGTCTGGGGCTGGATCAAACGTTGGTTCGACCCTGTCACCACCTCCAAAATCTTCATCCTCTCTGCTTCAGAAGTCCTTCCCACTCTTACATCATTCATGGAGCCCTCCAGCATACCCAAGCAATACGGTGGTGAACTCGATTGGCAATGGGGTGACATGCCCAACCTCGACGAGCCAGCTCGCAAGCTAGTCGGGGCCCTCGAGACCGTGCCGGCAGATGGCCAAACCAAGCCTGGCTTCATCAAAGGCCCAGTCCTCTTCAAGGGCGACAGAGTTGAGGTCCTCGGTAAGGAAAACGGGAAGAGCAGGGCGACCACTGTTCCCGTGCCTGAGTCCAAGCTTGCGCAGGCAAATGGTGTCTCGGCGACAACCCAGTCAGAAAAAGAGCAAAAACCACAGCCTGCCGCAGAAAAGCAGCAGGAGGTTTCCGAGAAGGTTTTCGAAAATGATACCGCAGCGAAGACCAATGGCGACGTCGCTCCTCCCACCCAGCTTTCTGCTTGACGAAGTATCTGCTACAGTATTATACATGATTTTATACACCATACCTACTGGCCTTGCACTTTTGCGAGTTGGCTCTAATTCTTGTCATAGCTTGCATAGATACATACCCTACCAATATCTTTTTGTCTCGTCATAAGCCGCCTGTTTGTTCGGTTGGGTGTCGGTTTAGCTTATAGACTCTACCTTCTTTCTTCTCTGCGTTTCTTTTACTTGTACAACTGCATAATGTTAATCTAATGGAAAGAAATCAGGGATGTTCAACGAATCGGCTTTACGACTTACGCGATCTGAATCGTTACGTAGATTCCTCTGCTGTGATTCTGTGCTTGAAGCCAAGATAAAGGCATGGGAATCCGTAATCATGTTCAGTGTGAAGCACAGCTTGGCTGCCCAATTTATGATATTTTATCGAAATAACACTATTATCTTACCCAATGTAATTCGAGTCCTTATTGATCCATAATATAGAAAGACCAACGAAGAATGGTCCTGTAGTGGGCCGTGGCTCGGTCAGGAGAGCGCGGACTAACCACGGAAAGCCCCAGCAGCCGCACAGCCTCCAACTCCCTCCGCAGGTCTCACCTTGACGATCTCCAATCACTCCGCGCGCTCGTGTTCCTTTCTCTCTTGGATGTGATCATTCCTCTCGGGCGCCGGCGGACCTTCTTCATCTGACATTACCGCCTCGCATTAGAACTAGGCACCACTTTTTACTCGACATCAACCGCCGGACTTCCCTCAAGAAGCTACCTGTCCCTCGGTCTACAGTCCATTTGAGCTCTGAGCTCAAGATACGCCCCCGCCGCCAACGCATCTTTCTCTCCGCCTGCTGCGCACGCATTTGAAGAAATGAACATTCGGACATACCGCTGATGAGCTCCACGATCGAGGGCCGTGATGACTGGGCCCGAGAGGACGACCTCGACTTGGGACAGGACCCGGACCAGGATGAACTGCAACTGCATCCGGCGGCGGTAACCAGCAGTAACAGCAACGGCATTATCGAGGATGGGAACTCATTGGAGGACTTGAAAGGCGGGTCAATTGCATATATAGAGGAGGGTGTACAGGATCCGGCTGCTCAGAATCATGTTTCGAGAAAGGAACTCGATTCGCCGCCGCCGCTGCAGTCACCGCTGCAGTCTCCTCGTCCTGCACGGATAGGCTCCTCCGACGGTGTCGACGATATTGCTTCCAACCCGGATGATACGCCGTCTCTGCATGTGGGTGTGACAATCCATCTTCGAAGTGGGGAGTCGCTAATGGTTTCGTTTCCTAGGGATCGATTCGGTCGTCGCCGAGTAGTAGTACGCTGGCATTTCGTGGCTCTTCTCCTCTCCCTAGCCCTAGTTCGTCGCATCGTCCGTTTGACCTTCGGTTTCAGTCGAGGTTGTCAGCTTCATCTCTCGGCAGCATCCGGCCGTCGTCGCCGTTTCTTACACAAGTCCGCTCTCGAAAGTCATCACTCACGAGCCGGTTATCCCCGGCTACCTTTGAGTCTGACCAGGAGGGACGTCAGGACCCTTGGGAAGTTGTACGCTGGACAAAGTTGAGAAAAATCACGGGCCAGGCATTTTCAGAGGTCGGCAAGCGGAATTTCGGCTCCCCTACGTGTATGGTGGTTTCTACGTCTATCGTTATTGGGACTTCAAGAGGGATTGTTCTGGTATTTGATTATCAGCAGAACATGAAGGCTGTCATTGGGCACGGCACGAAAGGTACGGCATATAGTTTTCATTTTGAATGTTCTGAGATCTTGGCTAATTTTTGTTTTTGCTTTAGCTGTTGAATGCGGATCAGTTCAATCGCTGGCTCTTTCTGCAGATCATTCGACTGTCGCTGCAGGTCATGTCTCGGGGGATATATTCACATGGGAGATTTCGAGGCCAGCGCGGCCTTTTCTTTCCATTCCTCCTATACCCGTAAATCAGGTTGAGACGCGGACTTCTGATGGCCATATTGCAGGGTCGCCCGTCATACACTTGGGCTTCCTAGGGACCAGGCGCACCGCGCTCGTATCTGCAGACAAGCGAGGAATGGCCTTTTCCCATTTAGCGACGCGCGGTATGGGTGCTATGGGCCGTACGGTGAAGACTACTCGAATCCTTGGCCGCTACCCTCAACTGACGTTGGAGAACGCTAAACCGCGGAAACCGAGTTCTGTGCTTGCGTTCTCGCCTCTTCCCCTTGGGAATGTCGAACAGTCCACGGATTCTCTTGGCTTAGTTGCCATGCTTACCCCGTATCTGCTGGTGATCGTCTCTACAACGCCTGTGGCACAGACTCAGCACAAATCACCTCGTCCGAAAGAGGTCGCCGCTCATGGCGCAATGACGGGCGCTCTTGCCTGGTTTCCGGCAATTAGACTGAAGGGAAGAGATTCGCAGATATCCAAGACTAAACTCGTGTACTGCTGGTCAAACGTACTAACACTACTGGATGTTCTGGAGGTGGAACCAGATGAATCATCCTCAAGAGATCGCCCTCCGAGCTTGGAGTTCCGCCCACGAAGTAGATGGAGGGCTGACGAGGCTATTGTGGCCGTACAATGGCTGAGTCGTTCGGTGTTGGCCGTTCTGACAATCACACAGCAAATGCTAATTCTAGAGGACCATACGATGCGCGTGACCAATACTGTTGATTTGTTGAACCGACATATTTACCATGTGGACCTGTTTTCTGCTCAACTTCACTCATTAGTTGAGCAATTTAATGAGGAGGATGATTCCATGCATGGTGTTGTGGCCGACGCCTTCTATATGAGCTTCCGATCCTACAAGGGTCGGTTGTTTATGCTCGGGTTTAATGAATTATTGATCGGGAATCTATCAAATTGGGCAGATCGGCTGCTTGCTATCATGGAAGCCGGTGATTTCATTGGGGCTATTCGTCAAGCAACGGCCTATTATAGTGGAAACTCAGAGAAGTTAACCGTTGGTCTTCCCGACGAAGACTCTTTGAGGCAACCCATTGTGCGCGAAAGGCTTTTGGAGATGATAACTGCATCTCTGAAGTATGCTTTTGGGCGGAACGCAGAAGCCCCAAATGACCGGCTCGAGCGCCAGCAGCTGGAAGAGCTAGCTGAGGTCTCTATTTCCGCCTGTGTGTGTATGGCGGACGAGGATTTCCTATGGGATGAAGTCTTTAACTGGTACGAAGAGCATGGATCCGAAGGAGTCTTCCTTGATGCACTGGAGCCGTTTATTGTTGAAGGGACAGTGTTATCCTTGCCACCGACTGCCGTCAAAGCCCTGATAAATTACTTCGTTGTCACCCATACTGCTAGTCAGCTGGAAGAGATAATTTGTTTGCTTGACACTAGCACGATGGATATTGACCAAGTCACAACATTGTGCAAGCAACACAATCTCTATGATGCATTTATATACGTTTGGAACCGATGTCTGGGGGACTACGTAGGGCCTCTGGAAGAGCTGATTAGACTGATCCCTTTTCAACAGCCCACCGCCAACGGGAACTCCGTCTGCGAGCCTAAGGAGTATACGAACGCGATGAAAATCTTCCCATATCTCTCCTTCATTCTCACGTCACGCTCGTATCCGACAGGAAGCGATATGGATGACACTGAAGCGTCACGAGCAAAGGCAGCCTTGTACAATTATTTGTTCTCGGGGACGCATGAATCCGTCTCTCCTCTTGAACTTTTGCTGAAGTTTGACACGTCTAGCTTCATGAGCATGCTAAATGAAGCGTTTGAGGATAGCTTCCTCAATGAACAAGATCCGGATGAGGTTCCTCACCAACGGTTGTCTTTCAACCGACAGTATTTGATTAGCATCTTGCTCCAGACCATGACATCAGGCTCTTTCGCTGCTTCCGATTCGATATACTTGGATATGTTCATCGCTCGCAATCTTCCCAAATACCCGCAATACATCCTCCTTTCCGGGAGCACTCTTCATCAAGTCCTCGAACGGTTGTGCCAATATCCAAATAAAGAGATGGCGGAGGATTGCGAACTTAGCGCCGAGTACCTATTATCCATCTACCACCCGCCAGATATTCAAGAGATGATCCCGCTATTTCGGGAGGCGCACTTTTACAGGATTCTCAAGTCAACTTATCGCTCTGAGAAGCAATTCCCGGAGCTGATACTCACGTACCTGGAGGATCCAAGTGAGCGAGAAAGAATCTTTACTTGTCTTCAGGACTGCCTTCGTCCTGGCTCTAACTTAAGTAAGAAGCAAAGACAGGCTGTGATCGGTGTGACTGAAGCTCGTGCCCATGAAATTGCGGCTATAGATGTTCGCATGGCGGCACAGACAATGCGTGATTTTGCTCCAGAAATACATGGGACGTTTATTAAAGCTCTTCAAGACAATGAATATGGCCAATACCAGTACCTAAGTGTCATTATTGAGCACAAAGGACAACCTGCGTTGGATAACCGCCATTCCCGGTCTATTGAGAATTGGATGATCGAGCGTTACGTTCAGCTACTCTGCAAGCATGATCCTACGAAGGTAGCCGACTTTGTGGATACCCTCCGGGAAGGTGACATTAGACTTGAAGAGTTACTCCCGTTCATGGAAGAGTGCGGAGCGGTGGATGCCGCTGTGATACTCCTGGCTAGACAAGGGCAAATGCGTGCCGCGATGGACCGTCTTATTGCACACCTGAAGACACTGGAGTCAGGGCTGGTGGGCATCCTACAGAGCGTCCAGGAGACGCCCAATTCGGCCACCACAGCAGAAGCAATTGAAAATCTAATGGATTCCCTGAACAAGTACGCGAAAGTTGGAACGTGGCTGTGCCAAGGCCAGAGCAAGACGGCCAAGAACTCGCTACTCGACCGGAACGGTGGGGGCAAAAACGCCTTGCAGCAGCCTCTTTCGTTTGACGAGGAGCTCTGGCTCGACTTGCTTGAAGGCATAGTGCGCATCGCAAGTAGTGTTTTTGGACAAATCAATGGCGGGCTCGCGAACCAGGTAGAGACGGCAGAGAAGTCGACATCCTCGTTCGGGGCGAACGCCTCCCAGCTCGTGTCGTCGTTTCGCACCCTGGTACAACACGTCTTCACTATCCTACTTTCGAGCACGGTCCGTACTAGCGGATCAGGCCCGATGAAGGGCGAACGCAACGATGTTGCATTTCTCCGTATCCTTCGTGCCTTCCTGACCAGGGCAGCACGTTGGTCTCCATCCCTTCTCGAGCTGCGAGCCGTCCTTGCATCGGTGTTCTCCGCTTACACCTATGAAAAGTCGCTCTTATCGCTCGCCAACGGAATGCTGGACCGTGATCTATTCGTGCATGTCGATGAGGTGACCCGACTACGGCAGAGGGGATGGCGCCCGCGTGGCCAAGTCTGCGAAATCTGCCGCCAACGCATCTGGGGCCCTGGAGTCGGCCCCCAACATTGGCATGCATGGGAGAAACGCCAAAATGAGCTAAAGCAGCACCGCCTCGCCCGACAGCTGGAAGAACGGGTCGACCCTGCGACTGCAAGAGGAAAAGGCAAAGCCGTAGCATCGCCTACTGATCCGTCGCTGCACCATCTGGCCCGGCACATGGACGCCGGCACGGGCGAAGAAGAAGCGATGAAATTCCATGAAGAGGTGGGTGTGACTCCAGGGGCGGTAGTGGTGTTCTCGTGTCGGCACCTCTATCATCGCCAGTGTCTGGTGGATATTGGGCAGTCACGGCCGACTCGGCAGCGACAGCATGACGGGGAGTGGGAGATGTTGGTGTGTCCGGTTTGTCCTGTACATAGCGAATGAGCATGAGCGATCTGCATTTTATGTTACATTAGTATAGTTTATATAGCCGTTATTCATCGGTGTGACCGAGACTCTGTCCTGCAAGTTGATCACGGGGAATACCTAAGGATCTCATCTCCGAACCCTACTCTTCAGTGCTTAGATGGGAAGGTATCTGCCCCAAGACGGAGGTCGAGACTCATCTGAGCCGAAGATCATCGTTGGACTGGATAGGAACACTGGCGACGAGCAGAAACACCGGTGCCGGGGCAGATCAAGGAAAAGGGTATAGTCACGACGCCCAGGAACGATCAGCAGACCCAATCAGGCACTGCAGTCGCCTCCCGTCGTGACCGAGGACTCGAGTCAAAGCTTGACTCCCTTCTCATCCTCCTTCTCATCTCCTTCATCGCCAATCAATTCTAACTAGACTTCATCTTCCCCAATCACACTCCCTAAACCCGAATTCCCGAATCACCTGCTTTTTCCCCACGTTACATGTGGACTCGAGCGAACCCCTGCAGGATGGGAGTCCCTCAGACTACGACTCTGCACAAGTTTCGGCGTTCGACATTTAGAAGATTGCGGAGAATGTGTGGAAGCGCTAAATGATACTCGTGAGTGCAATGCCACAACTTCCTGATCTGAAACGTGCTCTTCATCCTAATAACCGAGTCCAGTACCTGGAACCTAACAGTTGACCGGGCTCGCGCGCCTTAACCCGTCTTTCTGATTGAGATAAGGACCCTTATTGGAAGTTTGGATATACCTCTAAGTGGTTTCTGAATCGGTCCCTGTCGCAGCCTTCGCGGCGGAAGCGCCTTCCATCGAACAATCAATCCTTCGCTCCCGTCTTCTCGGCCCCTAGCATACTAACAGTCTGGGTTATCCACCAATCCGTTTGATTTTTGTGCGTTCCCGCGGATGCACTCGGCATGCCACTGCCAGCAATTAGGCTTTAGCCTGCGTCTGAAGCCGGGGTCTAATACTAGCCCCAAGACCGGGTCCGGTGCACGGATTTGTGGCCGATGATACCTCTATAGTTTTGTCTATGGCTCTATGGCACTTTCTTCTGAGGGGCCCAACGAGGGCCCGGGGTGGGATGGGGGGTAGAGGGGAGAGGAAGATGTCTATATATTCCTATAAAGGCCCGTCCTGGTCAAGGCATTTGTCTGTGATCAATCCTGAAGGCAAGAGCATAGCATTGCGCTGCCACTCCTGATATATCAGTTTTTACCATATTTTCTAGAATTCGACTCGTGCTCTCCGTCGAATCCTTGTCTTGTAAAAATGCGTCTTGCATCTTTGTTTCCAGCAATGGGTCTAGCAGCTGAGCTTGCCAGTGCTGCCTATGTACTGCAGGACGATTACAGCCCAGATGTGTTTTTCGACAAGTTCACTTTCTATACTGATGCTGACCCGACCAACGGCCATGTCGACTATGTTGATCGAGGCACGGCGGAGAGTGCAGGCCTAATTTCCTCAGGCTCCTCCGTCTATATGGGCGTCGACCACACGAACATCGCCAGCTCCGGCCGCCAAAGCGTGCGTCTATCAAGCACACAGACCTACCACCACGGCCTCTTCATCATCGACCTTTCCCACATGCCTACTGGCTGCGGTACCTGGCCTGCCTTGTAAGTCCATCCTACCCTAACCCTATCAAGCCCATTTCAACAAAAAGAAGGACACTAATCGAGTACAGCTGGATTCTCGGCCCGGACTGGCCAAATGGCGGCGAGATCGACATCATCGAAAATGTCAACGTCGAAACGAACAACCACATGACCCTGCACACCAGTGACGGCTGCACAATCGACTCCTCCGGTTTCACAGGAACCCTGCTTACCTCAAACTGTTTCGTTAATGCTGCCGGCCAAGACAACAACGCCGGCTGTGGTATTCAGTCCCCCGACAGCAATTCCTACGGCGCCGGGTTCAATTCCAACTCCGGTGGCGTCTATGCCACCGAATGGACGAGTGACCATATCTCAATTTGGTTTTTCCCGCGCAGTTCTATCCCCTCTGACATTACGGCTGGGAATCCCGATCCGAGTACATGGGGTACACCTGTAGCGCGGTTTGCAGGGAGCTGCGACATTGAGTCCCACTTCACAGATATGCAGATTATCTTTGATATCACGTTTTGCGGGGACTGGGCGGGGAATGTTTGGGGGAGCAGCACTTGCTCTTCGTTGGGAAGCTGCACGGATTATGTATCGAACAATCCGGAGGCGTTTACGGAAGCTTACTGGGATATCAATTCTCTAAGGGTTTATCAGGATTCCGCGGCTGCGAAGAGGGACGAGATTAAGGGGCGGGAGAGGGCAAGTGGTAAAGGATTTCCGAGGAAGACGATGAGGGCAAGGAGAGATTCTGGATTCTATCTGTGAGATGGATATACATTGCATTTCAAGTATATATTATCACATACCCAATTAGTTTGATGTTCTGTGTGGATTGTGTTTTCGGAGGTTTTGCTGGAATTTGGAGATTGTATATATTCGAGTTATTGAGACGGGATTAAGGACACATGTTTATGGTAAATTCTATGCAACGGTATTTCGTTTCAAACTTAGACGAAGTTTTTCCTGAACACTTTCGGTAGATGCTTGCTCCTAGGCCTTGATCTATTAGCTGCGTCGGTAAACCAAGGGTAGCTTGTCCGTTTACTTTTCTCATAGCATAAGACCCAAGGGCCAAGACATACCGCATACAGCATTGATATCGACTATACCTACGTCAGCAGAATAGTCACTTCTTTGATCTATCCTAGAGCCATGTTGGAGACCTAAACTAGATACCTTCCTTTAATCGTGTGTTGGTTGGATCCGTTTCGTCTACTGCAGCACTAGTCCTCAGATACAGTGGCATTACCTTTGTCAATTTCCGGTTTTTCAATTGCCAGGCAAGTTTCCTCATATTAAATTTTTCAACGAGAAGACGGCGTTTGATCAACGATGCCTCTAATGATGTAACTCTTTGATTAGCCACAAAGACAACAACTTCGCATACTCATTTTCGACTCCGTGGCCACCTTCCTACCTATCTCAACTCTGTATGGAGAATGCGGGTACATGAGATGTGACCAATGGCGTTCTGGTCCCAACCATAATTACTTTCGGTCCGGTGATAGCAATGGTCATTGGCTGCTGAAGAACAGAATAGGACTAGGGAATATGCCGAGGGCCTCTCGCTATGGCTCCATTAAGATTTGGGCTTGGACGAAGAAGTTGAGGAATGGGAGGCTTAAATAGAAGGCCTTGGAGCGAGGGAGCCCAGCAGAGGATGGGCAGCATAATGTGATCTATATGGCGTCGTAAATTGAATAATGACAAGGCGAGAATCTGGTGGAGGAAATGATGCTTCGTCTTCGTACCAACAAATGTCCAGGAAACAAGACCTTTCCCCTTCGAGGCGTAAGGCTTCCAGGGTGATCCCTTCGTCAGTTTCGTCAGGGCCTCCGTCTTCGCGTTTGTAGGCAAATCCTTATTCTGTTGCTGGTTACAGACCTGCATAACCCAGCTCCGATGCGGCAAAATTTTGGTTTGATCTCACTCATATCCTGGGGTAAGATAGTTGGAGTTTGAGTTGCTACTGACGATATTGCTTCAGTAGTTGGGAATGATGGCTGAAGGAGGAAGAGGTAGGGTGTGGTTAAGTGGTTAATTTAATGCCTGAGCAAAAATTAGTGCCGATGACTCTTTCATGAGCCCCTACATAATGATCTCTTATTAAATACTTGGAAAACACATGTAGCATTCAGTGTCGCTAAAAGGCTGTCAATATTAACAAGTCTAGTTATATAGTATGCCAAAGGTGTTAGTACATTACGCCGAAAGGAAAGCGAAGTGCGAATCAACCACACCAAAGAAAAAGCCATTAGTACTTTTAGTAACCAGAGAAGATTATGAAGGGAGCTTGAAGCCCAGCGTATCCCGTCGATCATCAGTCAACCGGCCCCATTCCAATAAAAGACGGAAGAAGTATATCTCCATGTCTTCCTTTCGTAGAGCCGTTTCCGCCCACTTGCGGCCTTCCTCGGCAATCCATCGGCCCTGAACATCATGGCGCTTCACCTCTATCTTACGTCCGTTGACGTTGGCGTCCACGCCAGCAAAGTATGCAAGAGTGCTCCATAGCCCGTGTAGACGAATATCGATAGGTGCGTAGTGCAGCCAGGGCGTGACGCGCGAGTCGAACCATTGCCTGAAAAGACCAGTCTTGAAGGGGAGGCTCCTGCTTTGTAAAAAAGGCAAGAAGCGGCCGCTGAAGCCGGCACCGTCAGAATCAAAGAGGTAGCGATAATGCCAATGGTCTTGGAAATCGACCCGGCCGCCTGTGCTGAGCTCATCCTTCTGGTCAGTGCAGTCTTCGTTCCGGCAGCGGACAATGGGATCGGTAATGCTGACAGATGCGTTCAGACCTAGGACTTGTGTAGGCTCAAGGCCGTCGAATACTTGGTAAGAGTATGAATTAGGCTCGTCAGTGGGCAATAAGATTGAGACGTGATTATATGTGTTGTTGTTAACCAAGTGTGCGAGGCGCTGCCGAGGCATTCCCTTCCATCTTCCTTCGTGACTTACACCTTCTGTTGTGCTACCAATCCAGAAGAGGGTGTTTTCCTTCTCAGTGTATCTGGAATCCGGGTACTCATCGGAAGGCTCGTATTTGATCTTATCAACATAATTCCAGGGACTTGGGAATATGATGTCGTTGAATACGGATGTCGAACTCTGGCTGAAGACAGGGACTAGTTCCTGTGTGATTCTGAACGTCGCAGGGGAAAGAAAGAGTCCATGCATGTGAGCGAGGTCAGGCTGATGACAAATATCAGACGTCACGGACCATTCCGTTGGAAATTGGCCCATTGAGTGTGGGCGGATGCAACCAATGCAGAGATCATGTCTGTTCCAGACTCGTTGTGTCCGGGCCTTTGACCCAGGCGGACAAGCGGGGGCAACATAGGGGTCGAATATTTTTTGGAATGAACGATCGATGAACATGGTCTCCGGTGTTTGATCGGCTGGCTCAATAGGGCCCCAAGTTGCATCACGTTCCGGCGACCATTCGTCTGAAATATCGTCATCCACTGGCAGCTGTTGCGCTTTCGCTCGATTCTGAAGTTCTGCTACCTTTTCCCAAGGTGCTATAACCCGAGGCTCGTCGTCCAGATTGAAAGCCAAATCCATGTCAGGAAGATGCTCGGAGAATTTTTCAATCATTTTGCCCGCACTCTTAACCATCCAAGCATGTGTCGGTTTGATGCCTTCTTGAACTCTTACTGTGCCGTTGCGGATACTCAGGGCGCCAATATCATTTGCCGGGTTCGTGGCAAGCTTTTGGGTCATAGTTCGAATCTCGTGGGGAGCTAAGGCGCGAAATGGGAGAAGATTTGCATAGATGCCGTCAAATTCGTCAATCGTAACCGAAGACCTGCTTATGGCATAGTCATACCATTTGTCGAAGCCTCTACGAAATCATTAGAAGCCTGTTTCATAGGTGGTGGAGGAGACTAACGGTGGGGGATGTTGATCGTATCTCATTCGATACTGCTGAACAGCTTCTGCCAGATTACTACTTTCCTTGGCAGTCTTTAGCCACATGTTGTGGCTTTTTGCGGCTTCGTGTATTAGCAAATCTATCGGATGTGTGTGTCCTAATCTCGACTGGCCCAATACCCAGAATAGACCAGTGCCGAACATCACGGCAATTGTGAGCCGTAAAATCAAATTGAGCCGATGCAAGAATTGTGGTTCCTCTTCAGAAGCTGTACGGGACAGCAAGAATAGTAACCCCCCAAGGCATAATAGGGAGAGCGCGACGAAGGCATGCGATGCGGGGGTCAAGGGAAACGGTTGTTGTCCCTCAAACAACGTCGACATTAGGTTGAGGTAACCCGCGATAAAGCCGGCCAAAATACAGAGCCCGGCCATGCCATAGTAAGGGAGCTATTTGTATTAGTCTCTGATTATAACGACAGAGTTAACCGGAACCTACCAGCTGAGATGCCGACACAGTAAGAATCGTAATCAGTACGGCCTGTCCCCAGGCGCTCCTAAGGTAATGCGAAGTGACAAAGGTACCAGCTTCGGCGGTAGCTGTTAAGTAAATGACCCAACCTGCTAGAGAAAGGACGACTCCCTATGAAATTCGATCATTAGGTGTGTCGGCCAAGTGCTGAAGTCAGGTATTACTCACGAGAAGACCATATCCCCAGGACAGCAACGTCAGTAACTTTCTTCCATCTCGACGGCCTCCGCCGGACAGCTCGGCTCCGCCAGTCAGAATTAGACAATCAAGAACAAAGGCGAGAATCCTGAGAGTTTGCAATCTGAGATGTTTCCCAGACACTATGGGGCAGATGTATGTCGAGTGCCGAGCATCCTGGAACGTTGTAACTATAAAGCCGCTTATTGCTAAGAGTGCCGCAGGTATGACACTTCGTAGACGGCTTTGTAGAATTAAAAAACGAAGGCGGCTGGCTAATGTGATCGGTATGCAAAGTAGATCGTCCTCTGCATCATCTGGTCGAGTCCAACTCTGAGTAGCTCGTTGATTGCGCCAGAGGTCGTAGATTGCGATCAAGAACGGAATCAGATACTGAAGTGAACAGATTTTTGGTAAGCATCCATGCTGACAATGGGTGGGACACTCGTCTCGTTCTCGTTGTGGAACTTACAGAATATCCAGTAGGTGCGCATTCGATGTTATCTGTAATGTAACGAAACAGAGCAATCCGCGCGCAGGACAATCCTGAAAGAAGGCCGATTTTCAACCACCACTTCAAAGTCCGCTCGTCTCTTGCAACATCGTCAACGCCGGCGGGAGACAATATTTCAGCAGTGGATTGATCAAGCTCGGTGAGTGGGATGGTAGAGTATTTGACAGAAGTAGTGGATACTGTCGGTATCCGATGGACGAATTTGCTCAGGATCAATAGAGAGATGCCCGATAGAAAACAAGCTAGGACAACAGTGTGAAGAGGATGATCTTGGGGGGGGAGAAGTCCCGTTAGCACCAACATTGAATGCTGCCTGACACTCAAGAGGGTGGCTTACCGAAAGCGAACGTGGTGTTATACGAAGTAGCAATAAAGGTGCATGAAAACAAGAAAGCCCTGCAGGATGTTAGCTCATAGAAGCAATGGCAATGCGGGGAAGCTCGTATACCAACCCTAGAAAAGCTCGAAGGCCGTTTTCCAAAGATAAACGAATCATAGCGGCACAAGTAGTCAAGGCGTCCAATCCATAATTGAGGCACTATCGGTCGACTGCAGTTTTCATTGACACCAACACATGTACGTGCGCAAGAGGAGGTTCGAAAGAGCGTACTGAAATGGATTCAGGGTCTCCAGGGTCGGGAAGGGTCCGAGGACAGTGGAGACTGCACGAGGTTGGAGGAGTTGTAATGTGGTTGGGGGTGACCAGCATCAGGAACTGAATATCATCAAGCAGGAAAGGGGCGTCTATAATTAGTTGAGAAAAGTTTCCTCAGATAACTTGATCAAAAGGTGATTGCGTCAACAATATGAGAAAACCATGGGCGATGGAACCAGACCCGCGCTTGACAGTGGGATCACCGGCTAGGGAACACTAGCCCGCCACTAAGGGCGAGGGTTGGCCCCCGATAAGCAAGCAGGCACGGCCAAGTGGGGGCCCATTCTATCTAAACAGCAGGTCCGGGAAAATCCTCATTGCGACAAAGCAAGAAAAGAATGGGTCTGCCTCAGATTGATGACGACCACTATCCTGATTTCACAGACTCCCAACGTCCCGATGGTTGTGCAGATGCATTGTACTCTGTATTTTGTATTGTGAAGCCGGTCTGTGGCATGTCATGTATGACAAGACGTACATATAGAACGCTCAAGTGCTGTCAGCCACATATCACAGGCGGTCTGGCCAGGATATCTCGAATGTATGGCCTATCCAGCCTATCCAACAAGAAGTATAAGTAGATGACAGGTCCCAAGCCTTATCTATAATGACCGGCTATTACACGTGACTATCAGGCGGGATTGAAAGCGGTAAGTATCTCGCTGGCAGAATAAAACACCGCCAACTTTTTTTAATGCAGAGACTTCGCTTGCAGTATCTTCCAGACTTAAGAGATCTAGCGGTCGCTTGAGAAGATGCCTCGGAAAGCGATTGATTCGCGCATTCCGGCGCTCATTCAGAATAGCATTCAGGAGAAGAAGCGCAACTTCTTCGTTGTCGTGGGTGACCGCGCAAAAGATATCATCGTCAACCTTTACCATATCAGATCGCAATTCGATGTTAAACAGAACAAGTCTGTGCTATGGGCCTACAAGAAGGACCTCCTAGGCTTTACGAGCCATCGAAAGAAGCGGGAGGCAAAGATAAAGAGGGAGGTAAAACGGGGCATTCGAGAACCGAACGAGGAAGACCCGTTCGAACTGTTTGTCACCCTCAATCAGATCCGTTACGTATACTATAAGGAAACGGAGAAGATTCTGGGAAACACATATGGCATGTGTATCCTCCAGGACTTCGAGGCGATCACCCCGAATCTCCTCGCGCGAACCATCGAGACAGTCGAAGGCGGCGGTACAGTGATCATGCTACTGAAGAGCATGAAAAGTTTAAAACAGCTCTACACATTATCAATGGACATCCACTCGAGATACCGGACTGAAGCACACGATGATGTGGTCGCACGATTCAACGAGCGTTTTATTTTGTCCCTTGGTAGCTGCGACTCCTGCCTGGTCATCGATGATGAGATGAATGTCCTGCCGATTTCCGGCGGAAAGAACGTGAAGCCGCTTCCACCACCTGAGGAGACTGATGGGACCAGCAAGGGTACAAAGAAGGAATTGGAGAAGATCAAAGATGATTTGGCGGAATCTCAGCCTGTTGGACCCTTGGTCAACCTGGCACGAACCGTTGACCAAGCTAAGGCACTGCTCACTTTCGTCGACGCCATTGCCGAAAAAACGCTTCGAAGCACTGTTACGCTGACTGCCGCCAGAGGTCGCGGTAAATCCGCTGCTCTTGGTGTCGCTATCGCGGCTGCAATCGCCTACGGTTACAGCAATATCTTCATCACCTCTCCAAGTCCGGAGAACTTGAAGACTCTGTTCGAATTCATCTTCAAAGGCTTTGATGCTCTCGGCTATGCCGACCACGCCGATTACACTATTCTTCAGTCTACAAACCCTGATTTCAACAAGGCTATTGTTCGTGTCAACATCCATCGCCAACATCGCCAGACAATTCAGTACATTCAACCTCAGGACGCTCATGTGCTAGGGCAGGCAGAACTTTTGGTTATTGATGAAGCTGCGGCCATTCCGTTACCGCTCGTCCGAAAGCTGATGGGCCCATATCTAGTTTTCATGGCTTCCACGATAAACGGGTACGAGGGAACTGGAAGATCTCTTTCCCTGAAACTGATCCAGCAACTCCGCGAACAATCAAGAGGTGGTGCAAAGATAGCCGGGGATGACACTGATGTTGCTTCGCGAGCAACTGGGAAGATTGAGAAGAACTCTGACAAGGGCTTGGGTGGTCGGTCGTTGCGAGAGATCACTCTGTCCGAACCCATCAGATACGCCCCTGGTGACTCTGTCGAGAAGTGGCTGAATAAGGTTCTGTGTCTCGACGCGACTCTACCCAAGTCAAAAATGAACACTCAGGGATGCCCTCATCCCTCTCAATGCCAGCTGCTCCAGGTAAACCGAGACACCCTGTTCTCGTTCCATCCTGTCTCCGAAAAGTTCCTCCAGCAAATGATGGCTCTTTATGTTGCCAGCCACTACAAGAACACTCCCAATGATCTCCAATTGATGAGTGATGCGCCAGCACACCAGCTGTTTGTGCTCGTCCCACCGATTGACGAAGACGCCGCCAAGTTACCAGAGCCACTTTGCGTCATTCAGGTTGCCCTGGAAGGTCGCATTAGCCGACAGAGCGTTCTCAACAGCTTGAGCCGTGGCCAGCGTGCTGGTGGCGATTTGATCCCCTGGCTTGTCAGCCAACAATTTCAGGACGAAGACTTCGCCAGTCTCTCTGGTGCTAGAATTGTCCGCATCGCCACTAACCCCGAATACCTGAGCATGGGCTATGGATCCCGCGCTTTGGAGCTCTTAGTAGACTTCTTCGAAGGTAAATTCACCGACTTATCAGAAAACATTGTGGACACCCAAGAAGAGATGGTCCGGGTCACCGATGAAGAGCTCGCAAATTCAAACCTACTCGACGACAACATTCAAGTCCGCGATATCCGTTCCATGCCGCCGCTTTTTGGCAAGCTGTCCGAGCGCCGACCAGACCAGTTGGACTACGTCGGCGTCAGCTACGGTCTCACACCATCGCTCCACAAATTCTGGAAGCGAGCTTCCTTCACCCCTGTATACCTCCGCCAAACACCAAACGACCTCACCGGCGAACACTCGTGCGTCATGCTTCGAACGCTTTCTACTGGCTCCAACGACATCAGCTGGCTCGGTGCTTTCGCGCGCGACTTTCATCGCCGCTTTATCTCCCTTCTTTCCTACCAATTCCGAACCTTCCCCTCCGTCCTCTCCCTCAGCATCGGAGAGTCTGCGACCGCAGGCGCCAAGCTCGACCCGTCTCTCGCCCCGTCACCTCTCACGAAATCAGATCTCGATGCAGCCTTCTCCCCCTTCGACCTCAAACGCCTTGACAGCTATGCAAACAACCTTCTTGACTACCACGTCATCCTAGATATGGTCCCCACCATTGCAACATGGTACTTCTCCGGCCGCCTTGCTGGTAAAGTCAACCTCTCCGGCGTGCAGCAGTCCATCCTCCTCGCCATCGGCTTGCAACGCAAATCACTCGACGACGTGGAGAAGGAACTCAGTCTCCCTTCGTCTCAACTGCTAGCCATGTTCCTTAAGATTGTCCGTAAGGTCTCCACTCATTTCCGCTCTCTTGAAGAAAGCGCTGTCGCAGAAACCCTCCCTGCGAAGAAGGTACCTGCCACCTCGGCAGCCGCCGACGCTCATGACGAAGTCGTCGATGAGCGCTTCAAGCCCCTCGAGACAAGTCTTGACGACGAGCTCCGTGAAGGCGGCGAGGAAATCAACGCTGAATTGCGCGAGAAACAGCGCGCCCTGATTGACGCGTTACCTCTTGACAAGTGAGTCATTCCTTTTCCATACACTAATTATATCAAAAGCGAGTCCTCCGCGAGCGAACAATAACTGATTTACAGCCTTCAGATACGAGATAAGTAATGGCGATGCAGGGTGGGAAGAAGCTGAGAAACAGATCCGTTCTGGCGGCGCCGCAACCGTCAGCGTCAAGTCATCGAAGCAAAATAAGCGCAAGAAGGGAGAGACCGCGCGAGAGATATACGAACAGGAGATAGAATCCAAGAGACAAAAGATTATCCAGAAAGGGACAGAGGGAAAGAAGAAGAAGAGGTAGTCTTATATCTATTATTGACAACCCGAGCCATTGTGGATCTCCTTGGAATGCGTTATGGTGTCCCACTTGTTCGAGTAAGTTTTGTACATAGGTTAATCGGGTATATCCAAAAGTTGTAATAGAAGCTACGTTGCGTACCGACGATCATGAAGAACAAATTTTATTCTCGCTATTGAGTGTTTTGTGTAGGTAACTTTCAATCACGATTGCCCATATTTTACAATTCATCATGGTCAGCTTTCTTTGCAGCTTCATCCGTCGTAACGACAATGCCTTCTGGCAGCTTGTTTCGGGGCCCTTCGCCCAGCCTAATGGCATCAATCCATGCTTCTACCCGTACTGGACCAAAGTCTGCACTCTCTGAAGGATCGTAGAGTCTCCACCAACCCCTTCGCGCGTTCAAAGCAACAATCTCGACAGACTGCGCATCTTCAGGCAAGCCAAGTCCGGCTCGAAGGGCCTTGGTTGCGGCGTTTGACGCAGGGATGCTGTACAGCGGGAAAAGCTTGGTTTTCCTCTGAGTATGTTTATGCGCAATCTCCGCGAGGCTTTCAAGAGCCTCTTTGGTGGGACCGCTGGCCTCGGTGTCCGGGTCACCAGACTCTGGTATGACAACAAGAACACAAGTGCCAGACTTGGGTGCTAGGCAAGCTGCTTCCAGAGCCTCAGGGGTCCCGATGGTGTCGATAGCGGGCGGGGGAGTAGGCGTTGGGGCGGCATGTTTAGCTTCTGGAGTAGAGTCCTCAGAGCCCAAAGGTTCAGTTGACGTTGATTCCTTTCCGGTCGCGCTTGACTTCGAAGACTTGCCCTTTGTTTTCTCAGTAGCGGGAGCAGGATCAGCATTAGGAGCCGCTGCCTGACTGAGGAACTCGATGATTGGGCCCTTCTTAAGTTCGCCGTTGTAAACTATATGTTCTTTTCCGTTCCCAGGAAGCAAAACTAGGCTTGGGAACTCTGTAATACCAAATCTGTCTACGGCAGCCGTTTCCTTGTTGCGGATTTGGGCGACTTTAATGCTACCCAGAAAGTCGATAGCGAGGGCGCGGATCAAAGAGCTCGTTGTGCCTTTCTCGGTGAAAAGGATGGCCTTCGGTGCTTCCTCGTCCTCAGAAAGCCACTCATCCAAGTTCTTGTCAGTGATCCTCTTTACATGGTTCGGGATCCTCTCCGCTACCGCGTCGACAATCGCTTTGGCGGTCCTAGGCCCTTGGTAATCCTCAACTCTGGGTTTTCCAGGCTTCTTGGACGGCGTCACAATCTTCAGCGTCGGGAAGCCTTGAACTCCCATCTGCCCACAGAATGGTTTGTTCGCATCATCGTCGCAATTGACGGCCGCAACTTTGGCCAAACCGTCCAAGTTTTTCGCAGCTTTCTCGTAGGCAGGTTTCAAGTTCTGGCAATGGCCGCACCAAGGCGCATAGAATCTATAGAGTTCAGAGCATTCAGGAAACGCTCGTAGCACGTCTGCGAGGTATGGGGGCTTACTCAACAATCTAGTTCCTGTGTTAGCTTGAATTCGAGGTACTTGGGGCCCGAATGGTACCACATACGGAAGTGTAGTTGGAGTTAGCAATGAGTTGGTTGTAACTCTTCTGATCGACCTGAAGAACGGGGGATTTCTTAGTATAAAGACCGTCCGCACTGACTGGCAGAGCTGCCAGAAGCGACGCGACGAGGAGGAGCGCAGAACTTGGCTGCAGCATAGTGTTAGTGTGCGATTACTGCCTGGCTAATTGTACGATCTGGACGAGCAAGTCAATGGTCATAAGTTAAACATGTCAGCGAGGACAGAAGTTGTATTCGAGCTACGGCAAGACGATGGGGAAATTGAAGCAAGGTGTCCTCAGTCCTTACGCCCGTGAGTCTTGGCGTGTCACGGTTGCTGACTCCGCCCCCGCAGTTTTTGATATCACACTATCGACTGCATGCATTCACTTTCTATATTCACTTTTTGAACCATTGCTTCATTGGGGTCGCTGCTCACGAACTCAGATGAGTCTGTCTTCAGATACTCTGTAATCCTGCTACAACAGATACGAATCTATGAATTACCTACCCCGCAATTGCTATACTGCAAACAAACACCATGCCAGACTCCCAGACCTCCCATAACTTGGACCTTCCTCTGTTGCCCCATGAGCTCTTCTGTATGGTCCTGAACTATCTCGACCCTATTGAAATAGTTCGCTGCCGACGAGTCTCACGGTTATGGAATGAGGCTTTTGGAGACCCGGCAATCTTGATACCACTGTTGAAGAAGCTGTTTCCACTGGCAAAGGAAGTTAGAGAACTCCGTGGCTGTAATGGCCTGCTTGAAGACTCAAAAAATAGCGACTACTGGCGCTTGCTGTTTGACCGGATCGCATCGAGGTATGATCACCTCAGTCGTGGGAAGCCCAAATCAATTCAAAGGCTTAGACTGTGTGAAGAATTCGGCATATCCGGCGAAAGAGAATGGTTCCAGGTGCAACCTTGGGACGTCCATGCCAGCCATCTAATGCAGCGGGTAGATCTGCCTTTTTCGGAGTCATTTTGGTCGTATGATGAGGGTCTGTTAGTCTACCCAAGCGCTGACCATGCCTGCTTAGCCCTTATGGACCTTGATAGCGGCAGAGAGTTCATGGTGCCATTCATCATCACGGGAAAGGTAATCCGAAGAGTCAGACTGCAAAGGCAGGTCCTCGTTGTTGAATGGGCGGAGCCGAAAGCCTTCCATTGGTTGAACGACAGCGACGGTGTCCATCGTCATTTTGCTTCTTCTTTCGACGTGCGCAAGGAGTCCAGCTGCTGGAATATAACTTTTCGCAACGAATGGAAGATCATGTTTCTCGGGCATCCACTCAGCGAAA
Source organism: Aspergillus spinulosporus (assembly GCA_003574815.1). Taxonomy (NCBI): domain Eukaryota; kingdom Fungi; phylum Ascomycota; class Eurotiomycetes; order Eurotiales; family Aspergillaceae; genus Aspergillus; species Aspergillus spinulosporus. The sequence goes on along the minus strand of QPHH01000019.1, from coordinate 490,010 downwards.
GAGACCGATTCTACTCGACCCATAGTCAGACCCATTATGCCATCTACATCTGGCAGCCCAATCGCAGTCTGTACACCGCGGATGAGGATGCTCCGATAGAGTCATTGTCGATATGGGATATATCTAAACCGTCCTCATATAGACCCTCCTTGGACCCAACTGGGCGCCTGCGGGTAGATAGTGAAGATTCAGGCCCCTCCATTGTGTCACGATTTGGTTTCAGAGAGCTAGGGTTCTACTCCGTCAGACAACGAGGTCTCCCAGGCATACAGTGGCTGAATATTACGGAAGACAATCAGTCAATAGAGATTTTCGAGAACCTATGCACAGGCCCGGTGGATCGGTTCGTTGGACCCGCTGAATGGACGTCGCAAGTTCAGGTGACGAGCATCCCGGTCAATGGCTATGGACCCTGCTATAGACAAAACCTCGACCTTATATTGCCCCCTTACCGAGGGAATAGCAGCTTGCAGGCAAGTCCCCTCACTCTCAAGGTCTGCGATGAGCCGTGGTATACCACTATTTCAGAGTCATGGGATGGAGAAGCTGAAGTAGGCTTTTGTCTTCATCTATCCCAAGCCACATGGCCGTTTGACCTGAAAGCTTCATTGAGTATCCGGACCCCATCATCGGCGATTACTCTGAAGCACGCCGATGTGTTTGAGCTTACGGGCAAGGGGAAGATATGCGGAACCGAACGTTACCTCCTGGGCGAGAACGGAAACCGCGAACTGCTCATTTACCGGTTTGATAGGTAAGCCCTGCAAATAGCCGGCAGAGTTTTGGGTTCCTTCGAGATAGTGGTATATTTGGAACACGTTCAGAGTACGCTCGCCTAAAACAAGCTTTTTGCTTCTAAATCCTCTCGATAAAGGTTGACACTACGACTGCATGGCCATGGCGCCAAGTTGGCCACCTGAAATGCTAGGTAGATTTTATGCTGCATCCATTCCTGCGGTGGCATTTGACGGGCCCAACCAGAACCCGTCAGCTCATCGACGGCTTTACCCGGGCGAGGTCTTCCTTCATAATTCTTACCGACCTTCCAATCTTGTCCGCAACTGTAGCGTTCTCCCCAATCCTCTCCACTCGCGCCCTGCTAGTGCCCTCGGTCGTCTCCCCACTGAGTCTGGATTTCTCCATGTGGAGTTTTCTCGCCCCAGGTTAATTTACCCGGGGATTCAGCCGGGAACCAAGACTAGTGGGCGCGGGGGCCAACCACCCGCAAGCTTGCTGACAGGCGATGCCGATCATGGACAAATTATGGCATGGCTTAGGTCTTGGTCAACTGCCGAGTGGCCGAAGGTGACACCGGGAATTCATGCGAAGGGAGGGTTCTAGTGTGGAAAGCGTCTCAAGAATAGCCGGAATCATGTCTGCCATTCGTATGAAAACCGTGCACCATCCGCCTTGCACATCACTGGCGTGAGCTGTCGTTCTCTCTTAATTCTGTCTCGGTTTTTCGTCTTGTTGTCATACTCTATCGCACAACATGGGCGGCGCCGGTGATACCTCGGCGGCTTTAGACGCCGCCGCGCAAATCCGCAAGGTCAACCTGAAGGCTTCGTCTGGGCTTCCGGGTTTGATCCAGAATAGAAAGGTCTTCGGTGTCGCGATGTTCGCTTGTCTTGGAGGGTACTATTCTTATCTACCGCTATCCTCAGAAGACGATTGCTAACATGGTCGCAGTCTCCTCTACGGTTATAACCAGGTAGTGGCTTCAAAAATCCATGTATGATCGCTAGCTAACGTTTCTTCTCCCAAAAGGGCGTGTTCTCTGGCGTCTGTGAGTCAAGAATCATATGGTTATTTGGACTGAGCTAACGTACTGTTATCCTAGTGGTTATGCACTCTTTTGAGGAGCATGTAAGCCTTCGCTTCTTCCCAGCAAGCCTCTTTACGTTACTGACAGCCTTCAGATGGGAGATGCGGTCACAAACGAGACAAAGAAAGGATGGCTTACATGTATGACCCTCTGACTTGTTCTTCTAGTAGCCTAGGCTAAGCGAGTGCAGCTATCCTCGAACTTGGTGCTTGGCTTGGCGCTTTATATTCTGGTGTACTCTGCGAAAGGTTCTCCCGAAAGTACACGATCCTTGCGCACGTATGCATTTTCTGTATCGGCGTCGTGATTCAGCTTACCGCGGCTGCCGGTAGCGGAAGCTCTTCGAACATTTTGGGTGGTCGATTCGTCACTGGTATGGGTGTGGGAAGGTGCATTTACCCATGGCCGCGTATATATTAGGGCTGCCAGTCACTAACCCCAAATCTCTTAGTCTCTCAATGAGTGTGCCCATGTACAACGCTGAAGTAAGTACCTTCTTTCCGATGATGGATGTCAGCTTTTATCTAACTTCTTGAAGATTGCGCCACCTGAAGTAAGAGGCTCCTTGGTTGCCATGCAGCAGCTCGCAATCACCTTCGGAATCATGGTCAGTACTCTCACGCCTAGAACAGGCTTATCCATTTTGTGACGTGTCGCTAACCGTATGGGCAGGTCTCCTTCTGGTACGTCCTCGTCGCGATTTATTCTCTCGCAACCTAACAACCCCAGGATAAACTACGGAACAAACCACATCGGTGGGACTGGTGAGACTCAAAAAGATGCTGCGTGGCTCTTGCCCTTGGCTCTCCAACTCGTCCCAGCAGTAATCCTGGGAGTCGGCATGATTTTTATGCCATTTTCTCCTCGCTGGCTTGTACACCATGGCAGAGAGGAAGAAGCTCTCAAAGTCCTTACAAGTCTCCGTGGGTTGGAAGCAGACGACCCCGTCTTGCAGCTAGAGTTTTTAGAGATCAAAGCCCAGAGTGTCTTCGAAAAACGTACTGAGAAGGAAAGATTCCCCCATCTGGAGAGGAACAGCCTCTGGAGTTACCTGAAGCTTGAAGCTGCCGGGTACAAGAGTCTCTTCACCAGCTGGCCCATGTTCAAACGGGTGATTGTCGCTACAGGTATGCTTTCGCCCTAACAATTATCGCAACGCTTATCTAACGCGCCTTCAAGTCACTATGACTTTCCAGCAATGGACAGGCGTCAATGCAATTCTCTACTACGCCCCTACCATCTTCGAGCAACTTGGAATGAGCAGCAATACCACATCACTCCTCGCCACAGGCGTCGTCGGCATAGCAATGTTCCTTGCAACAGTGAGACTCCTACCTTTCATTTTTTACAGCCTACTACACATTCCAAATATTAACACATCTCCAGATCCCAGCCGTTATCTGGGTTGACAACGTCGGCCGCAAACCCATCCTAGTCATCGGCGCCATTGGCATGGCAGCCTGCCACTTCATCATCGCGGGTATCTTCGCCGAGAACGAAACGCAGTGGGAGTCGCACCGCGCCGCAGGCTGGGGTGCCGTTGCCATGGTCTGGCTATTCGTCATCCACTTTGGATACTCGTGGGGCCCTTGTGCCTGGATTATTATCGCTGAGATTTGGCCACTTAGCGTGCGTGCGATCGGGACGAGTTTGGGTGCATCGGCTAGTATGTCCCTTCCTTCTCTTCCTTTTCCTTCATTCTCTGGGTGTGTTTCTAATAAGCGGCACTTAGACTGGATGAACAACTTCATTGTCGGCCAAGTGACACCGGACATGCTCGCGGGCATCAGGTACGGCACATACATTTTTCTCGGATTAATGACAACGCTCGGTGCGCTGTTCATTTTCTTCTTTGTCCCCGAGACTAAGCAAGTCTCGCTCGAGGAAATGGATGTTATATTCGGTTCGGAGGGCACGGCTATCGCGGATTATGAGAGGCAGGCTGAGATCTCACGCGAAATCGGGCTTGATGAGGCGTTAGCCAGGTTTTCTGAGAGGTCTGGGTCTACCCTAGCAGAAGTGGAGCCGAAGAACGCGTGAGACTGGCTTTGGTTCCATTATCTTAGGTGAGTTGAGCTGGGTAGTAGTATGAGTATTGTTATTTAGTCGTCTGTGGACGATGGGAGTAACTTCGCGTTGAATACCATTTGTTGGCTAGCACAGGGGAACAAAATACTAGCATTATCTTTCTTGGTAAATACTTGTTATTTTGTCTCACTCAGGTATTCGGATTGGTTTCCTTAGCTCACTGGCACATTCGCCTTCCGGTCCATGCTTAAGCCGCAGACAGGCCCGGTATTGTACATGATTAAGCAGAATTAATAATGACATATGTCCTGACGAACAACTAATCAAGAAGGTTATTAAAACCACTAAGGGGATAGTATAATTTAGGATACTATTAAGACCATCTTGCACATTTTCAAGCCTCGTCTCATGATACAGTGTAAGTTATAGTGTCAAATAATTCAGCTTCATTGAACTTGCACCTCACGCACCTCTTGATCCCGCAACTGGGGCAGACAAGCGTATATATCGGCCTCCACAAATCACATTCCTCGCACTCCTCGTGGCCCAAGTCTTTCTTCCAGTAGCCTAAATGGCGGCAGCAAATGGGGTCAAGGGCTTTCGCTGAGCTTGCCGCACCTGGAATGGTCATTCGCAGAGTCTCAAGCCAACCGCAGTATGTCTCCATGATCATGCCTTTTAGCTCGCCGTAAAAATCGTCTTTGCTATAACGGCCACTTCTGTCAGCCAACTTCGAAGTGAAGTATGGGATGAAAGGAGCTAAGTGGGGGTAGACGTTCGCTTCGTCGAACTCGGCGAAGTCATACCACACAAGGTTTGGTGAGGCATCGCTGGGAGGCACACTGGATATGTCTTCGGTAAAGAGGTCATGGTTGTCTTCGCTTTCTGAATGACTCGAACGATATGGTGGTGCATCACTAAAGTCATAGTAAATAGAGCCAGCGCTCTCGTCTTCTGTGTCTCCGCTGGAGATTGCGTTTGCTTTAACCTGGGTGTCTTCACCTGAATAGGGCCAGGCACCACTCATCGTGTATATTGCCGAAAATTTGGATGCAGACAGGTCTTTCTCTATGATGCGCTGGTGCGATTTCAAGTAAACAGAAGTGTGCTCCTCGGCAGTGGTCTTAACATCGGCAGCTGTAGCGTCATGGGGGCCAGGGCCAGTCTCGGAAGGAAGAAAGATCTCAATATCTGCTTCAGCAGCTGAATTGTGTCGTTCATACTCATTCATGCTCATGAGGATGTTAATATCGGATTCGACGTGGTGCTCTTGTACGGCTTTGAGCATATCCACTGGTTGCATTTTAAACTTGGCAATACCTTCAGTATCAGGAACGACGTTCGGATCAGCTTCAGGGTCGAAGCTTAATCCAGATGCGATATTACAATCGCCACGAGTCTCGGGCTGGGTGTCAGTAATAGGTTCATGCTCATGCTTTTCTCCAATTTTCGCTTCAGGGCCAAGCTCAGCTTCGCCAACAAGATCAGCTTTGAGCACGCCATCAGATTCCTCGTAATGCCTTACTCCAGCACACCCAACTGGCCAAAGTCCACTGTATGCTCCGTCGTTGTACGTCTGCCTTGGCAGGTCGAAAGGTTGTGCATCTGAGTTCAGGACAGACTGCCAGGCCTTCTGACAATCTGTATTCTCCGTTGAATCTTCAGCAATAGATGTCCCAGTAGATATACGAATATTTTCCTGCTTCTCTGTCTCCGCGTTTGCTTCACGGGATCTGTCGAAGCGAGGAAGCTCTTCCTGCGACTCGGGATGGTTCAATCCGATATACCAGGCCTTCCGATGAATTGCCTCTAACTCCTCGGCAGCAAATTCCTCAGCGGCTCGGCGGATTTTGCCCTGATTCTCTCTTTCTATCTCCTCTTCGCGGGTTCTTTCCCAACGAGATATTTCTTCCTGCGATTCTTTGGACTGGGGTTTCATGTGAACGCTCTCGCCAAAGCTGAACATGTACCGATTCTTGCGGACAGAAGTGTCTCTATATATGCCATTGGGCTTCCAACCCTTGTAATCAGGGCTAGCAAAGAGGCGTTCCTCCTCGCTGTAAGGTCTGTATCTCCGACCGAGTTGCATGTCGTGCTCTCGGCGGGTGGTTGGGTTTCGGAGAATCTCGACGGCTTCGGTGATCTGTTGTCATGTTATTCTTCATTTTCACTGTGCAAAATAGAAGCAGGAGCCGAAGACGGAGGCTGGTGTTTACCCTCTGGAACTTGGCCGCAGCGTCATCCCCTTTAGTTTTGTCCGGATGGTGCTTCAAAGCGAGTCTCTTGTAAGCACTGTTGATGTCTTTTAAAGATGTATCTGGTGATATCTCCAGAATGTCGTAGCAGTTTATTTGTAGTCTTGATGAGCTCGCCATTGTGAGTAGTTTGACGGGTGTTATAAGGCAATTATGAGAGAGAATTGCAAGCAGCAGCAGGTCAAATGGGATTGTTGTGTGTATTGGCCCATACAGTCATGCCAGTAAAGTGGAGAAAGCAGGGTTCACTTTCAGTGAGATTCAAGGAAGGCGTGAGTGGCTGTTTTGATGACGATGCCGAGTTCATCCTATGTAGCAAAGAATAAGCGAGTGACTCGCAGATAGTTGAGACCTTTTTAAGGTGGAGTTTTGTTAAATCGTCAGATCTGTAGACAGCTAGGACGACTTTAATCCAGAGCTTATGCAAAGGTTAATAGTGAAGAGACTGAGTTCAGGTCATGCAGTTTGCAGCTATTTTCGAGGACAAAAGTCATGGTACAAATGAAATGTAGAGAGATAGATTTTACAGGTTGGTGAGAATCTAGGTACGTGAGAGTTAGTCTACATAAGGTGACTGCCTCCCAAGAGATATCATAACAGCATCTATTCAGCGCTGGCGGCGGCACCGGTAATAATTTCGACCAGTTCACCGGTAATGGCGGCTTGACGCTGACGGTTGTACAGGATCTGGAACCTGCAATAACATTAGAACACTGTTACGGCCGTAGAAATCTCGCTGATACTCACTTGTCGATCATTTCACCAGCATTCTTGGAGGCGTTCTAGGAAATGGTTAGTCTAATTATATCTCCACTACACGTTCTTCGAGGATACTTGCCTCCATGGCGTTGCGGCGAGCCTGTTATTGCATTAGTACTAGTTTGCTAAGCGTATCGTGAAGACAAACTTACAGAGATCTCACAGGCGTGGCCTTCAGCCATAGCCCAGAACAGGCTGTTAGCAAGAGCGTATTCGCGGAGGTTGGAGAGGGTTTCCTCATCAGCCTCGTACGCAGAAAAGTTGGCTACAACAATCAGCACTGAAGAAACTTCTGAATGGAAACCGGAACTAACGAGACTGAGTGATGGCCTCCTCAGAGTAGGCCTCGACGGTGGCAGGCTCGTAGCTCTGGGCGTTGATGAACTTGTTGTAGATGATCTTAACGCTGGCATAGTCGGTAGGGAGCAGAGCAATTTGGTCGGCAACAGCCTGGGCATCAGCGAAGGTGGGGATATCCTTGCAGACGTTGGCAAAGCTGAGGACGATGGCGTTGGGGTTGGTGCGAGAAAGTTGGGCCTTAGCCTTCTCGCCGAGGACCACAAGGTCAGAGTTGGGGTAGGCCTCGAGAGCGCGGCGAGCGGCCTTGCTAAGACCGGAGTGAATGCCACCGCAGAGACCCTTGTCGGAGCTAGCAACCACGAGCAGGGTCTTCTTGTCCTCAAGAGCCTTGGTCTCGGCTTGTTCGAAAAGGGTGTTGGAGGTCTGACCGTAGGCACGGGAGTCGTCCATGGCCTTCTGGGCGCGGGTCAAACGGGTAGAGGCAATGACCTTCATGGTATTGGTGATCTTCTTGATGTTCTTGATGGACTTGAGACGGCCTTCGATTTCACGCAGGGTCGCGAAGTTGGCGGCATTGGGAGGCGCAGTGCTTCAACAACATCAGTATCCGTCGCAAGACCTCAGAGAATCTGCTATCAAGCAAATACTATCGCCTCATCGCAAACGATCGTAGGTTCTGCGTGAGAGGGTTAATGCCGGAAGAGAACTTACCGGGTGACCGCAGCGGCACCAGCCCGAACAGCCGGACGAACAGCGCGGGTAAGCATAGCGATAATGGACCGTGTGACTGAGAGAAAGGTATCTCCGGTGATAGAGCGACAAGACGGCGAGAATGGTTATCACCACGGGGTTCAATCGCCGGCGGAGGTGGTCAACAGTAGATGATGGGAAGTGGACGAATTCAACTCCTGTTTCTGTTCTTCCGACACCCGGAAAACTAGTCCTAGTCAGGAAGCTACTAAGGCTGGCGAGAAGGACTACTGGCGCAGTCCCGTGACTATCTCCCGGATTACCGGTCAGAGCTAAAGTCTTTCCAGCCTGAGAATCCAGGCGACTACTGTGCTGCAATCAGAGTGGCTGAATGGTCACGGAGAAACAGGGTGAGGCCCGGATCGCCTCAGGCCCCAATAACCTCCAAGAACGCCTCGCTTTCCATCCGTTTCCTTTCTTCCTCTCTACTTCTCACCTCGACTCACTTGACACTCGTGTGCGCCTCATTCTCTGCTTTCCTCCTATTCCGGCGCACCCAATTTCTCTCTCTTTTTAACCCTTTCCGCTCTCTTTTCAGTTCTCTTACTTCAAGCATTCCTCCCTTTTCATTGGTCGATTCATTATTGACTTCATTCTTCGTCAAGTTGTTCGAGCGCCAGCGTCGCTATACAGATTAAGCCGCTATCTCACTGCGTCCAGAACCCGTTTGCTCTATCCCATCACTCCACAATATAGAACTGTCTGTCAGTTTACTAGAACCATGAGCTCTTCAGATGATGATACCCCACTCGTCAAAATGAACGGAAGATCTTCTAGTAAGTCGCGGCTTGTTCTTTTTGAACCTGATGCGCCTGCTCCTTTTCTCGCCTTTCTATGACATCTTCCCCGTTTTTTACCTGGTCGACTTCAGTTTTGATTAATTTTTCATCCGGATACAGGTGGTCAATCGGACGTAAAGATGAACGGCGCAGCGGACACCAACGGCCATGTCGATCCCGGTGTCTCCATCAGATTCGGGCCGGTGCAGAAAGACGAGGACATTGAAATGAAAGATGCGAACGGTGCCAGTGCGAGCAAGAGGAAGGCGCGATCGAGTGACGGTCAGGCGCAATCATACGCAGAGCCCGAAAGCAGTGAGGAGGACGAGCCACTGGTACGCCCAACCAACACCTAGATCACTACGGCATTCTTGCCATCGTTGTTTGCTTCAACGGCTGACACCCCGGCAGAGCAAGCGTCGACGCACTTCGGTGAAACACGAGGATCCGGAGACTGACGACGATGTACCACTCGCTCTTAATGGGCGGAAGCTTCCCAAGGCTTCGGAAACAGCAATCGGCGAAGAATCCGACTCCGATGTTCCAATTGAAAGGAAATTAGCTGCCGAAAAGAAGAAGATTCAGATCAAGGGAGAAAAGGAAGCGGAGTCGGGTGGACAGGTCACCAAGTCAGCTGCTTCTGGAAAAAAGCAAGCGAATGGAGTGAAGAAAGAATCTACCTCTGCTAAGCAAACCCTGAAACAAATAAAGGCCGAGCCAAAGTCAGCGCAGCCAACCCCAGCGAAGAAGAACGCGAAAGCTACGGCGGTGAAGAAGGAGGAAAGTGAAGAAGCTGAGGAGCAAGAGGAGGAAGAATACAGGTGGTGGGAGGACCCAACCAAGGGCGATGGAACAATCAAATGGACCACTCTTGAGCACAACGGCGTAGTTTTCCCGCCCCCGTATGAACCACTTCCCAAACACGTCAAGATGAAATATGACGGCATTCCTGTCGACCTTCACCCTGAAGCAGAAGAAGTGGCTGGCTTTTTCGGCAGTATGCTAAACTCGACTCAGCATACTGAAAATCCCACGTTTCAGAAGAACTTCTTTGCAGACTTCAGGGAAATTCTCAAAAAGACTGGCGGCGCGAAAGATCAGAAGGGTAACAAAGTCGATATCAAGGAGTTCTCGAAGTGCGATTTCCAGCCAATCTTCCAGTACTATGATGCGCAACGTCAGGAGAAAAAGGCGCTCCCACCCGCTGAGAAGAAACGTCTGAAGGCCGAGAAGGATGCACAGGAGGCTCCATACATGTACTGCATGTGGGATGGTCGCAAACAGAAAGTTGGCAATTTCCGAGTCGAGCCCCCTTCGCTTTTCCGCGGTCGTGGTGAGCACCCTAAGACAGGTCGCGTAAAGGCTCGAGTTCAGCCCGAGCAGATCACCATAAACATTGGCAAAGAGGCGCGCGTTCCCCCTCCGCCCGAAGGCCACAAGTGGAAAGAGGTGAAGCATGACCAGGAAGGCACCTGGCTAGCCATGTGGCAGGAGAACATCAACGGTAATTACAAATATGTCATGCTTGCGGCCAACTCCGACGTTAAGGGTCAGAGTGACTACAAGAAGTTTGAGAAAGCCCGTGAACTCAAGAAACACATTGGTCGGATTCGCAAGGATTATCAGAAGAATTTAAAGCACGAGTTGATGGTAGAGCGACAGAAGGCCACCGCCGTTTACCTTATTGACCAGTTTGCTCTTCGTGCTGGCAACGAGAAGGGCGAAGACGAAGCTGAAACGGTTGGCTGCTGCTCATTGAAATATGAGAATGTCACGCTCAAACCTCCAAACAAGGTGATCTTCGATTTCCTCGGTAAGGACAGTATCCGGTTCTACGACGAGGTCGAAGTCGATCCTCAGGTCTTCAAAAACCTGAAAATCTTCAAGAAGGCACCCAAGAAGGAAGGTGATGAGATTTTTGATCGGTTGACGGTAAGCCGTTCCCTGGGGAGCTTCAAGCAAAGGTTCGCTAATTTCTCTAGACATCCGCCCTCAATAAACATCTCTCCCAGTACATGCCAGGCTTAACCGCGAAGGTGTTCCGTACCTACAACGCTTCCCACACAATGTCCGAACTCCTTAAGAAAATGCATGCTACCGGCAGCAATGCAGAAAAGGTCAAAGCATACAATGATGCGAACCGAAAGGTTGCTATTCTGTGTAATCACAAGCGCACAGTTGGCGCAGCTCATGCGCACCAAATGGAGAAGATGAGCGAGCGAGTAAGTCTGATTTTCTGTTCGATTTCGGGATCTAGGTCGCAGACACCGCTAACTATTTCACCCTGTGCAGATCAAGGGACAGCGGTATCAGAAATGGCGTCTTAAGCAGATGATGCTTGACCTCGATCCGTCTTTAAAGAAAAAGAAAGGCGCCCAGTTCTTTGAATTGGATCCAGACATCGATCAGGAATGGATTAAGGAACACCAGGCTTTCTTGGTTGAAGAGCAGGCGCAGAAGATCAAGAAAAAGTTCGAAAAGGAGAACGAAAAGCTTTTAGCAGAAGGTGAGAAAGAGATGAAGGCGAGTGAGCTCGAAACCCGGTTGGAGGCTGTCAAGGAATTAGAGAAAAAGTTCAACAAGGAGAACAAGACTGGCAAAGTGGAAGCTGAAGGCCGAAGCCCAACCGTCGAGAAACTGGAGGCATCCATTGCTAAACTCCAGCAGCGTATCGAAAACATGGAGCTCCAGGCACAAGACAAGGAAGACAATAAGGAAGTGGCCCTTGGTACCTCGAAGATTGTGAGTGAACCGCGCACATACACTTCTAATTGATAGCTAATCCTCAGCAGAACTATATCGATCCTCGACTCACAGTCGTCTTCAGCAAGAAGTTCAATGTCCCAATAGAAAAGTTCTTCTCAAAGTCTCTGCGGGAGAAGTTCGAGTGGGCCATCAAGTCCGTTGATGAGAACTGGGAGTTTTGATATGAACTGCATTTGGCTTCTCCTGACTATTGATTTACCTCTGCTGCCGTTACCTCTCTTGTTAAATTCTTACACATATCCAAGCAACACTGCCTTTGTTTTTTTTCTCCAACCTTTTTATTGCTGCTCTGCCTATATGTAAACCACAGACTTTTTGTCACACGATTGCCTCAGTAGGATCTTCAACCTTTTGACGTTGTTTCCCCCCGTTCGAACCTGTGGCTCTCCTCTTTGGCTATGGAAGACCATCAGCGAAAGAAGGCGTGCGGCAAACTGCTCGAAATACTACATTTTTCAAGGAGATACATCTGGCGTTTGCTAGCTTACCTTACGAATATAGGATCTCAACCTTCGTCTAACTGACCAGCATCCCATTAGGCCTTGTCTATAGTTGTCATAGATCAAGCCTAAATCCCGTCTGTTTCGGTCTCAACTTTCCCTTTCCCAGGTGGCGCAGCAAAGAGACGCCTTCGATCCCATTCTACATGTCTTCCAGGAAACCGAAGTCTAAATACGGTTCAAATATCGTAGATGAGTCCCATTGGGAGTAAAGTACATCTGGAAGAAGCCAGAGATTCGAAAATGAGATGAGAACCCCAGGAATACAAATAGATGCACTCCGTTTAATAGACCAAATTCTAACAGTACATGCATGCATGATATGACACTGGCATGACTGACTCAAAACCAGGATGAAACGCTCACATAGAAGTAAATAGCAGAATCTTGTGCTAACAGAAGGAGATGGAAGCGAAAATGTTTCGGGGAGCAGAGAGCATAGACAGGTGTTTTTGCAAAAATCCGAATCGAGACCGAACAGAGCCAGTGTTCCAGCCAGCTGGAGAAGTTGAGATCAAAGCGAAAGGAAAGAAAAGGAGAGATTATAAATTACAGACTGGCCGCCGGGGTACGTCAATTGGCTGTTCACAAAACGAGCGAAAAGGCGAGGAGAATGCGTTCTATGTGTGGGCACGTGCTTTTGGTCGAAAGATCCGTGGGTCGAATTGATCTATGGTATGATGATGCAGATTCCGTAGTCATACGCGGCTTATGAGCACCACGGCTTTCGTATCAGGGAATGGTCATTAACGGTGTCCGTCGTTCTCTGCGCTGAAACGAATGTCCGACACGTCAATAAGGTGTCAATAGGGTCAATGAAATACGTTAGCGTCGCGCAATGTTTCATGGCCACCAGCCCATGCGCTTGTAGCTCTCGACCATGTCCCGAACACTGTCGGGGCCGAAGTTCCTGGTTGGTTTCCAACCGGTAGTTGTCTCGAATAATGTACCATCAAGCGACATATCCTGGTCTTGGAGTACATCCTTCTCGATAAAAGGACTAATCGGCCCTGGACGTGTAATGCCTTTCTCTTCAATCAGGTCTGACCAGCCCTGTAATGACACCTCGTTCATATCGTCAACCACATCATCCAGGTTCAACTTTGCGAACTGGGACGCCAGGGAACCTAGGAATGAACATTTCAGCCCGAACACCTCAGTAAGAGCATCCGCCACATGTTGCTGGCGGGTATCGTTGTGATCAACAACATTGAACAAAATTGGGGCGGAGCCATCTGTGGGAGCACTGTATCTCCATTCCGCAGCTTTCCACAGAGCGCTGGCGGCATCCTTGACGTAGAGGGTATTGGTCTTCAGGTCCTTAGAGTACAGAAGCTCGAGGTCCTTCTGCATATCCAAATAAACCCGGGCAAGGCAAATTCCCATCGCAAAGTAGCCAGACTCATATTCGCCAAAAACGTTCGGCAATCGCAGAACAACGTGATGAAGGCCAGGGGTCTTCATCAGCTCGTCGTTTGCCTTCAACTTCCATTTCGCTAGTTTGTGCCATGCTTGGATCTTATCACCTTCTTTTCGCGGGGTCGAGCCACCTTTGTAGACGTGAGCGGTGGAACACTCAACAAAGGACTTGATGCCTCGACGAGCCACCTCGCGGCCCAGGGCCACGCTGAGATTATAGATCCGGGCCTCATAAACGTCGTCGGGCTGGGAGTATCTTGTTTCACCTCCACAGTTGATCACATAGTCGAACTGTTCGCCATTGGCGCGATCGAAAATGCGGGGGAAATGCTCTTCACGAAAACATCATTAGCTGAGGCTCCTACTTTTCGTTCAGCTAAAGAAGATAGGAAACCCACGTTCTCGGCTAGCATCAGCTTGAACGAATTTATCCTTGGAGCAAGCTTCTTCGAATTCTGGGGCTAGCCAAGCTAGCTGCGGCAGGACCTTGTCCACGAGTCGTACTTCAGAGGCTAGGTTATTTTCGTGGATGTAAAGGGCCAAATGGCGACCGATGAATCCTGTATGACGGCGTAAGATTAGACTTGGTTCCACACTGTTTGAACACAAAAGGTAGGTCAGTTTTGGTGCACATACCTAACCCTCCGATAATAAGTACGGACGGCTTCTTGTCGGTCATGGTGAAAAAGGCGCGACAAAGTATTTAAAATCAGGAGGCCTCTTTTTTGTCGCAAGCGTAATTATATTGTACAAAATCCAGTCCAGGCAGACTGTCGCACCCCGCACTCAAGGACGGCCTGAATGACGTGGAGGGGTTGACGGAGGGAAGTGAGACTAAGTGTGGTATTTGATGTGGTGGCGGGAGCTGTTCGGGGAAGCCGACGGTACCTTTTTGAATAATGGACTCGATTTCCGTTTGCGGCGTTGGAGCTTTCCAAGAATTTGTAGGGTGTGTGTATACGCCCTTTGAGAATGCAAGAGGACAAAGATGAAAGAAGGAGAGAAGAGAAGGAGAAACGAAACGTGAGCAGGACAAGAATACCTAATGGAGGGAGGAGAACCTTAAGTTTGGAGGTAACCCGTTCGGGCGGACGTCGATTCGGTTTCAATAATCAGATTTCACAATGGCCACCCCCGGGCGTTCGGAGGAATCTCTGTCAACTTGACCTGCTGGTTCTCTCGAACTAAACGACTGACCCATGTCGCTGTCCAGGAACAACAGTCCTGGTCATATACTTTGCCGTCTCCTCTTTCGCGGGCCGTTGATCCCTTTCCCCTGCCAACTTACGGAGTCCTACGTACACTATGACCACACCCCAGGGCCAATTTCTTACCTTCACCTTGTCCGTTTCCGATAGCTACTTTCCAGACTACGCCTCAATACCTCAATAATATGACGACCGATTAATGCATCCCACCGATCCTTCGAAGCCAAGCCGCAATTGCTGGGGAAGCCAGCGGAAAAAGCAACTTCACCGCAATACGGGGATGACCCCCCCCCTCTTCCAAGCCATGGCCGAGCGAACGCCGTTAGTGCTGCATCTAGAAATTTCGGCGGCATCGTGGGTTCCTGGTCATGAGGACAGGTCAAACTGTCGTTCCCCTGCCAAGCGACGCGTTGTGGGACGTCTGCCCATATCGCTCCACCCAGGAAATTTGACTCGGAGTGCTTCGAACTGTCCGGACGTGCTTTGCTGAGCAAGTACCAGGTACGGAAGACGTCTCGAATGGTTTTAGAGCCCAGAGACGCGGCCGGCCGTGTTCATACCAGACGTCCTGCAATGGTTGAAGAATAAGCTCAAAGATTGAGTATCCATTCGAGCCCACCACGGAGTACGGCATTCGTATGTTCCAGCAAACTATCACCATAAACTCCACACAAGATCTGATGTCCAACTCCGAGGAGGTCACTATGGATATGGATCATGACCTATGCGTTCGAGCTTGGGCGCCGTTTGCCACCACTGGCAACTGCGCACTGTGCACTGAGCCAATGCCCTGGTTTTGACTTTGCGCTTAAAATTGAGACTCGACGAACTGTCTCACTTACCGAGACTGTTGCAATAAGAAGCCGTCGTTGGAATCTCCCTGCCTCTGCCACTCCGTGCCTTGTGCTTTTTACCTTCCTGTCATCGACAATGCTATTGCCCCTCATCGCAAAGCTGACTGGCGGAATAAACGATCATCGCGCAAGGCAAAAGCTAGATTGGAAGGCAATGGGGTGAGTGGATAAGGCAAATCGACGGCGCTAGTCAGATAGAGACAGCAGGCGTACTTGGCGGCCCTGCAACGCACTGCGCAGTTGGCGGCGGAAGTAGATCATAAGTCAATAACCATGAAATTGGCAATCGCTAGTCCCCGAAATGCCCGACTTCCTTGTGCCTGCAGGGATGCGTCCGACGAACAAACGAAGTCCGGGGAGACAATCCAAATAAACATGCAGACTCAAAATGCAGAGGCATCGCGTCCCTCACTGAATGCTTCCAAACTGTCAAACGCATCGTGATTCGGATAAATTGTTCCATACTCAATGTCAAGCTCCTAGATCCTTCTCCAAATTAATTACCTAATCTACATCGGCACCGTCGTTGCATCTGCGCCGCAGCGGAGGATTTCCCGCTTGATCATCGGCAGGGAATAAGTCAGGATCTGCGGTTCAGTGGGGACTTTAATCTCAGCAACTGTGATATTATTTGCCCAATTTGCAAACCCCCTCGACGACTTCTGACGGGCTCTCCAATTAACTAAGCCGGGTCGCTTCTGATGTCCTATTCTAGCCTGGCTCCAAGTTGATCAAATTGCGGTAATCAGTGTCTTTCAGTGTCTCTGGAGGGCATTTGGAATTCTGGAAGCTGCTTGCCGAAGATGATCTGTTGACGTCAGTCTTGGAAATCTCCGATCCAGGCGAGCTTCTCTTGCTCTGTTCCATGGTTCATGCCAGCCTAAATTAACGCCGGGGCACGGGCTAGCAACTGCGGAGAAAGGACACCTCGGAGTCCCTGACTATCTCGATCACTTTTTGGTCTGTGAAGCTAGGGATGTTAGTTGGCAAAATGGCAGGCTTGAAGTTTGGAAAAGTTCACCAAGCAGACTAGCCCAATTATATCGTTCTATCTGTCTTATACAATAGCGAAGTGTTCGTGGAGGCCCCAGCTCTACGACGATCGAATTGACTGCAAATGAAGGATAAATTGTGATTCAGAGAGTCTTCATATAGAAGCTAAAGTATAGGTCTAAGATAATGTCGGCCTGTACGTTCTGCTATGGTTCCGACTTCAGTTGAATCATATAATTATGATATTCCACAATATCCACAACTGCCCTGTCCAGATGCTGATAATAAGGATCTAGCACCAAAGCAGTGCATGGACAAGCAATTCAATCAGCCCTGGCATCAGCAAGATCGAATGTGCCCGTGTTCTTCAACCGTACTGCTCAAGATATAGCACGACACGGATTTGGGAAAGATCAAAGGGTCGGTGACAAAATTCCTTTGCAACCGACGCCGCCTGGATACTTTCTGAGTAAATTACATGACAGTCCTTTAACCACGATTGATTCCCAACACAAGAGAATCCCATGACTAGGCTACTCCAGTGTAACGGAGGCCATAGCGATAACCTGCCGAGCAGCTGCAACATGATCAACCCGGCTAACCGCATTTTTCACCTCCAACTCCCCATCTGAGCATTGGAAGTCCACCACTTCTGCTTGAGGCCGCAAGCACGTCCTATCTCGAGAAGTAATGACGAGACAGAATTAGTTGCAGGGCCTGGACCAGACGGGACAAGCTTTAATTTTGCCGGTAGTCGGTGCGCAGAAGTGAATGGTGACAGATATGTTGCTGAAAGAGGGTATTGGCGCGCGTAACAGAGTGAGGGGGCATTGATTCCTCCCGCAGACATAAGCCAAAAGTTGGCGACCTGAAAACAAGGCCATACCAATCTCAGTCAGCACAAGCGTGATGGCTCTATTCCAAGCATATTGGGAAAGAATTGTCGATAGTGTCACAGAGGACTCGTTGAACTCGCTGCGGGTTTTTTTTTTTTTGGACTTTGCTGTTGTATCGTGATAGCCATTATCTCGAATTAAATTATAGCTAGAATACATACACCGGTTGTCATTGCCGAACTAGTCACGCTATGCAATTCCCTCCCCCATGCTTCCATTTCCTCTAACATATCCCAGGGCAACACCTCATAAAATCTGATTATTCAGCACCGAGGAGCTTTAGAGAGTTCCGTAGCTCTTTGATCGCCGTGTTGACGTCGTCAAACGCAAGAGCAGACACAGCCCACCGGGCATGCTTCTGAGCGAGAGAAATTGCTTGGTCGTCAACATCGTGAGAGTTCGTTTGGGTCGAGGGCGCGGGAGCCACGGCAGGGGGCGTTGCTATAGGGACAGGTTGTTGTGTTGGATGTGGCGCTTGACTGGGCGCGGCGGGTGGCACGAACCGCGAAGGTTCAGCGGCGCTTGGTACGTTATAGAAAGAGTCTACACCTTGGGAGGCGGTTGATGAGCTAGGAGGTATCGCAGATGGTGGAGGGAACGACTGGAATTCGTTAGAAGGTTTAGAACGGTGGTATCCTCCAATGTTGGTTGGAGTATCAGGAAGGTTCGGCGTGGCTGTAGAAGCAAAAGTATTCGGCGTTGAAGGAAGGTTAAGTGGTGAATCCTCGGCCGAGCCCACGTTTGCAACCCGACCAGAAGTCGCCGCAGGCTCTTCAGGGGCGGAAGGTAGCTTAGTGAGCGTTGTTGGCGGCTGCGGTAGGATAGGCGACGGTCCAGAAGATTGCGCATATTGGGATTCTTCTGGATCGTCTTCAACGCTCGGTTGCAACAGTGCAGGTGGAGGCGCAGCGGCCGTATCAGACTCGGTTGATTTTTCTATGCTGTCCACTGCTGGTTCCTCAATCCTCGGGTTCGTCGCATTCGGGTCTTCTCCCGCCTTTATCGCCTTCGCAATCCTCACGGCATGGTACTTGGCAAATTTCACCTTCGCAGCAACCTCCGCCTCGAGAGGGTTCCAGATCTGGCATAACTCGAGAAACGTGGCGGCGGCCTGGAAGGTATCCGCTGTCTGCCTGAACCAGGTCAACTCGACATCCAGCTCTTAGGTGAGTTCGCACGAACTTGGTCACTTTGTTGGCCCGCATGGCGGCTTCTGCACGACCAAAGACTTCGAGGCCAAACTCCTCCACATAGGCACTGGCGGCCATTGAATCCGTAATAGCGTCATTGTCGCGATTTCCGTTTTGAAACTTCAGCACAGAGACTTGTCAGCACCGCGCCCAAAAGACACAGGACTTCCGTGATCGCCCTCACATACGTGTTCCAGCTTCTCCATCAGCTCCGTTGTATACAGTTTCACTTCCTCGTCCGTGGTATGAAGGCCTTTCTCGATGATTTGGTTCACAATGTAGAAATTACCTATAGCAAAACACAGTCTCTGTTAGTCCAAATTCCGTCAAAGGCAGGTCACATAAGACTCACACCAGTAGGCAATGATGGGCTTCGCCTTTTCGAGCTGGGCTGCCCGCAGAGCAAAGCGGCCAACATCCGCAGACTTCAATCCAGCGGGAATATTGCTCGCCATAGTTCTGCGTCTCTGAATTGGGGTTGCGAGTTTTTCGACTTGTGAATGTATGTTGACGATGATAAACACGAACTCAAGGTGGGGATGACGTTGGGACTTGAGAGTTCCTGCGGGACGGGGCTAATTTGCGGTATCCCCGCATTAGGTACCGTGACTCGTCTCTTTCTATCATAGAAACAACAATACAATGTGTCAAACATGTTTCTGCAGCTCCCGATGACATGAGCCATACAAAGCGGTTTATCGTACAAGCGTAAAAATAATTTCGACGATTATGCATCTTCAACTATCCATTCCCCGATCTCCACCCTCTCTTCTCCTAGAGCTTCCACTTCAAAATGGTCTTCCACCTGACCGCCAGGACCTCCAATTCTCTCAAGTACAATCCACACCCCGCCTCTCCCTTCCAGGCCAGGCTGAAGATCGAAGTCTTCCACCCGGACTCCAGATATCGAGTCGCTATGGTCTCCATCCTCTGATGTGGCTAGAATCTCCTTGTATGGGCCCTGACCAAGCTCGACGGTCATCAATAAGGGCGAGGGACCAACAGGTCGATTACCGATTTTGGACTCTCGACTCCTCGCAATGAGCTTGACTCGCGTCAGTCGGGGAGTTGTTAGCGGAGCAAGCATCCTATCCTGGCCGGGGAGTAGGACTCCAATATCGGACAACACTGCCCGCCGCCCTGCAGCTTCTGAAGGGAGCTGTGTCACTTCACAAGGAATGTTCGTCGAAACCCAGAGTGTGAAAGATCCGTATTGGTCAGAAGCAAATGTGGATACAACAATGGTGTACTTCCCCGGGTCCAGGTCCTGCTTTTCTGCTAAAGAACCGCCACGGCGATAATCACCACTATCTGCGACGATATCGCGACTGCGGACTCTGGCTATACGCTTTCCAGCCGACCAGAACAGCTTGACATGTGTGGCAAGCTCCTGATCTGATGGTTCAAGGACAATTGAAATGTCCGTTGGGTCCGAGAGCGCTATGCTAAACTGCGGATTCAGCGAGTACCGTGCCGATTCTGCATTACCCCCAGCTGTAGCCGGTGTCCAGCAACCCTGAACCTTGGTCACACACATGTATTTGTTGGGAGCATGTGCTATTCGCACAGGCGAATCGGAGAAGGCGGAAATTGTAAAATTTTGACTGACTCGAGGTAAAGACTCTTCGGACACGACGGCGGTATAAGTAGTTCTTGGAGGGACATCAAGCTTCATGAGAGTGTTCGGAGAGTCGACGTAAGGGCCTCGATGGATCGCTCCATCACTGAGTGCTACCCTCTTTCCTCCCTTAAACACGTATATGCTGATGAACCCGAATCTCTCGTCTTCCTCTGAGGCACGAGACTCGATTGTCCTGAGATGCCTGCCTAGCAACAACCAAACCACCCCGCCACGTTCGGTATAAACTGAAAACTGTGGATTCTTTACAAAGCACCCTGCCATTCCCTTACCGGTTGACAAATCCCATGTGAAATGTATGTCCTCCTGATATGCGAACATTCCGGGATTCCAGTTTAGATATAAATTCTCAAAGTTTTGGAGAACCTTCTCGCAATCCATCCAGAACGTGCCAGGGGAGAGAAAAGGCGAGTTGGGGAATGGTTCAGGATCAGCGAACAGCGCAGGGTACACAGCGTCAGTCCCAGCCCAAGGGTTTTTGATCAAGATTTGACGACGTCCTTTGAGCTCCTTCATATCAAGTATGGCATAGTCGTGCTCGCTAACAAGGCCGAGCTCTTTCTGCTCCCTCTCCGTAAGTTTCCCGGTTCCTATCGTCAAGAGAACGTCACCACTATGAAACGATTTGAAGAGCTCCGACCAGATCTGGTCAGCAGTTACTTCATCACTGTGGAGAAATACTTGCTCAGGGATCCAGCCCGTCAGCACCCATAGATCTGTCCCAGAATTACTTCCAGGGAACTCGTAACCCCCGCGGAGTTTTAGGTATGCCTTTTCTACCAAGGCAGGCCACATAAAGTTACGATGATTTCGATCAATCATGTACAAAGACCTCGAAGTTTTTGATGACGGCAAACGGTCGTCGATAACCACCTTGCGGAAGCATCCGTTGAAGTAGAAGCGAAAAATGTACTTGCCAGATGGCGAAATGTCAGATTTCATTGAATTGTGGATGCAAGGATATACAATCGGAAGCAGAGTCTGTGTGCGTCAGTCATTCATAATTCTTGCAAACAACAGAGCAATCTCACATCGTCAAGACCACGCTCCGATCTTGAGGTCGTCGCACAAAGACTGGCAACCACGGAGCAATCTGTCAACACGTCCTGCACTAGGTCTGTGTTTCCAGAGACAGTCATCACGGGGTTTAGCGGCATCCCAGCATCGTCCACTTGCCCTGAGAGCAGCTCATGCGGCCTTTTCCAGCCAGCGAATATGTCTCTCTGCAAGTTAGACAGGTGAAGGTCCGGCTTATCACTGCTGTATAGTTAGCATATGCACAGATGATTTTTCAATTCAAGCTTAATGCCAGTAGAGAAGAAATTGTTTCTACGTACGTGAATAACACATCTCCGTCGGTACCGGTATCGAATTCAGTGTGACTCGGCTCTGCTTTCCACGGGGGGAATATGAAGCCGTTCAGCTTTGCGCCCTGTAAAAGAATGATGTCCTCACGAGTTGTGAGTTTTCGCGTCGACGCTGGAGTACAAAGCCCAGATCGTCGAAATTGTGCTACCGAACGCCAATCTTCAGCCCCTTTAATCTTTTCAGCTCTCATGAGCCACTCTTTGCACTTTGCGTCCAGGACATTTCTGTCCTTGGGAGAGCTTGTCAGAGCTAGGGCTTTCATGTAATGTTCCGCAGCATCGATGGCAGCGTCCAAAGCCTGCGACTGCGACGAGGCCGTAGTGACATTCCGTTCTGCTTTCTAACAAAATATTAGTCGACCATAGAAGGAATAATATCCGAACAATTACCAGTGCTCGCGATATCAAAGACTTCTGCGACGGGGCGCTAGAAGTTCTAGACATCCTGATCCCAAAGCGGGATAGCGGTTTGTTAAACAAGCGGGGTCTTTACTCTTCAGCAGAGCTACGCTCCCTAGAACGGTTCATCCAGAACAAGATGCTCCTATCAGAGAGCCAGGTGCTCAATCTTCCTGTGCCTTTTCCGAAAGTCTCCGCTGATCACCTAACCCCCTCACATCCGAGGTCAGGATGAGGTCAGGAACGACCGTTTCCCCGGGTCAGCACGAGGGGGAGACGCAATTGAAACGACGATAACCAGCCAAGGACTGTACTGGGCACTAGAGCCTTGCGGAAATATCAGGATGTAGTTCGGAGAGTGCCCATGTAGCAGAAGCTAGCGTGTAGCGAGTGGGTTGTGAGGCTGGTGTTGCTCGGCGAGGGAGCGGGAAGCAGAGAGTCGAAGCAAGCCGATAAGCTCGAGTCCTCCACAAGAACTACTACCTACTTGGACCTCGGCTCGATTCGTCATGCGCGCCGAGGTGAGTCCCCGGCTCCAGAGCAGAACTGCCTGCCGCTTTTCTTTTTTTGGCTCTAATTCTCTATCCCTCTCTATTATTGACTACTGTCTCTGTCTTCGTTCACTATCATCTTTCTTTTCCCTATAGCGGCGTCCCTATTTTGTTTGTGTTCTCGAGGGTCGCATACTCCTCAATCCTCCAGTGGCTCCTCCGTCTTCGGCCCTCAATTAAAGCGGAGTACAGAGCAAGACCGAGATCACACTAGACAGACATTCACCGCGATTCTGAGCTGTTTGTTTGCCTTTCACCAATATCTAGTTATTTCCAGTTATCCAACTCAAAAAAAATTGTCTCGAGAAAATGGCTGGTCAATCGAAGCCCGCTCTGTCTCCGTGGGGCAGCGCCGTTGCAGGCGCCACTGGCGCGGTCCTTGCAAATGCTATCGTCTACCCTCTTGATTTGTATAGAACCTCCTCTTTTTGCTCTGTGAAGACGAACCAATTCTGACTGCTGCGGCGGAAAAAAAAAATAGGGTTAAAACGAAGCTGCAAGTTCAGGTGAAGAAGACCGGCGAAACGGAAAGCAAAGGTTCGGACGACGTGCACTATAAATCAACATGGGATGCGATCACGAAGATTGTGGACAAAGAAGGCGTTGAGGGACTATACTCTGGAATGGCTGGTTCCCTGATCGGCGTTGCCTCGACCAACTTCGCCTACTTCTACTGGTACAGCGTCGTGAGGACGCTCTATATGGCTTCGGAACGTGTGCCCAAACCGCCAGGAACTGCTATCGAGCTCAGCCTTGGTGCCGTTGCCGGTGCTGTTGCTCAAATTTTCACGATCCCTGTTGCTGTCATCACCACGCGCCAACAGACACAGCGGAAGGACGACAAAAAGGGTCTAATTGAGACCGGTAAGGAGGTGGTCAACAGCGAAGATGGCTGGTCCGGTTTGTGGAGAGGCCTCAAAGCGAGCTTGATCCTCGTCGTGAACCCGGCTATCACATACGGTGCTTATCAACGTCTCAAGGACATCATTTTCCCTGGGAAGAAGAGCCTCAAGCCTTGGGAAGCATTTCGTGAGTAACATGTGCAATACCACTCAGGGGTTACTTGAAATACTAATTCCGGCCACAGTTCTTGGTGCTCTTTCCAAGGCCATGGCTACCATCGCAACTCAGCCGTTGATTGTTGCCAAGGTTGGCCTTCAATCGCGCCCGCCTCCTGCCCGTAATGGAAAGCCATTCAAGACCTTTAGCGAGGTTATGCGATTTATCGTCGAGAATGAGGGACCGCTATCTCTATTCAAGGGCATTGGACCCCAGATATTGAAAGGTCTCCTAGTTCAAGGTTTACTAATGATGACGAAGGAAAGGTATACTATTCCCCCTATACCACTATCATGAACACATGCTGATGGCTCTAGGATGGAACTCCTTTTCATTGTCTTATTTGCGTACCTCAAAGGTATCAGAGAGAAGAAGCTCCGCAAGGCCGTTGATGCAGCGGCGTCCAAGGCACAGGCCAGCCTTCCGGCGACTCTGAAATAGACGGATCCCCTTTTGACAGGTGATCTTTTCTCTCATATCTTACATTTTTATATGGCGCATAGGTGTAGATCTCTTTGTTATTGTCTTATCACCGAGGGTACGGGATTCCACATACACCTTGTACATTTTTCATGAATAGACATCAATAAATCTTAGATTTTATACTCCAGGTTTACAGGAGCCCATAATCCAACCTTAAGATCGGACGGCAATTATGCGGAGTTAAGAACCATTGTGTATATATTTTGACCGCCCCCGCGCCTAGCCGACATAACAACATTAGGACCATCGATCTTAATTCCGGTATCCTAACTTTCACCCTAATCGTCCTGCAACATCGCTCTCGAAGCAAGAGCATGAGCCGTCATGCGATGGCCACCATGGTCTTCCAAAACGCAAGAGCCCGCCATTGCCGATGATAAACAACAAAACTGCACGTCTCGATTCCCAATCATAACAGATCAAACAGACAAAGCAGCCATACTCGACTGGGCCACTTTCACAGAATTGCGAACTCTCGTCCCAACCCTGATCCTTACCACCGCAATTCTTAGCGCCGCGCGCTTCCACCGTTCCTACCTTCGTCGTTTCCCCGATGCGCCGAGTATCGACGCAGCGTATTTCCGCCGCCGCAGTATCTACGGAAAGGTGACGAGCGTCGGCGATGGGGATAATTTCAGGATCTTTCACACGCCCGGTGGCTGGCTTGCTGGATGGGGGTGGTTACCTTGGAAGAAAATTCCGAAGGGGAAGAAGGAGCTGAGGGATAATACGGTACGTCTTTAACCTCATTTCGGCTGCGTTTTTGCCTGCTTGTAAAGCACGTAATACCCCTCGTCAATTGTCTGGATATCGTGCAAGATCTTGAGAGTTACTACTAGCTAACCCTTTCACTTACGCCGTAGATTCACGTCCGCTTAGCGGGCATTGACGCGCCCGAGCTTGCGCACTTCGGCCGCCCCGAACAACCGTACGCTCGCGAAGCGCACGAATGGCTAACGTCGTATCTGCTGAGTCGCCGTGTGCGCGCATATCTGCATCGACCAGACCAGTACCAGCGTGTCGTGGCAACTGTCTACGTGCGTCGCGCTCTTGATTTCCCAATCCCGTTCCGCCGGCGGGATGTATCGTATGAGATGCTGCGGCGGGGACTCGCAACAGTGTATGAAGCCAAGTCTGGCGCTGAATTTGGGGGTGATGCTATAGAAGCTAAGTATCGGAATGCGGAGTGGTGGGCAAAGTTGAAAGGAAATGGGATGTGGAAGGGGTTTCGGCGGAATAAAGAGTTTGAAAGTCCGAGGGAGTACAAGACAAGGGTAGGCTTGGAGGAGAAGGTGAATGATAATGGGAAAAATGCAACATGATGGAGGTATTCAGGATATGATATCGCGCCGATTTCCATCTGTTCACGCTTGATCAAAATATCTTCTCATGATTACCTGGCTGTCGCTCGAACATATGATCGGAACAAGAGAGTACGAGCTGCGGAGTATAAGCCAAAATTATGAGAAAAGGATATGGGAAATGCAATAACGAAAAAAAGGTATTCATTTCCCAAGCAAATGGTGGGTATATGTGTCCGGTATGGGACCGCTAGCACTGGCGTCAAGCGATACAGTATTATATAGTAAAAAAAGACAAGAACGCATTTATAGCATGATTCAAGCCATAAACAGCCTAGCAGAATTTCCGCTCAACCTCCGCTAGAAGCTTTGGAGTGATCTCGTCACTGGAGTTTCCTTCCACGCGCCACAGACAACCCTTTCGTTGATAGTGTTGGAGTAGGGCCTTGCTTGTTTCTTCAAATTTATGGAGTCGTTGTTTCCATGTCTCTATTGAATCATCTTCCCTCTGAGTCAATGGTTCTCCTGTCACATCGTCCTTTCCAGGGACTTTCGGAGCATTGAAATCGGTATTATACACCCTCCCAGACGGCTCGTGGACCCAGCGCGACGCTATTCGGGAAAGGATGATAGAGGGAGGCGTGACTAAGTGGACGACAAAGTTGATGGGGACCAGGGAGTCCAGGCTTGCGGCCTGGGAGGCGGTGCGCGGAAACCCGTCTAAGATGAAGGACGCTGAGGGGGAAACCGACGAGCCTGATGATTGTGTTTTGGAGAGCCAGCCTCTGGAGTTAAATTCGGCAGAGATGAGGTTGAGAATCATGGAGTCGGGGACAAGGTTTCCTGCTTGAATTGCGGCTTCTGCTTCCCGGCCTGTCGAGTAACATTAGCAGCACCTTTGTGTGAAACCCCAAACTCCACATACCAAGTGCAGTCCTCTTCCGGACATTCTCTCGCAAGAGGTCGCCTGAGCTTATTGAAGCAAGTTCGGGGAATTTGGACAGGAGCCTCTCAGTTTGCGTTCCCTTCCCCACCCCCGGAGCGCCGATGAGGATAATTCGTGCAGCTTTCTTGAGCTGCCTGGTTGTGAGGGTCATTGCGCGTAGTGCTCCACACTGTGTTGTTTCAATTGCGGTAAGACTTGGTGTTGAAGACTTGAAATTCGGTAAGGGTTATTGGACTCGAATGTTATGGAGCACGCGAGATGGTTTCTCAAGAAGACTCGAATTTACAAGTTCCTCATCTTTCCAAATCCACAATATTTTAAGGGGGACCTTTTGAATATTGAGCCAATCGTGGCCTTGTCCACTCTTAAAATGTCAGTATCGTGGTGAAAGTCCTGTTAAGGCCGAAGTGACCCTATCCAATTAACCCGGGGAAAGCAGTTGAAAGCCGCGGGGATTACCTGTACCTGCTCGTTTAGGAAGTCGGTGAACCCCCTCGGAGGCTTCTCCGAAACTCCGCTCTAACTTCGAAGTATACAGCAAATGGCGACTCAGTGAGTGCGTCTCTTGTCAGGTACCTTAGACCTAGTTGTGTTTACCGAAAGGACTAAAAAGTAGGAATAAGTAAGACTGCCGGGTTCACTTGCAAAATATGCTCCTAGTGTAGTTGCAGGTTATCACATGTTCCCAGGAAATGTCCCTTGCTGCCTTAAATTGATGGTGCCCCTCGGTTTAAGCCTAGCCAACCAAGAGATCCCGTAGAGATCATGTGATTTAATCCGGCGCGTGCTCGTCGCGTGTCGCGTCGTCCAATGCCGATAACAATTTCGATATAGGTTTGAGGCCACAACTTGCGGTTTGCGAAAATAAGTTCTTTCCACACGCGCGAGGTTCAGGATGATCCGCCAGGAGTTTAATAGGATTGACCCTAAGCGGAGGGCCAACCTCAACTACAAAAAGACGCAATTCGCGATGCCGACTTTCAAGCAGCAGGACTATCCCCATCGATTGAACTTCTACGATACACCACCTACTGCAGAGATTACGCTTGAGCAGTTTGAACAATGGGCTATTGACAGACTGAAAAGTGCGAAACTGAATCTTTATATTTGTATAACTTGCTGTTGACCGTACTAGTTCTCGCCGAAATCGAGGCATGCTCCTATCGAAACAAGACCGCTGTTGAGACAACAGCCCACATCACGCCTCTTCTCCAGAAATTTCTCCCCCTCTCAGCGAACACATCATCTCGAATCGGTGCCGCGGATCCCAGACTCAGGAATGAACGGCAGAAAGACCATTACTCGCACTTTATTCTCCGTCTCGCTTTCTCAGCCACCGAAGACCTTCGTCGACGGTTCGCACGAGCAGAGACTATGCTCTTCAGATTCCGCTTTCAGGCAGATGACTCCCGAGAACGACGCGCATTTATTGAAAGTCTGAATCTTGACTGGGAATCTGTTAGTGATGACGAAAGACGCGAACTATCCGAGCATCTGGTCGCCGCGACGCCAGGTTTGCGTCGCTCCGATGAAGAAACATGGTACAAAGTGGATTGGGAAAGGGTACCAGAACTTGTCGACAGACGCTCTGTTTTTCTGTCTAAAGGAAAAGCATATGTTCCGGAAAGAGAGCAGCTAAGTATGATCGTCGCTGAGTTCACTGCACGACTTGAACGGGCCTTAGAGGTACGTGAATACATTCTGCAATTGAGTACAAACATTGAGCTGATGATTACTAGCTGACAAGTAGAGCTTTGCCTCGACTTGATGAGGACGATCGCCTCTCCCCTATTCTGAACCATCTATCTAAGAACTTCGGAAGTGCCGAGTCCGTGTACACAGAAGGCGAAGGCTTCGTGGACGGCGCTCCAATTACCGCCGCCAGCATTGATCCCCTTTCCCAACATTTTCCGCTCTGCATGCGTAGCCTCCACATGTCACTGCGCAAGAATAACCATCTGAAACATTATGGTCGACTCCAGTACACTCTGTTCCTCAAGGGCATCGGTCTATCCCTCGAAGAGTGTATTCTGTTTTGGCGCCAGTCGTTCAAGGGCTTCACTGATGAGGAGTTCAACTCCCGTTACAAGTACAACATCCGCCACGCCTATGGTGATGTCGGTGGAGATGCCAACCGAAGGGGTCGCGGCTACCCACCATATTCATGTCAGAAAATTCTTAGTGATACAAACCCTGGAGCAGGACAGACGCATGGTTGTCCGTATCGCCACTTTTCCGTTGATAACCTAATCGGACTTCTCCAATCTACCGGCGTGCACGACAAGGACTTGTTGCGTGGGGTACG
Source organism: Aspergillus spinulosporus (assembly GCA_003574815.1). Lineage (NCBI taxonomy): Eukaryota > Fungi > Ascomycota > Eurotiomycetes > Eurotiales > Aspergillaceae > Aspergillus > Aspergillus spinulosporus. Next base: position 461,438 of record QPHH01000019.1, on the reverse strand, counting down.
CGAGGATGTTGAGAAGACTCGTTACCACATTGCCTGCAACCGAGTGTTCGAATATACACACAAAGCCGAAATCAAGAAAGCCAAAGAGAATGGTTCGGCGGGTGAAATCGAACTTGATACCATTGTTCACCCTAACACTTACTTCAAGCGCAGTTATCTCCTGAAGCAGCTTGGAAAGACACCCAGAACTGCATAGCGGTGAATAAGGCTATCCGACGAAGATATGCTTACGTCCTTTTACGGTGCTTGCGTTTGCATGCTTCCACCACAAGGTACATGGCGTTTGGGATGGAGTACGGTTATAAGAATCATCGGGACATATTATGATTGCAATGGGTATAAACGCAGTAGTATAGCAATATCAATTTTCATTAGGTTCAATCTATCACAATTCGACTAGATATAGTGTCGTAGTGAAGGGAGCTTGTGACCACAGCTGATTCCCAGTTTATCCAAAAGAGTCGGAACGACCTTTCAAAACCAGGTGCCCAGCAACGGGCCAAAGTCTTTCTTCGCTCGACAGAAAAACAACTCCGTCACTGATATGTCTCGAAGCTGAGTGTTGAGTCGGCGTTATCTGAAGAAATTTTGGTAAAAAGAAAAGAAATGAAAAAAGCTCGCGGAGAGTGGGAATTTAAAGGGCACTAGCGTTATCTACTACGGTAGCCGGAGCGGACCCATGCCGCCGTGCTGCAACCTGGCCTTAAACAACACTCTGGCTCACACAACCTGGAACCCCCCGCATTGCCTAGCCTCCGGACAACTTCAATTGTCGGCGTGCATTTACTTTGAATCGTGCTGGAGAAGCTTCCTTGGGCTTGAAATCTAGAGCTAAGGGATTATCGCCCTTGGTATTGACCAGTTTCCTTTGGCCTTCCTCCATATACCCACCTGTTCTCCGACAACCCCAGCAAGATGGACTACGAAGGTTTGAAGGACCAATGGAGTGATGTCGAGGACCGCGATGGAATCAGACTGAGCTGGAACACCTTCCCAAGCTCCCGGATGGTAGGTTTTATGTGAGACTGGTCTGTCCATGTACTTGTTCTGAGCTGTCAACAGGAAGCGTCCCGACTCGTCGTCCCCATCGGTGCCGTCTACACCCCTTTAAAGGAAAGACCAGATGCTCCTCTCCTTCAATATGAGCCAGTGACTTGCAAAGCGCCATGCCGGGCTGTTCTGAACCCTTATGCGTATGAATATTGCTGTTGAAATAAATGGTTTATCGCTAACATACCTTTAGCAACGTCGACGTGCGCGCTCGAATCTGGATATGCCCTTTTTGTCTCATGCGGAACCCCCTTCCTCCACACTACAAGGATATTACAGAGAGTACGATACCCCCAGAGCTTCACCCGTTGAGCACGACCATCGAGTATCAACTTGCTCGTCCCGCCCCTGCTCCTCCGATCTTCGTGTTTGTTGTCGACACCTGTCAGGAAGATGACAGCCTGAAGGCTGTAAAGGATTCGTTGATTTTGAGTTTGTCTCTGCTACCGCCAAACGCTCTCGTCGGCTTAATCACATTTGGCACCATGGTAGGAGCGCCGCCGCTCTAAACTATGTCCTCGGCAGGATGCTGACCTGTCGTATAGGCACAAGTGCACGAACTCGGGTACACTGAATGCGCTAAATCATACGTTTTCCGGGGTAGTAAGGACTACAACGCAAAACAGGTCCAGGAAATGCTTGGACTGGGCTCGGGAATCCGCCCTAATATGCCAAATATGCCACAACAGCCGGTCCGCCCGCCTCTTGGCGCTGCCGCCCGATTCCTCTTGCCTGTTCAGCAAGCCGAGTTCCAAATTACGAATATGCTTGAGCAGCTTCAGCGCGACCCTTGGCCCGTGGCAAATGATAAGCGCCCCTTGAGATGCACTGGCGTGGCTCTCAGCGTTGCCGTCGGATTACTCGAAACCTCCTTCCAGAATGCTGGTGCGCATATCATGCTGTTTACAAGCGGTCCTGCTACTGAGGGACCCGGCCTTGTTGTGAGCCCCGAATTGAAAGAGCCCATCCGTTCTCATCACGACATTGACCGTGACAACATTAAATACTATAAGAAGGCATTGAAGGTAGGATCTAACTTACTGTTAACTCATAATCAGCATTATTGCTAACCAGCAGCAGTTTTACGATGCGCTGGCCAAGCGCGCTGCAAATAATGGTCACGTGGTCGACCTTTTTGCCGGCTGCCTTGACCAAGTCGGCCTTCTGGAAATGAAGAACCTTGCTAATTACACTGGAGGTCATATTCTTCTTACTGACAGCTTCACTTCATCACAATTCAAGCAGTCGTTTATCCGAGTATTCGATAAAGATGCAAACGATAACCTCCTTATGGGGTTCAATGCATCTCTCGAAGTTCTAACCACGAAGGAGCTCAAGGTCACCGGCCTCATCGGCCATGCTGTTTCTCTTAACAAGAAGTCCAGCTCTGTGGGTGAGACGGAATGCGGTATCGGCAACACCTGTGCCTGGAAGATGTGCGGTATCGATCCTTCTTCGAGCTATGGTATCTACTTTGAGATCGCGAACCAGGGTGGACCTGCAGCCGTACAACCAGGGCCTCAAAGGGGTATGATGCAGTTCTTAACCTACTATCAGCACTCTTCCGGACACTTCCACCTTCGGGTCACAACTGTTGCACGGAACCTGAGCGGTCCTGCAGGTGATCCCACTCTTGCACAGTCTTTCGACCAGGAGGCCGCTGCGGTGCTTATGGCCCGTATCGGTGTCTTCAAGGCTGAGGTTGACGATGGTCCGGATGTCCTCAGATGGGTTGATAGGATGCTCATTCGACTTTGCTCGCGCTTCGCCGACTACCGTAAGGATGACCCCACGTCTTTCCGACTTGAAAAGAACTTTACACTCTACCCTCAGTTCATGTTCCATCTCCGCCGAAGTCAGTTCTTGCAGGTTTTCAATAACTCCCCTGACGAAACTGCTTTCTATCGTCATGTGCTCAATCACGAAGATGTCGGCGACTCTCTTATTATGATCCAGCCAACATTGGATTCGTATTCACTAGAGCATGAAGGTAGCCTGCCAGTCTTGCTGGACTCGGCTTCCATTCAGCCCACTCACATTCTTCTGCTGGATACTTTCTTCCATATCCTTATTTTCCACGGTGAAACTATCGCCGAATGGAGAAAGGCAGGTTACCAGGATCAGGAGGGCTATGAAAACTTAAAGGCCCTTCTTGACCTTCCAAAGGAGGATGCAAGGGTAAGTCAAGCTTTGTCTAACTGGCCTTATTCAATATTGATAAAGTCATAGGAACTCATTTCGGAACGCTTCCCACTGCCCCGGTTCATCGTCTGTGATGCCGGTGGGTCCCAGGCACGTTTTCTCTTGTCCAAGCTCAACCCGTCCACGACACATACAACAGGAGGCTACGGTGGAGGCGTGTCGTCGCAAACTATTTTCACCGACGATGTCTCTTTGCAAACTTTCATGGACCACCTCATGAAGTAAGTCCACCGAACAGTTTAAACCTAAACTCTGTGCTAACCCACAAAAGGCTTGCGGTTTCTGGAACGAGTTAAGTGCTGAGGTTATGCCAATTATGAGAATCCGGGGTTGATGTCGGTCCGCGGATGATGTGTATCTTTAGCGGTTATTTGTCGCGCTTCGTTACCCCAAATCTAGCAGCTAGTTTTATTGAGTTCCAAAGAGTAGCAGATACAAATTCATGAACCGGCTTTCAAGCTGTTAACTGGCATGATGTTGCTCCTATATGATAAGCTGTATAAATTATCGTCACGTGATTCTCGGTTGAGCCCTACCAGCTTTTCCTCATTCGGCGGCTCGCTTAGCCCTTAGCTCGGCGGTGCGATCTCATCAAAACCTTTTGAATTTGGGCCTCGACTCTTTCTCACCTCTCGACACCAACCACCTAACAACACACCAAGGTAGATCGACGACCTTTCGCACTCGCCATGCGTAAGTATCATCGCCTTGGTTATGTCAACATTGGCGGCTAACATCAAACCCATTGGGCAGCTCCCAAGTTCGACCCCAATGAGGTGAAGATCATGTAAGTTTCGTGTGAAGTCTGAGTTCGCGATTAAAACTGACAATTCATTGTAGCCACCTTCGTGTGACAGGTGGTGAGGTCGGAGCCCAGTCTGCTCTGGCTCCTAAGATCGGTCCTCTCGGTCTGTCTCCCAAGAAGATCGGTGAAGATATCGCTAAGAGCACTGGTGACTGGGTAAGGAGCCATGATCGATCTGTCAAGAACTCTGTTGCTAATACGGGCTTTTCCCGCGGATATAGAAGGGTCTCCGTGTCACCGTCCGTCTCACCATCCAGAACCGTCAGGCCCAGGTTTCGGTTGTGCCCTCCGCCTCTTCCCTTGTCATCAAGGCTCTCAAGGAGCCTCCTCGTGACCGCAAGAAGGAGAAGAACATTAAGCACACCAAGTCCATCCCCTTCGACGAGATTGTCGAGATTGCCCGCAAGATGCGCTCTCGCTCTCTCGCCAAGGAGCTCAAGGGTACCGTCCTCGAGATCCTCGGTACTGCTTTCTCCGTTGGCTGCAAGGTCGATGGCCGCAGCCCTAAGGACGTCAGCGACGACGTCAAGGCTGGCGAAATTGACGGTAAGTTCAGACTTGTTCCCCTTCAAGCTCCGTGCCAGGCGCTGATTGCCTCACAGTTCCCTCCGAGTAAACAATGGTCTTGATTCTTATGGCGTTCGTCAATATGTATTGGGATGCTAGTTACAGCGAATAGGATCATTGCTTTTACCGGTCAAAAAAAAAGGTTTACGATTTCATGACTTTAGGATTCCCACTTGCGCTTTTAATGTGAATTTTCACGTTTCTTCTACGGATTCGGTAGTCCTCGCTATCTGAATGCTTTGCGTGGCTTGACCATCGCTCGAATTCGGGCGGTGAAACCGCAAGTACCTTTGCAACACTCTGGCTCTTACCGTTCTTTCCCGCCCCCGGGCCTGGATTGAACAACTTCCTCGTGGTATAGGCTTATTTTGCGCAAAGGAGATCAACGACCCTCTACTCACCGCGGTGTTCTCGGACGAAGCTTGCTTTGTCCCGTGGACACAGTGGTCCATTTCATCGGTCTACATTCTCGTAGGAATACCATCTGGCTTGTACAACGGATGGACTTTAACTAGATATAGACATAATATACCATTTTATTTTATTCCCATTTCCAGCAGTAATTATTATAGGGCGCCTCTTGCCATTCTCATCTTACTGAGCTGTGGCTTAGATCGCCGCGGACTGCGTTTATTTTGCATTAGTGCCGTTAAGAGGACCGGGGTGTGCTGCACACATAGCAAGGTAGGACATCGAATCAATAACGCCCGGGGCACAGTCCACCTCATGCGCCAGGACCTCGTGCGTTTTGCCGTGGCCAACAATCGGGCGCTGGCATAGATATTGAACGATTAACGGAAGGCAACAATGGATGGTTTGACAGGTGTCTGATATAGCCAGGATCTACTTAACCTGACATAGAAGATTAGGTACTACAACAAATATCGGTGGTCGGTAATAATAGGTAATACCGATATAATCCGTAGGACTGTCACCTCGGCTTGTTTCTGTGAAAAGACAGCTAGACGTAAGTGTCCTGTGGTGTTTCATGTTGGCGTATCCTTTCTTGCCTATTAGTGATGGTCGAAGTATATCTTTTGTACTGCCGTGCCAGCAGCTCTTTCAAGGATACAAGAGATAGGTATTGCGGAACGCTCCGGGCTAGCCGTTGACACATAGGAGACTCCTTTGCAACAAGAAAGGCTGCCGATCATCTCTGATAGATTGCTTATGCGTCAACGGCCGTGGAAGGTTGTATCTCGTCTCTCTCGTGACGGCGAGATAGATCGTCCAAATTCTATGGAGACATCATGGGGTTCTGCTCAGCTGCTGGTATGGCTGAACCACATATCCAACACGGCAGCCTAGGCCGTATATGATTAGTGGGGACATGGTGGTCGAGCAGATTTCTGATAATGATACTCCGCACCTGAGTACAGATTTAGCCAAGATGACGATCCATTCATTCGGTGGAGCGAGCGTGGACTTGTCTTCCTATCTCCTATGGGATCCGAATGTACTCCGTACATAAAATAAACTTACATCATGGAATAAATGGACGGATTACAGCAATGACTCATAAAGTATATATTTTAAACTGGCTCTTCACATCAACGCCTCAAACAGAATGGATAGCATTATTACTACGTCTGCGCTATGGCCTGATTTCTTTAATTTCCTCCCTTGTTGCACGGTGGGCTCGGAAGAGTGCGAGATCGCCCTGCCTTGGACCGTGGATGGATCTGCTCTGCCCCAGTGGTATCAACTCCAGACCCGGACTTTGATGGCCGTTGGATCGTCGTTTCGGTGGGCTGGCCAGTCTGATCATCTTCTACCATAGCAACTACGGGAAGAGCTGAAACTCTGTATGAGTCTACCGTTTGCCTCCCGCTTGGAACACTTCAAAAGACACCCTTTATTTCACCCGCAGAATTTGTGAGAGCTCAAGAAATGCCTAGACACGTTCAGTAGATCCTGGCGCCTCAGCCTCCTCTCAGGCCTGTTGAGGGCGTCCCAATCCGGCCAGCCTGTTCGCTGGCTCCACTGCTCCTAGTCCCCTTATCCACCATCCTTTCCATCATTATTTCATCGAGCTTCCATCCAGCCCGTCGCTTCCAGCTTCTTATTGGCCTGTGGCACTTCAGCACCGGTCACCATCGAGATTCCCCCTCCCCACCACAAGCCACTTCTCCCCCTCCAAGTGGGATCCGCCTTAACGCTAGTTGATTGCTGTCGTCTGCGAGGCTCCGCTCTGTCCACACCCCAAGTTCTCGACTGACCGTCATGACTCTTTGAGCTGCTGAGACTATCTGAGTTTCAATCGTTGCTTTTGACTGCCGTCTGAGAGCGTGCGCAGTCTCAGGGAGTCATGATCAATACCCCAGACTCTGCACATCTTGTTTACCAGTCGTTTCGGGCGTGCTGCCCCCCTTTCCTCTCCTCTCCGCCGACCGTTGGGACCATCTCCGCCCCAAACGAGCTCCTTGCGTCCGCCTTCACCTTGATTTCTCTAGGCACTCACTAGCCCCAGCCAGACTGTCTGAATCTAAAACCAGAGCTGAGATAATCATCATAATATTATCGTACATGTAAAAAAAAATGCTGCGCAATAAGAAAATTAGAAAAAGGAATAAGAGACTTTAATAATAAAGCGGAAAAAGCAAAAAGGAAAAAAAAAGAAAAAAAGTGAACCAAGAAAATACCAAAACAGACTTGATAATCGCTGGTGCCATGTCCACTGTCCAGCCTTTTCCTCCACTCTCTTTAAACGCAGTGAGTCCACTTTCCTTCCTCTGATCTTCATCTTTTTGTTTGTGATTCGTATTTATTTCCTTGATACTATACGCATCCTGGTCCTTATTCTGCTTCCTTCTTTTCGTTTCTCTCTTCTCTTCCCCTCCTCTGGCTTACCCCCGGCGCCCACCGACTCTTGTTCCTGCCGTGGCTCATCATCAGCATCCAGCATTGCTGCCAAGAGCCCTCCTGTCCTGTTGCTGATCGTGTCTTGCGGGCACCTGCGTCACTCTCGACTAGGACCGTGACTCTGAATCCCTTTGCACTCCCTTGCATCTTCTCTTCTCACTTCTCATCACTCAACTAGCGTCTCTCTGAGCGGATCGCCTGCGTGCCTTTTCCTCGCTCTCTGGAATCCAACGCTTACACAGAAGCATACTTTTGGTAGTTCCGCTCCGTCATCCACCTCCCGGAACTTCTTCCTATTCCTCCTTGGACCTCACGTATCGGTCCCTCTTGTCAAGAACTGCGACCCGTCACCGCCGATCGCGTTTATGTCGAGCCCTGAGACAACAAGAGGGGGGCGTTATTGAGCATCAAGCGAGTCGGCCCGGCCCAGGATGAGGTGTAAGAAGCGTTACAAGAAGGATGCTTGCTGTCGATAATTCCGAACTGGACGTCTTGACACTCTTTTGACTGCTCTCTCTGTCTTGGGTCGTTGCCTGAATCTTATTGAAGGTTCTACTACACCCCGCGTTACCTCGTCAGCTCTTCCCTTGTCCTCTTTGTCATTCTTTTATTCACCCAACATTCACTCCACCGATTCATCAACCACACTTTGTCTCTGATTCCGTGTGTGAAGTTTGCGCGGATAGAGCACTGGGAATAACACAACAGGAAACATGTTACCCTCCGTGGCTCCTTTCCCGCCAGTTCAACCACACCATCTCCTCAACCGATATCACGAAACCGAGTCGCTTAATGGATCGTACGGCTTGGATAATCCATTCGCATCCACCAATCCTCCCCATGACTATATGAACAATAACTCATTTCAATCATTACCCCGAACTCGACTACAATACCCTCACCCCGTCCAGCGGCCCGATATTCGTGATCCCACTAACTCGGCGGCGTTAACATTAAACAACGTTGGAGAACATGCGCTGAGGAGGAAGACTCCGAATGGGACCCTTGCCGCTGGATATGATGGTACACCGGGAGATATGACTATCCAACCGCCGGCGACTAAACACATATTGGTTTCGCAGCTGGAACCGGGCCAGTTGGTCTCTCCCCAGACAGGTTTTCCGATGGACTCCTGGCAACAATCTTCTCTGGATCAGTCGTCTGCGCAGCCATTGAACTTCCCGCCGATGCATAAGACTGATACAAATCGACGTAATGTTGGCCGGGGAGAGCTGGCACAGGGTGTCAATGGGATCAGTTGGATACGCTCGCTAAATGCTGGACCGGGGATGGACTCAATGCTTAACCAGACATTACCGATGCAGCCCTCACAACAGCGATTCTACTGGCATAATGGAGCGTATGTGCCAACAGTGCTCCCGGCTACTCTGCAACCATGCATTGGACCTACAGCTTCTGCAGGCACTGGGCCCTATGGACCATACTGGCCAGATGGCGCATACATTCCATATCGTCCGGCTGCGTTTCGGGAGCCCCGACTCAATGCCCAAGGCCCTTTCGTCACTCCGATCAACCATTCTGCCCCTCAGTACTTTGACGCAGGACAGCAAGCTTTCAACGCGGCCCTACCCCCTTCTGGTAACCTAGAAGTCAGCGATTGGAATCAGAAGTCTTTGGGTGTATCCAACCGTGAGGGTCCAGTGAAGAAAAATTTCCCGCCGCGCCATTCAGATCAAAAACAATTTGACTCTCTGAATAATCAACGTGTTCTGCCGTTTCATACGCGCCAGAACAACTCCGTCTCTGGTTTCGCGTCACGCCCGCCGTTGCATGAAGCTTCTGCGTCATGGTCAGGTGCGCCTGGAAGCGGCGGGTACCAGTGTTCTGGACAGCTTCCCAATTCTCGGGAGGCCAATGCTGAGTTCAAAGAAAAAGTGTTGTCCTGGGCTCATGGTGTATATGTCGATCTCCTGGCATCTATCCATCGAGCACGGCGAAATAGCGTTTCAAATGTCACCCAAGATGGTCACACTCAACGGGTAATGAAACCCAGTATCTACCCCAAACCGCCGCGCCAGCCAGGCCTTGATTTCTCCCAAACCAGTGCGCCCGAGTTCTCTCGACACAATAGCTATCCCTCGAGCCAGTATGTGCCCCTGACCTCGGAAGGACTGCCGAATGGTTCATGAAGCTAACTCTCACAGGACTCATCATTATGACCGTAATCTAAATCCACAGCTTCAGCCCACAGGCAACCATTTAGTGGAACGTTTACGACATACGGGTCGTCTAAATTCTATATCCGGCCAACATTTCTCTTCCAACTCGTTGAATGAGAATACGGCCGTTGTGAACGCGGCATCATCGCTAGAATTATTGTCCCATCTTTGTATGGAAAGTGGCTGGGAATGGATTGATGGAATGCTCCTTGGGGGATGCCTGGCTTATGGTTTGGGCGATTACCACAAGGCAATGAGATGGTATTCTAGAATCATCGCGCGGGACGCAACGTGAGTATACGGCACTTCTCAAGCTCAACACGAACTAACTCCTTTCTAGACATGTCGAAGCTATCTCTAATCTTGCAGCTACTCTTTTGGCCTTAGATCGGCGAGAAGAGGCATTGCAGCATTGGCTCCGTGCGGTTAAGCTACGCCCAAGTTATTTCGAAGCCGTTGAACATCTTATAGGCCTTCTGTGTAGCAGTCAACGCGGGAAGGAAGCAGTTAACATCATCGACTTTGTGCAGAACTCTTTACGACTGACTAAGAACGGTGACTGTTTCAAAGCTGACGAACATGCGAGTGAACCCGAGAGCGATGCAGAAAGCCGTGCTTCCGGTGCGTCTGACCTGGGATCATACGAGAAGGCTACCTTTGATTACGACGATGACTTTGGTAGATCGGCCTTTGTTAGTCGTCAACCCGGGGAAGGCGTTGCTGGAGGCTTTGGCTCAAGCGGCTACTCCGTTCCGGGCTGCGACAACGGCCGGATGTTGGCGCTTGTTCATGCCAAAGGAAATATGCTTTATGCCATGGGTGACTATGCGTCGGCGGCAGCAGCCTTTGAAGATGCGATTCTGATAAGCGCGGGACGAAGGCGTCATGGCATTCAAGGAATAATTAAGCATATTTTCGCCGCATTTTCTCAAGAATCCCGCAGTGGATATATAGGCGACCGTCATGATCCCCAGGAGACTATTTTGCTCTACCCGGATAAGGCTTTACAGACGTCAAAGTTGGTCTTTGGACCTTGTGGTACACCTCCCGGAATCAAGTATGTCCCTGAAGGGCTGGCGAGAAAAGCAGCGTTATCCACCACAAGCAACTCATTACTCTCGCTGGCAAAAATTTACCAAGATGGCATGTCGATCGCTCCTGCCAATGGTCCGCCTCGGTCTGCACCTGGTGTCCGGGACATTCTCGCTCTTTATTACCTGTCGCTTTCTCTGCAACCTAGTCCGTCCACGGCAAACAACGTTGGCATTCTGCTTGCCGGCATACACAACAATGTGCCCAGGAAGGGCGCTGCTCTCTCCAGCGGGGATATCCAGCATCCGGACATACCTGGTGTGATTCCTGGCAGCGGTGTGTCTCTGGCCCTAGCTTATTACAATTATGGATTACAACTGGACGCGCGACATGCGCATCTTTATACAAATCTTGGCAGTCTGCTGAAGGATATTGGTCAGTTACAAGCAGCTATCCGGATGTACGAACAGGCCGTTCAGTGTGACGGTAACTTCGACATTGCATTAGCAAACCTTGCAAATGCTGTCAAAGATGCAGGACGAGTCAACGACGCAATAACATACTACAAGCGTGCCGTGAAGGTGAATCCAGACTTTGCAGAAGCCGTATGCGGGCTGGCTAACGCCCTCAACTCGGTATGCAATTGGGTGGGTCGAGGAGGAATTGCCAATGGTTTCGGCTTTCGAGATCGTTGGCATGTTGACGACCAAGGTATGCTTCGTGACTCGTACGGCGTTGACGCGGGTTCTGGATGGATCAAGCGTGTGGTTGATATTGTCGATCGGCAGTTAAAAGAAGGCGAGACCTGGGGTTGCGGCATCTTGACGCCTAACATGATAGAACAACTGTGCGCGCAGCTTCTCCCCGGCGCGGACAGCCGCCGCAGATCTGCAACTGAAAACTTGGCTTCGCTGCTCAAATCTTGGGCGGGACAGAAATGGGAAGGTTCTCGCGTTGTCAAGCTCGTGGAACGTGTGATTAGGTCCATTACGTGGCAGTGGTATCAGGATCGATACGTCTATGGCAGGGAGTATCCCTCGTCCAAGTACAGAAGGCCGCAGCTGCCCGCTGGTCTTTCGACTCCTAATGCACCTACTGTACTTCCGTTCCACACCTTCACCTGCCCACTATCTGCAAAACAGATTCGACAGATTTCCCAACGAAATGGACTCCGCATCTCTTGTGCGGCTTTGCGATCTCCCTGGCTCCCGTCCACTGTTTACCCACCACCGCCACCGCCAAATCCGTACCTCAAGGTGGGATATGTGTCATCTGACTTCAACAACCATCCCCTTGCCCATCTAATGCAATCTGTTTTTGGGCTGCACAATCCTACCAAAGTCAAGGCGTACTGTTATGCTACAACAGCCAGCGATAAGTCAATACACCGGCAACAGATCGAGAAAGAGGCTCCGGTATTCTATGATGCTAGCGGATGGCCAGTTGAGCGGCTCGTCAAGCAGATAGTCGATGATGGTATTCATATCTTGATCAACCTCAACGGCTACACCAGAGGCGCGCGTAATGAAGTCTTTGCTGCGAGGCCGGCCCCCATTCATATGTCTTTCATGGGATTCGCAGGTACACTGGGTGCGGAGTGGTGTGACTACATTCTTGCGGACGAGCTGTCAATTCCTCCGGAAACGCTCTCACCTGGAACCCGCAAGACACGGATCGAGGACCGACATCTCGAAGAAAACCACAGCGAGGAGGCCGAAAACTGGATCTACGGCGAGAAGATAGTCTTCACCAGAGATACATTCTTCTGCTGTGACCATCGACAAAGCGCCCCTGATGCAAAAGACTCGTACATCACATGGGAGCAGGAGCAATCCAGACGGTGGCAGATGCGGAAAGAGCTGTTTCCTACCCTTAGCGATGACACTATAATTCTGGGCAACTTTAATCAGCTTTATAAGGTAACTCCTTGCTTCTAGGTTTCAGCTCGGAAAAAAGCTAACGGGTGTTAGATTGAGCCTACAACTTTCCGGACCTGGCTGCGGATACTTGCTAGTATTCCGAATGCCGTGCTCTGGCTTCTCCGCTTTCCTGATATTGGTGAACAAAATCTCAGGGAAACGGCTGTGGCATGGGCAGGTGAGGAGACGGCGTCTCGGATTATCTTCACCGATGTTGCACCTAAGAATACGCACATTGCGCGGGCGAAGATCTTGGACTTGTTCCTTGACACACCAGAGTGCAATGCTCATACGACAGCAACTGACGTCTTATGGAGCGGCACTCCACTATTGACCCTCCCACGCTACAAGTACAAGATGTGCTCTCGAATGGCAAGCAGTATCCTCAGCAGCGCGCTACCGAAAACCGAGTCCGGGCAACAGGCCCGCGAGGAACTGATCGCCGTTTCTGATGAAGATTACGAGAAGAAAGCGATTCAACTGTGCTGCAGTCTATACTACGAGCCCGGTGGAGAAGGTCGAGCGAGAGGCAGGTTGTTTGAGCTCCGCAGAATGCTATTTGAAGGGCGACAGAGAAGCTCTCTTTTTGACACCAGCCGTTGGGTCCGTGATCTGGAAGACGCCTATCAGCGGGTGTGGAATCAATGGGTGAATGGCGAAGAAGGTGATATATGGTTGTGATGCGCGTATCTTGAAATATACCCCTGTAAGCGTTGATTTTGATTTTGATTTTCTTTTGTTTTATTGTCATCATCTCGTCTGTGCTCTGTTTTTTACAAGGATCTGGCTATTGTTTGAATTTGTGGACCAGCCTCACATATAGTCCTCTCTTGTAGGGACTGTATTTGCATATTGGCGTTCAATGTGTTGGGATTGGGTGCTGCACAAGCAGCTGGTTAAGGGCGACGATTATGATGAGACACCAGTATATCTTCCACCTGGATAGGATAGGCGTTTGGGATCGGACTAGACTCTCTTCCACTGACGTATAATGCATTTAAACACGCCACGTGTCTCCTCACTTTCATGACCGACCATTGCAAGTAGATCCCATCAGGGTGACAAGAACGTGGCAAAGATAAGGCTGTGCTGGGGCGATAGTTGCAGATCGGCTCCTTAGGCGGTCTGCGGAGGAAGTTTCAGCGTCATTGTCATTCAATTCCCTTGAGCCTCAGTTCGCCTCCCTCGACTAACAATCTACTTTTATTTTTCATGGGCTCTGTTATTCTCTATTGTGATTTTTGCCTTCAAGGTATACTACAACATACACGTTTCCCGGTCTACCTGTGACAGAAGACGCGGTCGTCCAACAACCATTCCAACCTCACTCTCACACGAAGACACCACAATGGATATTGATATGGATTTGGACCTCGGTCCTCTTCCTGAACCTGAGCCAATCGAGATGGTAAGCTACAGAAAAGAAAGATGAAAACAATTGAGAGTTCAAACTGACTGTCTACGTATAGGAGCAAACACTTCAAGCAACTACAGCCGCTCCAGTAGACGGAGTAATCATCGACCCCCAAACAGCCGAGGCACAATCCGAAAAGGTGCACATACGTGGTGTTGACGAATTAACGACAGATGATATCAAAGAGTTCGCGTCGACACATTTCCTGCTAGAACAACCGGCCCGCATTGAGTGGATTGACGATACCTCCGCAAACATAGTTTATTCGACGCCCGAGATCGGCTTACAAGCTCTATCTGCTCTAACACATGACGGCGAACTCGAAGGTGGGATTACTGGGGATGGGACAGCACCAACCGCGCCAGGAGAGATCCCCGCGCTCCGGCTGCGGTCAGCGAAGGTGCTGGCGTCACATCCAGACTCTGTTCTACAGGTGCGCTCGGCAGTGAAGACAGATAAGAAGAAGCCTCGCGCGCACGAGGCGAGTCGGTTCTACATGATGCACCCTGAACATGACCCGCGGGAGCGCTTGCGACGCGAATTGGCTTCTGATCGGCGACGCGGCGGGGGAGGGGACAGTGATGGGGACTATCGGAGAAGGCGTTTTGACGGGCGGGAACTGCGTCGCCGCCGGGAGCGCGATAACGAGGACGGCGTTTCGGCGAATATGTACGATGACAGTGGTGCAGGGAATGCGGACCGTTCGGATGGCGATCGAGATTGGGATCGTGGGAGGCGAAGGAAGGGGAGTGAACGTCGCGATCGCGAGATGGAACTGTTCCCTGATGAAGGCATGAATTCGGGCCGGCTGCGCAATCGCAGTGCATCTCCGGGGCGAGATACTTTGATGCAGGAGGGCGGTTATGTTGATGAACGACAAGAATCGCGGCGCCGATTCCGTGAGCGCAGTCCTCCACCTCGGCGGCGCAACGAAGGCAAGGAGCTTTTCGGCTCGTCTAATGGCGACGCAAAATCACGCGAGCTCTTCCCAAACAAGACCGCCAACACATACCTCAAGAAAGAACTGTTCCCCTCAAAAGTCAGCAATCACCGCCGGTCTGACGCCATCGATGCTGCAGGCGAGGCAGCCGACCTCTTTTCTAAGCGCACCTCGATTCCATTAGCAGACCACGAAGTCACTGAGTCCAATGACCGACGAAACCGCAACGTTGAACTCTTCCCTTCAGGCACATTGGAGGGAGAATCTGTAAACATCCGCGGCGCAGCCGGTGCAGGCCAAGACCAGGGCTTTGCCATCCGCGGCGCCGCAGAGAGCGGCATCTCGATCAAGGGGAGGGGCAACGCATCAGTCCGTGAACTCTTTCCTTCTAAATACAATAATGCCGGCAAAGAGCTGTTTTCCGACAAGATTGAGGGGAGGGGAGGCCCACGCCGGAAGGCGGAAGATATGTTCAGTTAGGGTTGCGGCTCGTGTTGCTTGCGGTCTCGTTCCTATTTGCTTAGTTTTTCAGGATCTCAAATGCCATAGAGGTTGCTCTCTGGTAGTTATTACAAAATAATTTACGCTACTCTACTGGATGGGAATTAGTGATGGTGAATAATGCGAACTCTCTTTAATGCGTTTTGTATCTCGGTGTACTGCGCATACTTTGATGTATAATGTCTACTCAAGTCAATAGCAATCCAATTTGCCCACAGCTGCCAGAGCCCTTGGAATTACCTAGATACATAACAGACCATGCCGCCTGAACACCCGTCCCGACCAAAGCAACATATATAATGACCCGTAGAACAATAACTTATTTACTAAACATGCTTCACTTCGGTTTCGCCGCCTGTCCATTTTCCGCGCCGCCCATCACTGTATTCAGGAACTCCTGATAATTCAACACCTCTCCTCTCTTTCCGATTCCCTGAGTCTTGCCGCCCTTCCCTCCAAAAGCCCGACGGCTTGTAAACCCATTAAGAGCCTCATTGACTTCGCGCTCTGTCAAGGGACGCTCCCCGTCTTCCGGGGCCGTGTGAAGAAGGGCATCACGTAGTTCTTCAACATCAATCTGACCGCTGTCGTCTTCGTCAAATGCTGCTAGAGCATTGAGTAGTTCTTGTCTTGAAGACAGCTGGGAGAGGAGCTGCGAGAGTGTATTCAAGAAAGTAGGGAAGTTGATCGTTGAAGCACCCCCCGGAGGGAAGAATTGCGATAGAGACGATGTGTCTAGGCCTGTCCGTCATAACTGCTATTAGAAAGTGACTTCCTGCTTCGAACTCGGGATCCAAAATTTCACATACCAACATTCGAAAGCACATCTGCTACATCATCCTTATCCACAAACCCATCGTTGTCCCTATCCAAAACCTGAAAAGCTTCCCGAATCTCTCTAAGTTGCGCGGGCGCTAGTCTAGCCGCTGCGTCGGAAGTCGCAGCCATCATACTAGTCGCTCTAGCCTCCATGCTCGACGGCGAGGAACTCAGAGTGCTGGCCCCCCTGCTTGGAGATGACGGGGGATCTCTGGTAAACCGCGGCTGGGGAATCGGCTCTCGACTCTTCGGGGAGGCATCTTGGTGGTCTTGAACTGTGTAAGACTGGTTCAGTTTGCTGGGCGATACAACGGGCATAAATCCTCTACTTGGCGAGCTCCCTGGCGTTGTAGGGCGGGCTTGTGTTGGAGGAGAGTTCGGGGTGGATGGACGTCGAAAAGGCGATGCACGAGGGGAATTGAAGGATAGTGGGGAGGGGCGGAAGGGGGCGTTGCTGGAGGGAACCTGGGAATTTGGTCAGAGGAAAGTATAGACAGTAACTATGGATATACTCACCATAGTGACTGAGGTTGACTGCGGTTGATTGTGCCCAGTTGAAAGAAGCCGGTTGAGAGATGACCTCAGGGCTGAGTATACATACTTCCCAAAATGGCCAGAATCCCAAACAAAACAAACCAAGGTTGGGGATACTGTGGCTGAGTCAGCCCGAAGGTGGCACGTGCGGGGCGTATATTGAGGACTATACGCCATGTAGTATGCAACTCTTGTACCCCAGTACAGTCATTTTCTGGAGATTGAAAGATAGAGGATATCAGATGCTATTTTAGTAATATGTTGACAGAATAATGTCTGCCGTCAAGAGTGCCGTGATCCCGCCAGCACAATTCAGCAGCGCAGTGTGTCTTCCCCGCTGTGGAGATCGATCGGTTCAATTCCCCTTTCGGCCTCTCGGTTTCCCCCTGACTGAGTTTCGATCACATTATTCCGGCAAGACATGCTTCCAAACTAAGGGCTGATAATCTTCCTACCTCTTGCTGACGTCTTCTCCGCAAATTGCTAGATGGACCATCTATCACGTCTGTCTCCGTTGGCCCATTGAATGAGCATGCCGCTGCTATGCTCGTCGGCTGCCTGGAGCTTCAACTATTCTCCCGCATCTGCACTCGACCTTTGTCCGCAGAACTTCATAGAAAATGAGCATCCCACTACCCATTCGGACGTCAGATGGAACGGGCAATTTGTCTTCCAGCCCGCCAAAATCAAACGGACTCCCTCGCCTCTCGCCCTCCCCTTCCTTCGTCCAGAAACATTCTCCCAGGAGCTCTGATACCTCAGGCCTCCGCCGCTCCGCGAGCCAGCACAATGCTCCGCAGACTTCCAAGCAACGGCGCTGCAAATCGCAGTATCCCCGTGACTCTCCCGAACGCCATGTTGAGTTCATCCTTGTCGCCTCGTTTCATATTGATCGCGGCCCGATCATGGAGCATCAATACCCGGGTCCCATCAGTAGTGATGAAGGTATGCTGGCGGAACTGATGCTGCCGGACCAGACGCACGTCCGCAGCCAGGATTGGACTATTTTCTTCCTGCATAAGGACACTGGTGCGGAGGGGGAGGAGGACGACTTGGCGCGGGGGAATAATAAGCGGAAGGGAAAGAGAAATAGAGTGCGGTCCTCCTCGGGTGATGAAGGGGCCAGTGCGGACTTGAACAACGATTCCGAGGTCACGGAGGAAGAGGAGAGCAGCGATGAGGAAGACGGCGGGGAAGGACCGCCATTGATGTATGTGCTCAATCTGGTGAACACGAAACAAGATAACACTGTCAAGCGGTATGTTCCCTGTCATCATGTTCTTTAGCGCCACAATTGCGGCTGACGTTGTGGGCAGCGGTGCTGTAGTAAAAGCCATGGCGATATGTACACGACATTCGTTTCTTCATATATATAAAGTAAGCACCCCCATAAGTGTCTCTGCTTATCAACTAACAAGGAGCAGCCTATTTTACTTTTAGCCCTGGAGGACTATTTCAAGAACCCGTACCCGGAAACTCTTGAAACCCTCTACAATGCTGTGAACGCCATGGATCTGTCCCCGATGCCGAAGCTGAACCTGCTTGAGCGCCAGATACTGCAAGCTACGAATTGCAAAGACATGTTCATAGAGAAGTTCGAGCAGATGGTCCAGCAGCTAGCGATTGAGGACGGCGAGAACGAGAACGATGAAGATAATCCACCCTCGCCGAGAAGGGGCACTGCTCCTCGCTACACCCTACCTCGAGATACCCACGAGTTTGAGTCTAAGATTATCTATAACGACATTCCCATCCCTGTAAAGGTACCAACGGTGATCTGGCCTGAGATCGTGGGCGACTTTTCGCTCGTCAAACTCATCCAGATTTTCTCTGCACCACATGCTGCATCACCCCAACCTTTTCCTCTTCATCCTCATTTGACTACTAGTGGCCCCCTTACTCACCCAATTATCGTCCTCGTCAATGCCATGCTGACCCAGAAACGGGTCGTCTTCCTCGGCCACAATCGACCGTCCGGAGAAGTTGCAGAGGCAGTTCTGGCTGCCTGTGCACTGGCATCTGGGGGAATCCTGCGTGGGTTCACCCGTCATGCCTTTCCCTACACGGATTTAACCAAGATCGACGATCTACTGCGCGTGCCAGGATTTATCGCAGGAGTCACAAATCCTACATTTGCTAATCACCCTGAGTGGTGGGATGTGCTCTGTGACCTGCCTACGGGCCGGATCAAAATCAGTAACCACATTGAACCGGCCCCGGTGACTGACGGCCAACTGTACTTTCAGCAGCAGAGCCCAGTGAGCGCGTCCGGCCCGAACGCAGATCCCACAGGGGATAACCTGTTCATGGAGGACGTGCTACGCAGCATCGCAAACAGACACGGCGAAAATGCAATTAGAGCCAAATGGCGCGCCTACATCACAAAATTCACGAGAGTCGCAGCTGCATTTGAGGAGACAGTTTACGGAGCGTCAAATATCTATATTATCGGTCCCAATGAAGAACTCTCCCCGGACAGCCCTAGCGGCGTCCAATCTGATCCTGGCGATCCAACTACAATCCGCGGCCATGGTTACGTCTGGCCCGACGAAGCGTCTAAACAGCGCGAACTAATGGCGTCCGTCTCCCGCATAGAAGGCTGGCGCACCACCCGATCATATTACTCCTTCATCCAAGACATCGCAGCTATGTACTGGCCCTCTCGACCAATCCAGAAACCCGACTTACACCACCACCACGACCGTCTCCGAACCCTGAAACTGCCTGCCTACGAGGCCGGCGCTATATACCTCGCTTTTGCGCATGCAATTAAAGATTACGCCGGAATCTGCCAACTCTTAACTGTTACACCTGAGAGCCAAGCAGGCCTGTTCTATCTCGCCATGGGCCTCCTTCACCCGGACCGGAACGTCCGCGAGGCAACAGCGGATCTTCTCGAGCGCATCGCCCTCCACCCCGCAGGCCGCCACTTCTGGGCGCAGCTCAATCGCTTCGCGAAAACGGCGTACTTCCGTATCAAGCGTGAGAAAGAAGCGGCCGGGAACTCGTCGCCTACTGTCAAGTCTCCAAGCGACAGTTTCGGTCCGCAGCAGAGTTTGGTTGGGGTCGCGATCAGTGGTGTACGTTCTCAAGGGAGTTGATCACCCGCTGTCACTAACCACGATCCCATCTATTATGGTAAACGATTGTCTTTTTCCATGGAGCGGCCACTGTTTGATGATTGCTTCTTCTATGCATATTCTATTATCAAATTCTTTGTTCATTTTTTTTTTCAAGCTACGTACATGGTTATATACTTGAGTCGGATATACCTCACTTCAGTTAGAACTAACTAGTACATTATTTGCCACATCTACTGAATTCTGCGAATTCAGATAGAATGCTTTAAATGAGAAGAGCGAATGGCCTCACGGCATGATGAATGGAAAACCATAATTACCCGCTTAACTCCGACTCTCACGACCGACTAAAGATTTCCCGGTGCTCGGCCAGTTCCAGCTGCCCTCCATGCGGCTGCCCTACTGCTCTGCAGAGTCCGTACACCAAGATTGTAACAGCGACAGAATGACGGTGATTAGTCCTGTAGTCAGTGAGATTATAGTTATATAGCATGTAGAAGTCTAAGTATTTCCAAAATAGCATGAAGCAATCGCTGTCATCACCCATACATGATCAAAACCGGGAGGACAACGCTAAAACTGAAAGGGAGTAATGTAGCCAGTGAGAGCTTGCTAAGTAAAAGGTATAGGGTATGTTCGAGTAAAATACAGAAATGAATGGAAGAATGATCGAAGCTGCTATAAGCTCAACAACAAACTGACACCTATCGTCAGTGAAGTAACGCAAAGAGGAAGTGACAGGGCCAGTCGCGGTTCAGCCGAAGACGGGAAATCCTCCTCTGTGGCAACAGTCACATTAACGTTCGCAAAGTCCGATCCGCATTTGCCATTGATCGCCTCCGCAGAGGGGAGGTACGACTCGGCGAGCGGCTGCTTTTCGACCTGCGCCCATTCGCTGAAGATCTCGAGCGTCGCCTGCAGACAAGAGTTGCATGTGGGCAGGGAAGTGGCGTTGTTAATTGTGCTGCCGTACGGGAGAGAATAGACGTCGTAGTCTGCTGTGTTGGAGGTATTCGTCACAGCGTCAACAAAGCAGTAGTTCGAGGTGTCTGGGTTCTGGAGACAGGTGGCGCGGTAGATGGGCTCGTAGGTGATGAGGTCGACGTAGGCGTTTGTCACGAGGGGGTTGCCGTCGGCATAGTCCTTGCCGCAATTTGAGTCGTCGATCAGGTCGGACGCGAAGTTCGAGAGGGTGGAAGCGCAGGAAGAGACGTCTGCGGCACAGGCGATGTCTAGGACGTGAGATGTTGAGGCGGCAGAGGTCAGGATGTGGAAGAAAGCTGTAGAGTCGCGCAGAAGCATCGAAATGGCATGGCAGTCTGTGAAGGAGGAGTCGGAAAGGAGGCTGGTAAAGAAGGTTGGACAAGAGGTCGTGGTGAAATTATTGGAGAGACTGGTGTCGAACGCTGTGGGGAAACTCGATCCCGATGAAGAAGAGCTTGATCGAGGCTCGACATGGCTATGCGTATGCTGCAGCTCGTCGTGATCGTGATCGTGATCGTAATGGTGGATGAGTGGAGCATTCTGAGCGGACGCTATGTCGACGATCGTTTGGTCTGGGCCTGGTCGCGACGCATCGGCCAACTCTGTCGTTGCCTGCTCCTCTTCAGCAAAGACAGCTGGGAGAACGAAGGCGCAGAGGACGAAGAAAATTGTCCATCGAAGGGCGAGGATGGACCATGATGGTTGATGTTGGTGCATTCTGATCAGGGCGTGGATTCGTTACGGTCGGCTTCGGCGCAGGACGGTCAATGGCATGAAACGAGTGACGGGCAGCATGAGACAATTATAATTATAGATAATTCTAATATTGATATAGCCAGCGAGGCGAGAGAAAGAGAAAAGAGAGGTGGTGAATTCGAATATTAGAAGGAAGGCATGATATTGTATGCTCCAGGGAGAGACTGGACGGACAGCGAGCCCAAATCACATGGAAAGAACGATCTATTGAGCGACAACAAAAGAGCGAATGACAGAAGCACGACAAATCAAGGACAACCAGCAGAAGAAGAGAAGGAAAGAGAACAAGAGGAGGATAGGATTTAGGGGTGTTGGAAGAAGACGAGGTCGTCGCAAGCCAGCGTTAGTGCCGTTCCATCGATGCGTCTGGACTCCACGCAGCAGCCACGCTCTGGCACAAGGGACCAATAATGACTGCCAGCCCATTGCCTTTTTCCTTCAAGGCTGTTCAAACCGAGAGTACAGATGACAGGACGGAGTCGGGAAGCTAACGTTCCTTGAATTTAGGGCTGGCTGCATTCATTGTGTGCAAACGGTGTTTGTGAACAATGTCGGCCCATAGACAAAGCCAATGTGTTGCTGCAAATCGGCTGGAATGGAAGATTCTAGATAACTGGATAAACGATTTCACGAACAAGATCTCGTAGATATGGTATATACAAGATATCGTACACATTGGAACGTATTCGACTAAAATAGCTATGGATACCTTAAAGAGTACTGAAGGATAGAGAAGTGCGGCCAATCAGAGTGGAGGAACGCTCCTCCACAAAAAGCCCACTTTCTCTATCACAGTCAGAGTCAGCGATCATGACTTGGGCTCGTTTCTCCGCATATTGTATTGCTCGCTACAGAAACTAGACAGTGCTCGCTACAAAAGTCCATCCCCTCATCATGCCCGCCGATCTTGTCCCCGAGACAAGGGTCCTTGCCATTGCCAGCCATGTAAGCGTCCCCCTCCCCTCCCTCTTCGCGTCCACAATGACAGCCCACTATCAGGATCAGACTGACACTTCCAGGTCGTTTATGGGTATGTCGACCCTTGTCAGATACCAATCTGCATCCATCAATGATCAGCAGCTGAATTGAAATCAAAAGCCATGTCGGCAACAAAATGGCAACTCTTGTCATGCAGTCCTTGGGCTGCGATGTTGCCGCTCTCAATACCGTTCATTTCAGTCAGTACATCTCTGATACGTATCCATTCAGTGCTGACAATTGTGTTAGGTAATCACACTGGATACCGGCAAGTCAAAGGCACAAGAGCCACGGCTGAGGAAATCAGGAACCTCTACGAAGGGTTGTGCATCAGCAATCTTACAGACTTCGATGTCATGCTCTCCGGATACGCCCCCAGCGCTGCGGCCGTGGAGGCCGTCGGGAGTATTGGGAAAGACTTGAAACGCAAAGCTGCGGACCGGCCTGGTTCCTTCTTCTGGGGTGCGCTGCCGTCTTTCAGTACCAGCCCCAATCTACTAACGACGTTGTAGTGCTGGACCCAGTCATGGGCGATCAAGGTCGGCTATACGTTAATGACGATGTAGTGCCGGCGTACAAGAACATTATTCAGCACGCGGATCTGATTCTCCCTAATCAATTCGAAGCCGAGTACTTTCCCCCCGTCTCTCCCTCTCCGTCATTCCCAGGGACGCCAACTAACAGCACAGGGTCCTCTCGGGTATCCAAATAACCTCGCTGGAAACACTCGCGAGAGCAATTACAGCGCTGCATGAAACCTACAACATCCCTCATGTCATAATCACCTCCGTGCAGCTCTCCAAGCTCCTCCCATCGCCCGAAAACCCATCGCCAGCTTCAACACAGAACCTCCTCACTATCATTGGTTCGACTACGCTGTCAACGGGTAAACCGCGCCTTTTCCGCATCGATGTTCCAGCAATAGACTGTTTCTTCAGCGGTACAGGCGATATGTTTGCTGCGCTGACTGTCGCACGGCTCCGAGAAGCCGTGTTCGCGGATGCAGATGAAAACTTACGATACAGAAAGTCGTGGATTCCAGCTGATGATGTGAAGCCAACGGAGTTGCCGTTGGCAAAGGCAACGGAGATGGTTCTGGCTAGTATGCATAATGTGCTGGAGAAGACCAGCGAGGCGAGGGATGCGGAGCTTGCGGCTACTGCGGTTGCTGCTGCTGGAGCTGACGAGACGGAGGAGGAACTGAAGAAGAGGGAACACTTGCGACGGACGAAGGCGGCAGAGATACGCCTGGTGCGGAATGTGCGGTTTCTGCGTGAACCGACGGTGGAGTTTAAAGCGAAGGAGTGGGAGAGCGAGCATTAGTCTAGTATGCTTGCCCATCGCATCTGTACCTATCATTACTAGAGAGTATCGTATAATCATTATTAGATGATTCTATCTCGGTCTAGACAATGCGATCGTACCCATCTAATGCGTCGTCCGTTCGTAAACCCAACCACGTTCACAATTAGTTAGTTCCGGTACTTCCAAAGCCACCAGCTCCTCTCACACTTTCCGCCAACTCCTCAACCACCGCAACCTCGGGGGTATAAATCTACAAGCGTTAGCGTTCAGCTATCCATCTAACCGTACAGTGTTCATACCCTCTCCAAAACAAGCTGCGCAATGCGGTCGCCCTCCTTAATCGTAAAGTCCACATCGGAAAAGTTGAACAACAACACTTTCACTTCACCCCGGTAATCGGCATCGATAACTCCCGCACCAGTATCAATAAAGTGCTTGGAGGCGAGACCACTTCGGGGAGCAACACGGCCATCTATAAGAACGTCAATTAGCTGAACGTCGAGTGGACAGCGGAGAAAAAGAGCGGAGATTGGGTGAACATACAAGTCCCCTCCGGAACAGCGATCGCCAACCCCGTATCAACTAGGCCCTTTCCCTTCGCTGGGATGATGGTCTCCTTTGCAGCGTAGAGGTCGTAGCCAGCGGCGAATGCAGAGCCGCGGGTTGGAGCGCGGGCAGTGTCTGTAAGCTTTTTCACGAGAAGGGCCGGGGTGGGTGTTGATGCTGTGGGGGTTGTAGCGACGGGAGCGGTGGTGTTTGTGGAGGCCATTTTGGATGCGGACGTTGAGCGACTGGCTGCGTCTGAGGGTTTTGGGCGTTTGGCTAGAGGGGAGGCAGGGAGGGAGGGTGGTTCGTGGGTTGTTGATGTGGTGGTTGTTTCTCGAGGTGGTGGTGTGGCCTCCTTGGTCATGATCTGGGAGGATTGGGACTTGGATCGGAATTGGAAGTGAGGTTGGTATTGACCGAAAAGAATGGGAGAGGAGGATGGAGAAAAGTAAGAGAGAAAATGTGCGGTGTATGGTCTGCAGCAGAAATGCAAGCGACCGATGGATCTCATGTCTCCGGTTGAGTATACTTAATGCTGGGACGCGTCTGGCGGTGAGCCTCACGACACGCGCATAGTGGCTTGCGCGTGTTTGTCGCGTTTGCATCTATAAGCCGGCCTTGCTTACTCAGCTGCATAGATGGCAGCCTCGGGACAACGTACTACTTAGCCGACCCCGCAGGAACCAATTATTGTGTCCAGCTGGGCCTCGGTCCGGGGGTATGCTGGGGACGCATTCTCTCCGAGCGCACTCTTATTGCCTTGACACGACTATGGACTTTCTTCTATTAACAATTCCTCTCTCCCTACTGTG
This sequence comes from Aspergillus spinulosporus, assembly GCA_003574815.1. Taxonomy (NCBI): domain Eukaryota; kingdom Fungi; phylum Ascomycota; class Eurotiomycetes; order Eurotiales; family Aspergillaceae; genus Aspergillus; species Aspergillus spinulosporus. The sequence goes on along the minus strand of QPHH01000019.1, from coordinate 436,152 downwards.
AGAGGACTGCTCCTGAGCTTCTTGTATCTTCCGCACACGCTTACATCATATCATGGCAGGAGCCATCCGACAGCCGATTGATATTCCCGCGCTGGAGCGCTATATCGACCAGCATGTACCGGTGATCAAGACACCCTTAGAAGTGAAGCAGGTACGTCTTCAACAGGGCCTTGTGACCCTATTTCAACAAGAATAGCGCTGATCTCTGTCACTCGCAGTTCGGCTTCGGTCAGTCGAACCCGACGTACCAGCTCATTGCCGCCGATGGGCAGAAATTCGTCATGCGCAAGAAACCGCCAGGAAAGCTTCTGTCCAAGACGGCGCACAAAGTGGAACGGGAATACAAGATTATTCATGCACTGGAGCAGACGGATGTACCCGTTCCCAAGGCGTACTGTCTCTGTGAGGACAGCAGCGTGATCGGGACCGCCTTCTACATCATGGAGTTCCTGGATGGGCGGATATTCACAGACCCGACTTTCCCAGATGTCACAGCGGAGGAACGAACTGAATTGTATGGAGAACTTTGCTGCATCATTATCCGCCGCTAACTTATCGCAGATGGAAAGACGCCGTGCGCACCCTTGCCAAATTCCACCGCGTCGTCCCCAAATCCGTGGGACTCGAGACCTTTGGGAAACCAAGCGGCTTTTACGACCGCCAGATCGCCACATTCACGACAGTCTCCAAGGCACAAGCGCAAGCCGTGGATGTCGAAACCAAAGAACCGGTCGGTGATCTCCCGCATTTCATGGATATGGTGCGCTTCTTCCAGGACAAATCCGCGCAGCCCAAAGACCGCGGCACCCTCGTCCACGGTGACTACAAGATTGACAACCTCGTCTTCCACAAGACTGAGCCACGCGTTATCGGCATCCTGGATTGGGAAATGGCGACCGTCGGCCACCCACTCTCGGACTTTTGTAACCTTACCAGCCCTTACTTCCTAGAGGGCACGGAGTATAAGGTGGAGCACTTCAGGCCGGGCGCTGTGCCTGGCCTGCCTACACGCGAGGACTGTCTGGCATGGTACAGTGAGTTCGCGGGGTGGGATCCGACGCCTGAGATTGCTTGGGGTGATGCGTTCTTCTCGTGGAGGAGCTCAGTTATCATGCAGGGTATCAAGGCTCGATACGCGTTGAGGCAGGCTAGTAGTGCGCGGGCGGCAGAGTACGGTCAGAAGACGGTGCCTTTTGCTTTGAAGGCGTGGGAGCGGGTACAGAGGGTACAGAACGGGCTGCGCCAGAAGGGCAAACTGTAGTGCGCTCCTTCAATCTCGAACATTCGACCTTGTCGTCCACTGCCCGCCAGGATCCCGACACAACTTAGAAGTCTACATACAAAGAAACCTTGTGGGGTGCCCAGACCACCTAGGCTCTGGAGAACAATTGCGTGGCACACTAGCGTTGCAGCCACAGATAGGGTTGTTTGTGAACGCAGCCCAAGCCGTGGGCATAGGCACCACATCCATGGGAGCAACATTTCACGAGCTGGGAGGGTGCACGGTCTCTTCTTTTTTCCATTTTGTATATACAACTCGGAGTAGTCTAGCATATATCTCAGCGTTCGACTCAGACCTCATCATATGATATGAGCACCCCATCGTAAGGCGTTCCATTTTCATGCCAAGTCTTACCACTCATCTCTCGCTCACTCCTTACTGCCCCGCCTCCACCTGCCTAAGGTAGAACTCCATATGCTTCTATGTTTGTAAGCCAGCCGGTGCCATTTGGCTCAGCACTACTGTCCAATGTCCACCCTACAGCGGGGTTCAAACACCAAACTTCCCGAAGCGATGCATGTCGTTGACTCGAGTCTAGGAAAGTTTAGATGCTTAGGTATCTACCGTACCAAGTCTCTGTCGGCCTACATAGGCTAGCCTGCATGCAGGAGAGGAGACCAAAGAACAAGGATGGAGGAGTGGGGGATACGGGTACGTCCGACTCCCGAGCGATCTCGGATCAAACCGTCATTGGGCGTTAATGACGAGCGCGGTGAGGTGAGGTTGTGGTGATGGCCGACGACGGAGACGTGGGCTGCCTGCCTTGCCTTCCCTACCATGTCTGTAGGATATCATGGCAAGTGTGAGTGTGATAATAGCTGCAGCCATCAAATATGGATCAATGATCCTAAGCTGGACTGGGGTTGGACTGGACTGGGATTTGTATCAGAAGCGCCAAGAGGGGAACAACCGGGCCAGTGAGGCGCAACCAGCACATCTGGCACTACTGTAACTGTATAATGGTCTGCGAGTTGTCAGCAAGTATGGGACTGACATGGATGAATCGTGAGGCGCGGCGGCGGGGGGTTCTAGCAATTACCGTTGAACGAGGCTACGACTGAAACAGAACTAATTGGGTGCGGCTCATTCGGTGCTTTTTTTGCCGTTCTTTTCTTTTCTTTTTCTTTTTCCTGATTTTCGTTCCATAGCTTGTGTTGCGTTGCGTTGCGTCGTGTTACGCAGACGATTGCTGATCCGCCCGTCTTGACCCGCCTTTTGAGTATACTCCGGATGTAATATACCTTCTGACTGACAGGGAGCCTCTGTGTATCGGCCAATGAGTTGGACGATAATCGGAACACTTACAAGCCCGTCTAGCTTAGAGACTCGCCAGGAGGGTACCGATATATCCACGCACAGATTGCACTCCTCGAGGCTGCATGGTTTGGCTGGGGGAAGATCGGTTCAAATTGTGATGCGGTGGTGATGTGAATTGCTGACATTGGAGCTGACACTGGAGAACCCGACAACAAGGACCAGCCCAGCAGCCCAAGTGAGACAATGCTAACGTTGAACGAGCAATGACCGACGTGATGCGATGACCATCAAACGCATGAATTGTCTGAGACTGAGGCACTGCGGAGCGGCTCGTTTATCGGAGAAGCTAGCGACGTAGCTAGCGACGTAGCTAGGGTGGTTTTCACGGCTCCGGACGGGGCAGTTCCAGAAGGAAGGGAAGAATGTGCTTAGGCCGGTACATGCGCTGCTTGTGGTTTAGTTTTAGTTGGTTTTGTGGTTAGTTTGGTTAGTTTTGGTTCGAAGGGGGCGCTGGAAACAACGTTCCCTGTCGGACAAGACGGCTCAGCTTGATCTTTGTAGTCAGCGGCATTTTTGTGACGTTTGTTTGCCGGGGACTTTTCTGCTTGTTCTGCTTGTTCTGATCGACCTGACTGACCTGCTTGTCAGTTGCAGGCCTCGCCCAAGTCGATCGTCCGAGTCGATCATCCGAGCCCGACATTTTTTCTTTTCCAGCAGAGATGAAGGAGGATCCGTGGAATCCCGTTTTATCAAGCGCCTGAGCGTCTTGGATTGAGTGGGTGGGCATGCTGATACAGCGGCTCTGTTGCAGAGGGGGAGGAGAAAAGTGGTCCGTGGAGGGGAAAGACAGGGAAACGTGGCCGATCATTCTGCAGAGTGACAGTTGTATCCAACCACTGCGTGCCAAGAATTGGCCATCCTGCTGACTCCGACTCGGAGAGGAAATTCAGGTTCGGACCGTCCTGAGACCAGTTCTTGACTGAGAGACCAATTCCTCGACTTATATAGAACGAAAGCACTGAAAGCACCGAAAGACTGAAGAAACGAAAGAAAACAAACTCCGTCGAAGCAGGACGTTCAGCAGCAGAAATCGCCTGGTGCAAGTTGCGGTCTTGCAACTGACGGAGTTCCAGTCAGGCCATGCCAGGTTGTACCCGGAGCGGCCGTATCTGGAGTCCCGCCGGCTGCAGCAGTTGATTTCCTGATTTTCCTTAGCCGCTTTCTTTTGCTATTCGCGTGGTTTTCTTTTTCCCCTCAACCAGGCTTGCGGTGGATTCGCCGGCTCCGTGGCGGTCAGCGGCCACGGCCGCATTGCAGCCTTAGGTACCAACTGCTGACAGCGCACCGCAGACACCCCAAAAAGGAAAAAAAAAGAAAGAAAAAAAGAAAAGGACAGCAAAAAAGTTGGAGAAGTGGCAGACCGAAGGAATGAATACGAAATCCTGTCATGAGGCCCCAAGAAATCCTCTCAACTGTCAGTTTGGATTGTGGTGGGTGAGTGTACCAACGACCAACGGTCGTCGGTACTGTGTTAGTACTGTGCTAGTCGCAGTCGAGACTAGCGACCAGGAGGCAAGTTCCACGGTGGTTCTCTGCAGAAAGAGGAGCAGCGTTCAGCCTCCTTGTCAGCGGCACCCAATCACGCCCAAGGCCGCGCAAAGGGCAGAGCCTCATCGTGTGAGTGGGCCGTCAGCTGGCTCTAGCCTCGAGCGAGGCTAGTCTGCTGCCCGTGCCGGGGGGGCCGTGGCATTAACCGTGCTAACCGTGCTCACTGTGCTCACAGTGGTCCTCTGTTCTTCGAGGCATTATTATCGGTATTATTATTATTATTATTATTACCACGTACTAATTCTCACCCACGGCAGCCGCCGTTCCCTAGTCTAGCAGCCGTGAGCCGGCCCTGCGCTGCACTCCTACGCCTGCGTCAAACCCTTTTAAGCCCCTTTTCTATCCACTAGCCTCTCGTGGGCTCCTCTGGCCTCTCATGAGTCTCATCGGTCCTTTTCTCGGATTTAGTCGCCAGTGTGAGCTTGCTTCACCCCACCTTGGTCTCCTCGACACTTCGTGACGGGCCTCGCACTATTTATGTTTGCCTAAGTGGCCGGTGGCGCGCTGCAGTCAGCGCCCCCTCCCCCCTCGCTCCTCATTTTCGCAGCGTCTGCTTGCTTTTTCCACGTATACGGGCCTGGGTCTGGTCTGGTGTCTGGTCTGAGGCCTGGTCTGTGGTCTGGTCACTTGTCCTGAAACGGCACCGGCACTGGCACATTGGCTCAGCATTTGGACTTTGCATTTCGCTTTGTACTTTGCGCACTGCACACTGCACTGGCGCACTGGCGCACCGCCGGCTGGTCGCGGGCTGGTCGCCTCTTGAGCCCCCGTGGATCAGTTGGATTCAAGACCGGGCTCAGAAATTAGCCTAGAGAGCTCTTCGGCCGGACTCTCTGACTAGACTACGTAGCCATCGAATCGCTTCGAGCTCGGGGTTCTGGCGGATTCACGGAACGGCCACCTGCTCCACTCTGCGGCGCTTCTGCTTTAATTATTCTCTGGCATCGCCGTCCATCGATCATCGTCATTTCTTCACCCCATGCCCATCAGCCTGACCGCTCAGAGGCTCTGAAGTCTGCACCACTCTGCAGTGAGCCTGTGTCCACCTTTGCCAAGCGGTCGAACAGGAACTGCCGTACGTTACATCCCGTCACTCGCCCGCTCATTCTTCTCTCTTCAATTTCCATCCAACGTGCCGCTCCTGCTTCTCTTCCTCTTCTCTTGTTCTTTCTTTCCTTCGCGGCTCCTCCCACCCCTTGTATTTCTTGCTTGGTTTCTTCCTGCCCGGTGAGGTCATAGCCCGTTTCTCTGTGCCTCCGGGTCCTCCTTCGACCCTCTTCCATTCTCCCGGCGCTTCCCAGCCAGAATTATCCCGGCTCACCTGCGATCGACGCTGGCGTCATCACATTTCCTGAAGAACAGATCACCTTGCATTCTAGAGGGGTTTTTTTTTTTCTCTCGTCATTTTTCGAGACTGTGAAAAAAAAGGGTGTGGTTTCTGATATCGCTCGCCCGCCTTGTCTATTGAGCCTCAAGCGGTGCGCGAGTCGACTCCAATTGAGCCTCATCCGTTCCTGGAACCCAGGTGAGCTTATTTCGCCTCCGCTCTCAACACCACCACTCCTACCCTTCTCCAACACCGTGTATCCAGTCCATCGGCCGTCGCTCGACTGATGAAATTTCTCAAACTGTGTTTAAACTGTGTCTGCACCTGCCTGGCTGTGTAACTCTTGATCCAAAGCCACTATTGCACTTTTTTTTTCCTGCCGTGATGTACTGCGCCTTGTAATCTCCCACTGTACTAACACCACCCATAGATAACACTCGGCCTAGTATACTGTTTAATGGTCTAAGTGCAAAGCCCCTATTGTCTAAGATCGGGGCCACTGTTTTGGTGTGTCCATTAGGAACGGCCAGAAAGATAAGCATATGCCCAAGAGGGCCAACTAAACCCGCCCAACCGCTAAGATCCAGACCAGCGCTCCTGATGCGCCAAAAACCGCCTCCATGATGACTGAAGCAATGGATCACGAGTCCTCTCCTGGACTCGAGGAGGTCAAACCGATCCTCGCGCCCAGGCCGCCGACGCCTCCCCCGTTTGCTCATCAGGGCCTGTCACCGGAGAGCAATGTCAAGGGTGCGGACAAGGATTCCCATAAATCCAAGCAGCTGAGCCTCCAGATTGGAGCCGCCGCTGCCAATGCTGCGCTCCTCCAAAATAGCTTCGCCGCCCATATCCCGGACCTCTGGAGGTATGAAAGAGAGCACCCACTTCTAGACCCTTCTCCTGTCGACCATCACTCCTACAGAGAATTGAAACAAGCCAGACCGGTCAGCTCGTTTAAGAGAGCCCCCGAGCCCAAGCCCATCGGAAACGAATTCAAGGCCGACTTGAAAGGGATCGCAGCAGAAGCGCTTCTGAACGAGGCCAAGGCGCAGCAACCGCCGCCTAGAGAGCCTCTTGAAGAGAAGGAAAATGGAAACGTGGTGCTTCCTCCGGTGTCAGTCTTGGTCAATGGTTCGGTTGGGCCAAAGGCCCAACCCATACTTGACCCGTCTCCATCGCCGCTCAGCAAGTTCCATATCAGCGCTCCAGAGAGCCGAGACTCGCTGGCCGCGTTCCGGAATCCGTCCGCAGCCCAAACGCCAGACACTTCCGGCTTGAGGTTACCTCCAATACAAACAAAGCTCAGTCAGCTCAATGAACTTGGGCCTGTCCTGCCGCCGCCGAACGGGCCTTCTCCACGTCCTGTGGGCACGCCATACTCCCTACCTCCCGTCACCGCCGTCTCCCCCCCTTTGACCAGGGTTGATACAAATCCTCGGGAACAATATCCCTCAGCAGCTCCATTGGCGCAATCAAAAATACCACCCACCCCTTACTCGCATCTATCACCTGCGAGCACGCAAGCCATATCCACAGCCTCATCGCCAGCTTCGCAGCAACCTTATTGGCGTAATGTCAAGGCAGCTTACCCATACGACCTACCATCCACAGCTGCCAACAGAAGCCCTGCATCGAGTTACCCGACGCCGATAGAACGTGCCTCGACAGGGGCTTGTGAGCCGGTGGGGTTTGCGCCTTCCTCACAAGGCAATACAGCCGCCCCGACAGGTACATTCAAATGCTCACATCCAGGATGCACAGCGCCTCCTTTCCAAACGCAATATCTATTGAAGTAAGTCTGAGATTCGATACCAGGAGCACTACATACTGACAGTGGTAGTTCACATGCGAATGTTCACTCACAAGATCGACCTCACTTCTGTCCGATCGAAGGCTGTTCACGTGGCCCTGGAGGGAAGGGTTTCAAGCGCAAAAATGAGATGATTCGGCACGGTCTCGTCCACAACTCTCCCGGATACGTCTGCCCGTTCTGTCCCGACCAGCAACACAAGTACCCGCGACCTGATAATCTCCAGCGGTAAGCTCTCCTTATATGTCTGGATTGTAAACATCCAGCTGACAGCCGAAGGCATGTGAGAGTCCATCACATGGATAAAAACAAAGACGACCCAGCTCTTCGGCACGTCCTCTCCCAGCGACCTGAAGGTAGCGGCCGAGGGCGACGGCGTCGAATGAATCCGCAATAATATTCACCCTTATACGATGCCTGCTCCATCACAGCGCTGTTCTGTTCTGCTCTGTTCCGTTAGGAAACGGCTTTCTCCGTCATTTCTGGAGAATAACGCGGCCATCTTCTGAGTGATTCACAGCACATGCATTACGATATCCTGCTTTATTTCTCCGACTCGACTTCGCTTCCCTGCTTTGTTTCGACTAGCGATGCGATACCAGATGTTAATACTAGAACATTTGTGCTTTGCTTAGTCATTCGTTCTTGCATTTACTTTGCCTCCCTCGACCGTAAAGGGAAGCAAAGACGGAGCGTGGAGTGTTACCTGGTTTCGGTTTCGGCGTACTTGATTTGATCTTTCTGATCTCTCCTCGTTCGTTTCGTTCCCGCTTTGCTTCGTCTCCTTTGCATGGTATTTTCAGCGTTGCAAGTTGTCTGCATATTACGGGGTCCCCGTCTATTCATTCCGGGACCGGCGTCTAGGGCCTGAATTTGAGTTTTGAGTATCAGTCTTGGTTCGAGGTTATGGGCTGGGCTGGGCTGGGTTGGATGGCGTTGTGGAAGAAAGACAGACTGAAAAGAAAAGAAAAAGAACATTGACTTGGCTTGACTTGAAGAAAACGCAGCCAGCTAGCCAGGCCTGTAACTATGACTACCATGAGTATTTAACTATATTTTCAACAAATAACACGCTTATCTCCTAAAATACCAGCAGATTAAACAACCATAAGTTGGAAATCATAAATTGAAAGCCGAACTGCACCTTGAATCGTAAGCAGATGGACCGTCTCTTACGCCGCTCTATCCAATTCTCCTTCCAGAACAAAAAAAGTACAGTCGTTCTCCATCATAAGTTTAAATAGATGGATAAAGAGGTAGGGAGTAGGGTAGGTGTCTGACAACATCCGATCAGAGAGCCAGCTCCTCAGACTGAACACCGCCCTCAATCCCCGAAAGAATAAAGATACAACTCAAACCCCTTTATGGATCCTCCGAACATGATCCTTCATATTATCCACTCTGGAAAACACCCTTGTGCAGCCTTCAGCCGCCCACTCACACATAATTCCCGGATTGTGTTTTGCCTCATGACGATCGCGATCCTTCTTAGAGCTGAATCCGGCCCCTGGAGTCTGTGGATTCGACTGCGGACACCCGTCGTGTCGGCAGAAGAGGTGCTTGCGGTGCCGGTTGTAGTGCTTGCGGAGATCGCAGCCTCGTCGGAACAATGAGGGTGAAGAGCAGGATGGGTAGGCGCAACGCCAGGCTCCGGGATGAGTTGGTGATGGAATGCCATAGAGAGAGAGGTCTTTGCTGTTGGTGTTGTTGTGTGTTGATGAAGCGGAAGCTGTAGAGGGGGTGCGGGACGGGCTCTGGGCGTGGCTCTGGTTGTGATCATGGTTGTGGGAAGGGTCAGATCGACTGGTTTGGTAGTGGATGTGACGGTACGAAGGGGAAGGGGAAGAGAATGAGCCTTGGTCGAGGTCGAGGTCGAAGTCGAAGTCTGGATCCATGTCTGGAGACGGGATGGTGTCCTGATAAGTCTGGGGTTGGTGATGTGAGGCGGCTTGTGAGGGGTGGAGCCATTGTGCATTGCTGCCACTAGGAGTTTGGCTCAGGGTTGTAATGGGATAGTATGGGGTTTGGCTGACGTAGGTTTGAGGTTGAGTTTGGGGTACTGGGTAGCAGGAGCCCATTGGGTCGAGCTGACTGCTGGCGCCGTAGAAGTACTCATCCGGGACACGGACGGGATGATTTGGCATTGGGCAGAACGACGCTGACGAGGCGTAGAAGATGGAATTGTCTGGCGCGACGATGAGGGGGTCATCCATGGTGGTTTTGTAGGGCTGAGAGTCACGTTGTCTTCTCTTGTAATTGTTAGCTTGAGAAAGACTAGATTATAAATGTGTTTTGCGACGTACAGATCTGCTGTCTTCCATATTCCATGTCTTTCTCTGCGTTCCAATATTGTATTGAATGCGGTGGTGTCGAGTTCCGTGAAGGCCGTCAGAAAGACTCGTTGTCACCAACATGACTATATATTCTTCGATTCGGAGTATAGTTACGTGGTAATGATATATCAACAGTTGCCGTAATGCAGTGCAGTGCAGTGTAATGCAATATTGAACATTGGATTAAGCCCCAAGCCGGCGTTTTAATATTAGCAGCGGGCATCGAGCCAGGACGGACCCAAGTCAGACGTGGCTATGCACGATCAATGTTTCTGGCTGACAACCAACCAAGGAAGCTGAATGAGACCCCCGGATACATATCCCAACTTGCTTGGTTAGGACACCAGATGGGTTGGTTACAGTGCGAATGTCACTCTGTCTCAGCTGGAATGCCGATCTATGACCGTACCGATAGCTGAAATAATACATTTACGTAGTATGAGCGAAGACTCGATAATTCTTCATAATCATACTAGTCAGGAGAGGGGGGGTCCAGATGCACGCGGCTCATTCGCTGAGTCGTGCAGTGGCCGCATGGTGGTTTGCTCGAGTCCCGGTAGGGCTGAACATCCCTACCCCTCCATCGGAAGAATCTGGAGTTTAACCACGGAATCACCGAGGTTACCGCTTCGTCGGAGTAGGACCAAGGTATCAAAGCTTCAGGAAAAGCTTGCTTCAGCAGGTCTTGCCCAGCCAACCCGGTCATGGGTGTCCGAAGAAGAGCAAAATGCGCTCGACGGCCGGTACAATAAGACTCGGGGTAAGAATGTCATCCCCAGTCACCAAAATAACCGTGTCTCCCGACTTGGCATGCGTCCGTCCATTGGTCGAGCCGTATGATTGTGGCTTATGCTCCCAGCCAAGGCGCAGGCTGCAGACGCACACCGCAGATCGGGAGCGCGAGTCTTTACCGCCAGCTTTTGCACGAGCTTCAACGGCGATTCGTGCACATCCCAGATACCCCTCCAGACTGGCGGTCCTCCACCTTTTCATATTTCGGCCCTCCTCTAGGTGGTCAAGTGGAAACAGCGGTGTCGGTTTAAGCTCAACTTGCATATTCAGCACAGAACACTCGCCTTCGCCCGATCACTCCAGTTCGAAGGTATCCATGGACCCGATCAACTCCGTTCCGTCCCATGTTTGATGGATCACGTGGCTGAGCTTGCGAGGTCCCGTGCGCAGCACTCAACAACCAATATCGTCATTCTTACAGGCGGCAGACGGGATTCTTAAAATATCCTTCAATCCAACCCGAGGTTCTCTCTTCTCTTTCGTGTTGACTCAAATTTGGACCCCACGCGACTCCGCTAATCTTGCTGGCGATTGGATCAGGCCCAGAAACAAGCTCTGCGCTGCTTGCTGAGCCTGACGATGACAGTATGTGAGCGGAATGTTTCCGGTGCTTCATAATCAGGTTGCCTTCATTCACCCCTGGGGCTAGGTGCGTTGGGTTGCCGTTATTTGGCGGCTGAGTCTATACTTCCCGCCTGCGCCAGCATGTAACGGCTTATCGACCATAAACAACTGTTGAAACCTCGGGGTCTTGTAAATACCACGTTGCAGCGTAACTGGTGGCTCCCGAGGCATATAGCAGGGGTGCTATATCCATGCGTTATGCGCTCGATCCGAGGATTTACACCATACTATGATTCATGGCTTAGACTTCTCAGAGGAGGAACCGTTCGTCACAATAAGCTGAGACTTCACGCGTAAGGAAACCAGGAATTACGTGAGAATCTTGGGTCCGGGTTCACGGCTAGAATGTTATTGACACTTGTTCTCATTTGTATCTCCGTCTTGTTTCCGCTGGTAAATCAATCAACATTTAAGGATGAAGTTTGAAGATATAAGGGTCTCGGGTCCATCGGCGGTCGCGCCATCTTTCCAAAAAAGAACGAATATCGCTAAAATGATCCCTTGCTCAAGAATGGCTGGTTGGTGTAGTTGGTTATCACGTATCGTTAACACCGATAAGGTCGCCGGATCGAGCCCGGCACTGGTCATGAAACTTGTCTAGAGTGGTCTCTGGATAAAATTTTGTTTTTTGCTCCTCATGCATTTGCTGGGAGACTTTCCGATAACAGGGGGCTGTAAACGCTTGGACCGTTGCTCTTGTCCTTGCCTTCAGCACCTCGATAGAGAATATAATGCTGTACCATGAAAAGCAGATCGAAAAAGATGCTGACATTTGACAGGAGGAACTTGATGGGATTCCCGGCGATACCACTCCAGTCGTCCTGAAAAGCAGAGTCGAGAACTAGTTGAGCGAGTGAAAGCACACCCCCTGTGAAATCGAGCAAAATCTGGACAATATTCCAGCCACGCGTAGATTTTCGCTTATAATTGACCCATGCTTGCGGCACGTACTTGACAACTGTGATTACTAGTTTCACGTACGAAAGAGCGTAAATCTGAGTCTGGTCAGAACTGTCCAAAAGTACGCTAATGTTTGTATGCGGTTTCTATGGGCTGTACTTACGACGTCAATCCAAGCCCAGCTTAAAGGATCGTAGCCATCGTCTGGACTCTTGACTAAGATAATGCATATCATCATAGCAACGGCGACAAACGCGCCCCAGAATAGCCCTGCAATGGGCTTACTGACCCTCTGGAAGCGGGATACTTTGAAACCCCAGATACTCGGCCAGAACTGTGAGTAGACCAACCCGCTCAGGATGACGGCATGTAGGGCAAAGGCAAAATCATTAAATCGCACAGTTGGTTCCGGCGTTAAAGGATGTCGAGCGGCATACTGACGACGAATTACAGGAGAGTACAAGAATGTCCCTGTATATACGGCATAGCAGACGAATCCGAGGACATTGATTGTAGGGAAATCGATCGCCAGTCCGGTGGTCGCTTTTCGGCGATAATTGTCAATAGGCTGGGGATAAAAGGAAGCGGACCAACAAAATGTACTTGACAAAGTCATTAGATTATCGTGCTCAAAGATAAACACTGTTGAGACTTACTAGATCCATCCAAGAAGGCTGCCCGTTATCAAGACTGGCAGTTAGTTATGAAACTCCAACTGTGAAAACTTCGCAACTCAAGTTATATTACCACCTACCGCGAGAGAGCCCTGATGAATGCTTCGAGTTGAGACATTACGCTGTTTGCCGTCAGTCCATGAGGGGTTGGTCAGGCCGTGGTTCTGGTCGGGTGTCGGTTGGATAAGTAAGGCCAAGGGAATGGTCGATCGCGTGATAGCGAGTGATAAGATAGCAATCCTGCAGAAACGAAAGGCGGTAGAGGAGTGGACTATGACTCAGCAATGGTTGCCCTGGTTATGAGATTGCACGCTAAACCGCAAATGGCAAACTGTCGGCTCCCAGCCTCTCAACTTCTGCAGCCTGAGCCCAGTCAGTCTCGATCGCATGCTTTTGCAGCTGACCTTCTTTTATCTCTTTTGAGATCTTTCTGCTATTTCTTGTTGTTGTCTTTTTTGCGGCTGAAAGTTGTGTCTCTTTTGCGTGGTGACTTCGACACTCCATCTCTTCCCCGCCTCGACATTATTCTACTACCAGCTATTCTATCCAACAGCCAGCCATTGCTTACTCCACAGCTGGCATCGATCGCATGCCAGAGATCAGTACATTCCTTAAATAACCTACACAAACACGAGCAGACATCCACGTTTCGACCGAGAGACCAAATCCCGTCCGTTTAGCTCTATCGTTTATCGTCGCATGGTGCATTCCACAAAGCGGGGGGTCTCCATAGATCTCCTTCAGTAATATCGCCTGCTGCCTTGAATCGCCTGAAGGGTTCCAGCTCGATAGGTCACAGTGCAATCATGTCGGACAATTCAGGGCTCACGTCTCCTGGGGAGGCATCCTATTCTTCCAATACTCTACATGTGGGCGATGGAACATGGGACTTGGACCGCGATACCTTCCTTCTGCCCAATCTTATGGGTGTGAACTTCGAGACTATGCGATACAATGGTATGTAGCAGCAGTGATCACTAGCTTTCTTTATCTCACTAATTCTCTTACAGGAATGGGGAACAGATTCCGGGATATGCCCCATTACCACACCCTAATTGTTGCCCATGGTGTTATCGCAACAATTGTGTTTCTGGGGCTGGTTCCCTTGTCGATCTTACTTGTGCGATATTACTCGCTTCGAAATCCATACCAGGCCTTCAGGTACCATGTTTGGTGCCAGGTTCTCACTCTATTTCTGAGCACCGTCGTGTTCATTCTCGGTTGGTTTGCTGTCGGTCCGAACCGCAGCCTTACGAATCCCCACCATGGAATCGGTCTCGCCATCTACGTTATCGTCATTTTTCAAGTTTTCTGGGGCTGGCTTGTCCATAAGATTGAGCGGAATAAGAAAAGGTTTCATGTGCCCCTGAAGCTAGTGGTAAGTACTTCCGCCGTGCTCATTATGCCAGCCCTAACCGTACCACAGATTCACCGTTGGATGGGTCGTGCACTGGCGATATTAGGCATTGTCCAGATTCCCCTTGGACTCACCCTATATGGCTCACCAAAAGTGCTGTTTATCCTCTACGCTGTCGCTGCTTTTATTCTTCTGGCGACGTTCTTTGTGCTATCGTATCGGTATGATTCCGACGGTGGGTCACCTGGGGACGGAGACTATGATAGCCGTTACAGTTATATATCCCGTCGGCCGGACGATGACCACAGACGCAGCAGTCTTGGACGAATGGCAGCAGCAGGAGCTGCGGGAGCCGGACTGGCGACGCTGTTTCGGCGGCGCAGCCGAGATCATGGTTCTGAGAGCTCTCAAACCTCCTATATGGACGAAAAATACTCGGACGAAGGTTCACGCGGTGGTGGATGGGGAAGCAAGCTTCTCAAGCTAGGTGCCCTCGGCGGTGGTGCTATATTGGCCAAAAGGCTCTTTGACAGGAGGCGCGAAAGAGAAAGTGACGCTGAATCGGGGAGATACCAGCCTGCCCACCGTCGAACCGACAGCATGACAGAAGAGAGTCTGAGCCGCCTCAATGATCGTCCTCCACCCCGGCCAAGTTACCCAGCTCCCATCAACCGCCCTCCAAACAGACCTCCTAGCAGGGAACAGAGCATAAATTCCTCATATTACGACTATTCATACTTCTCTCGCGATGATGAGCGCCCATCTCATACAGCTCGCAACGCCTTGTTTGGAGCAGGCGCACTTGCAGCTATAAAAGGCTTCTTCTCTGGACGCAAAAGGAAAGATGACGAACAGCGCCATGTGGAGGAAATGCGGCGGCACGATCTTGTGAATGAGAAAATAGCCCGAGCGAACAGTAAGCGACGGTATACTGGAGATGGATATTACCCTCAACGCAAACGACCAGCTTCCCAAACCGCTACCGATATATCAACAGATCTTACACCACGTCCGCCCCCCGCTCAATACCCTCCAGAGTCAGCTCTTTCAGCAGCGCCTGCCGCTCCTGGAGTGGTTGGGGATGCTCGCTCTGAACAACCTCCAGCACCACCGATTCACTACGACCCAGCTTCGGCCATGAAGCCGACGGGCCCTTCGACATCGCAACCACCACCCCCCCTTGTTCCAGTTGCCGCTGCCCATGGCGGGTCTGCAGGTCCGTCGTCTGGCCACCTACCAACTCCTAGCGGTAGTGGATGGCAACGAGACGGTCACGTTGAGTCCCCACCGGTATCAATCAAAGTGAAGATGCATGACGATGGCCGAAACATCACACTCAGACGGTTAACGGAGGAGGAAGCAGCAGCTGGCCGAGAAGCGCGCCGCCGCGAGCGACGCAACTCCCGCCGCCGGAACGGAAGCGTGAGCTCTCTCTCCGGCAACGAAGGCACAGGCAGCCGCGATCGCTGGCGCCGCGTTGAAGAGCTCGAGCGCCAGCAACAGGAGCAAATGGATCGAGAACGCGCTGCTGCTGCCGCCGGCGCAAGTACAGCCCCCGCACCAATATCCCAAGCGCCCCTCGCACCCGGCCCTGCAGCTTCAGGGCACACCATCCCTCCCCCCGCCTCGTCATTCCTCCCCCCACAGCAGAGCATGAGTTACATCCCGCCCCGTGCACCTTCAACAAATCCCTACGGAAGCATCACATCCCCGGGAACATATACGGGAACCGATGCCAGTGAGTACGCCACTAACCGGCGCCGAAGACGAGCGGAGAGAGCCCGAGCAAGGCAGGAACGACAAGGACATAGCGTTGACTTCACATGATAGCTACTGCGCTGCCTTTAACCTCATCTGAAGCTGCAACCTATTGAGTATCTGTATAGATAGAAATACTCTATTCGCGATGTATTTTTTTTTTTTTTTTTGCCCTGGTTATTCCCCTTACCCACATATGTCTGGATGATCTACTGAAATAATGACATGACCCCAACGCTGTTTTTTGATGAGCTTCTTATGTTAAGTTGACCCATGAACGAATGATTCCAGCTTTGCTCTGGTATATGATAATCGAACTGCCTCGGTTGGAATTATATGCTATGGCCTTCGGCTTTTTAAAGCGCTGATTTAAAATGTCTGAATACGCTATAGTATCTCAAAATGGAATAAATGTCTAGTTTCTATCTTCTTCAAAAATCTGAAAGTAGGCTGTACACTTGATATATTCGTGGATCTATGGGTTTTCATGACCGAACTATACTTCGCATTACTTATACTGAATATAATTAACCAACTGTACATACTCCGGTATCGCTAATACAGGGATCTCAGACAGTAATCTTGATTTTGTCATGCCTTCGAATCAAACTTCTTTTCTCAGCTCTTCCATATCCATTTCAGGAAGCTCTAGCTGACTTCCGCCTCTTCATACCTGGCTTAGTTTCACGGTAACCTCAATGCGGAAGACAAAAAGCAGCCAGCGAATGATGGTAACTAAGATGGCCCGTATGATGGAAGCCGCAATTGCGGCGAGTCTGATACTTATGCATCTGCGGATGGTAGCTGTAAGTCTCGCAGCTTGATTAACGAGAAGTAACGGTAGAAAAATATTGAACTGAAGCACGTATGCCCCATCAACAAGACCAGGGATTGAGACTTGGTCTTGCTCCATGGGAAAAGTTTCACTCTTTGAAGCAAACGGAATAGTGATTGTCGTTCGTAAGCTCGGGTTTAGCTTAAGTGTGGACTGTTGCCACGGAGTTAGATAACACAAGGCAGTTTGTGTGAGCTGCCAGAGAGAGGGGAGTTTATGTGGGATTCGCCGTAAGGTGTTCCACGACCCTTTGGGGAGGGCAGTCTGTTTCGTCTCTGTGGAAGGCAAGCCATCAATATCGTTCGGATGTTGGTCCGCTAGCTTCCAGTCAAAACTTATGATACCACGGCGGAGAGGAAGCTTGTCTATTGTCGGTATAGGGGCTGGAAATGGCATGCTTGGATTGTTTAAAGGGATGCCTAGGACCTCTAGCTCCCGGCGCGTGAACGGTCGAGGAAAATACCGGCCAGGGACAATGCGGCTAGTGTTCCAGGACTGTTTGAGCCGCGCGGGGTGATGTTCTGGCGTTAGCTCGGCGACAGCGGGCTTGATAGGTTGGCCTAACGTCCTACTAGTAACGCGTGAAGGTAATGATCGATAAAGCGTTTCTAGCATGGGCCATCTGTCATCGGCCCTCCTCGGTGGCACATCTCGGAGGGAGGGCCGAATGTTCTCTACGTCGCTTTGAGTCGAGATATTGATGTTGGCGAGAAAAGGTGGCTTGGGCGGTTTGGGCGGTTTCCACATCTTTTCACGACCGTTGTATTGAGACGTAAGTGGATTGTCACCGTGTGCGACTACATCGCTTGATTGATTAATAACGTGCTTATCATATTGGGCGGGCGAGCGCGCATCTTGCTTGTCTTTTCCAATAGATCCAATTTCAGATTGACAACCGCTTCGCGATATTGGCGTATTATGGGGGTTTAACGGCATCCCGCGACCGTCGAAAAACGGGTCCCTCTCCGATGTTAAATCAGAATATAGCATTGGGAATGTAAAGAGAAACCTCTTATAGTCGTCACCATCGCTGAAACGGTCAAGTGTGCGCGAACGGTCTTGAACTAAAGGTGGTGAAGCAGGTCCCTGTCGCTCCGAAAGTGTGGTCTTCATATCCCATCTCCGAGGGTTTTCGAGGAGATGACCGGTAAGGTAATTCTCGTCACCCATCAAGCCCAACTCGTGCGAAAACGATGTTGGGGGATTGGTTGGCAACTCTTCGGCCATGGCGCTGAATGCGTACTTTGTTGTTTCGTAGCGGTGTGTCGGCGAACACGGCAGAAATCGGACTCCTAGAGAAACAAACTGTCTAATTGTGGTCGTCAACTATTATGGAGTTAAACGAAAAGAATCCAGAACTGCAGAGATCTGCATTGCTTTGGAAGAAAGATTGAGATTGATGCCACAGAAGAAGGTGCGACTCAAGTCTTGAAATAAAGCAACTGCCCCCGGCTTACCTCGCCAGCCTACCTCTCTAATCGGCATTCATAGTCAAGGATTATTGTGTTATTGGGAGAACCGCGATGTGACGAAAAAGTCGTAAGGAATTGTTATAATTCTACAGGTTCAGGGTGGGAAGCGCGAGTGGATATGTACATCAGATATCTATTTCAGAACGGCCTGGAGGCTCTCCAGAACCTATAAACCGGTTAGCTGAGGTTGACCCAGTACATAAGTCTCTTGAAATTATCCACTTACCTCAATCTCAATCTTGGCCTCAGCAATGTCCTGCTCGCTGCCGTTACCGTTGGCGATCTTCTGGGCCTCAGCAAGCTGGGCGCGGACGTTCTGAGAGCGGAAAACTTGGTTAGAAGTGTTACTTGATAAAGCGTATGCGTGAGAAGACGTACCTCGGCGCTGAAGTCCTCAAGGGGGAATCCCTCGACAGCGTTGATGCTCAGCTGCGAGTCGGGCTGGACAACAGCGAAACCGCCAGAAACTGTGCAGAAACATGTCAGCGATTTTACTAATCGTAGACGTAATGTCGAATTGAATGGATATCAAACGGGGCGTGATCTGTGTCGTCGGTCGGACGTACGGAAAAACTTCTTGCTGGCACCGCCCTCCTCAACAATCTCGACAAGACCGGGCTTCAGCTGCTCGATGGAGGGAACGTGGTTGGCAAGAACACCCATCTCTCCAGACTCAGCGGGAATGTTGACCTGGACACTGAATAGACGTCAGCAAAGGCGCGGAAAGGTGAGCGAGGCCGGCTGTGCGCTGGCCCAACGAGGCAGTGAGGCGACATACACGTCGGTGGACCGGAAGATGGTCTATTGAGAGCCAGTGTCAGTCTCAGCCTCTTTCAAGCATATCTTTAGGAGTTCAGTGGGCGAGAAGTACCTGATGAGGGAGCACCAGGGAAAGCTTGATCTTGTCGTTGACGGCCTCGGCGTAGCCTCTGCGCTGAAGAGGAACGCGGAAAGCAGCGGGACGGGCCCTAAGGGCAGAGCGGGCGAAGCGAAGAGGGGTCATCATCTTGCGAATGAGTGTTGGAAAAGGTGGTGATGGACAGTCTCCCACTTAGGACTTGAGTTGCGAGTTGCAAAGGTCGACGTTCGGATGCCGGTTGTTCCCTAGCGTCGTTCCGCTCACGTGACGAGAACATAAACACAGGCCCAGGAGTTCTACAAAATACTTAAGACTACACCTGACAACCTTCTGAACTCAATTGAGTGCAGTTCACCTGAAGCGACTTTTTTCAGACTCATTACTGGAGCTGCTAACGACACCTGTTTCAACAGTTCTGCTCTTCGACTCAATTCGTTGCTCAGTCCTCCAGCGACTGTCTCCATAGGTGAAGTCCCCTCAATGACAAATACTCAATAGTTATTCAGGCAGTCCTGAGTGATGAGAGAATTTTTCCAGAGTGCTCGTTTCTCCCATCATGAGTTATGGTGTTCTGGATCCAATTGTTGATACCAATATGCCTATAGATCGCCTACGTAGAATCAAGTGGTCCCGGTCGGGTCGCTTTTCCTCATTCATCAGGATAAATTGATGCATGATCTTGAGAAAGCGAGGATAACGCCATCTGAAACAGGTTCGGATTGTCCATATTCTGTAGACTCATTCCCAAGTTTGCAAGGGTAGCGAGATGCGTACATTAGTAGTCGTAGAGGAAGTTGTTGGTGACGCTAGCCATGCTCGGTAAGCGAAATCCCACACAAACTGACCGCCGAGCCCTAGCCGAACCTCATTTGGGCCTCCCTGCCTTTTCCTCAGTCGCTGGATAACCTCACCCGCCAACTCACGTCAACCGTCTTTCAGTCGCGACGAAACTGTCAAGATGGCCAGTATGTTTGCCCCCTTATTATGTTGAGATTTTTCTCTGCATTGAAAATGGGCCAGCAGCGCTGCCGAGTGATTGAAGTTAGTGGCTAACATTTCTGTTTCCCTCTAGAGTCAAAGAACGCCTCTCAGCACCACCGCAGCCAGAAGGCTCACCGTAACGGGTGCGTACAATATTATTTCTCCTTGTTATGATACACCCCGATTGGGCGAGAACGGATATTGCATGGAGCTGTTGAACGACGTGCAGCACATGCGACCCGATGACGTCCATTCTGCCAGCACCGCATATGACTCTGGGACGAAGGAAGCATCGCTAATATCACTTCGCGAACAGTATCAAGAAGCCCAAGACCAACCGTTACCCCTCCCTCAAGGGTGTCGACCCCAAGTTCCGTCGCAACCACAGACACGCCCTTCACGGTACCGCTAAGGCTCTGGTACGTTGGACTGCAACATCCGCACGCTGAACACCTGCATCAAACGCCCGAACACCTGCTAACTTCCCCGTAGAAGGAGCGCAAGGAGGGCAAGCGCGAGATCGCTTAGGTCATCTAATATAGAAGTCAAGACGAAAATGAAAGCGATTTGAGCTGGTGATTTCCTTATCTTTCATGTGCAATGAACACAAGCATCCCATTCCATTCCAAGAACGTCTTTCGAACGAATCCGGTTGTCATATAAACCAAATGGACTCGGTTTCGATTTCGTGACGCTTTGTGTTTTTTGGCTCTACGTCGGCGTCCTGTCGAGGCGGTTCTATGGATGGATTTATTTCCAACCCAGGCATATGTGTGTACAGCTTCGTGCTTATTTCTAATGCGCGCTTGCTGAAGGATTTTATAACGTGCCGAGAAAAGATTCCATGCCTTCCTATTACCAAACACCTCTTCTCTTTCTATTTCGTGGCGATGAGGTGCATGGACGGAGGGCTACATCCTTCGTAGGCTAGATAGCGTGTAGATCTTTCAATGACATCTTTTTCCTGCAGCCTTATACTCGTAACTTACGTTTTGACCCTGCCCGTATTTGTAGCATCGTGCAGACGCAGAACGATCCCAAGTCGCAAAGCCCCTATCACTAAACAAAGCACCAGCTAGCTCATGCTTTAATGTCCAGCTCCATTGCCAGCTTCCAAGTCTGACGAGTATTCTACCCAGTTCAAACCTAGGCTATCAACCCAGCTTACCTGTGCTAAACTACTTACTGAGTCCCGATAGTATTCATGCGCATGATCACCTATAGGTCTCGGAACAAAACACGCCTAGGGTACATACAACGGCATTGCACCATTTCGATATCGGCGTCTCCGTCGCCAACATGCAGGAATTGCGCAAATAGTTGCGGTATTGACTTGGGGCCATGCTAGCACTAGGTAGTATGTATGACTATTGATAACATGCAGACGGTGTGATACATTGAACTGGAACGGTAGTGATAATTCCAGGGTGTACTCGGAATCTGTACATTCGCCTAGTATCAGATCGATGAGGAAACTGCATGAAAGAGCTACTTTGATAGTCCAGTTGAATTCATGCATATTACGGCTATGAAGTATCGCTATTCCGAGAGGGTCTCAATTCATGCTTCTTTCTCAGAATACTGTCATATTTATGAGAGCCTAGAGTCCGTTTACTGAGTATACATGTTGGCATGGCTTGTACAGCTAGCCAGACAGTATGCTATGTCGGCCGTTCCTCATAGTCTTGAATATAGTTCAATAGAGAATTCCAACCTGGTAAGATAAGCATTGGAAGGCAAGACATAACCAATATGCATGTAATAGCTAACTTCCCACCATCCCACGGGCCCTCTAGCCCTAGATTTGATACAGAGTACCTGTATGCAGGTTCAGGCAATGGTAGTCCAGGCAACGACCATTAGTGCCGGCCTGTTGGACTGCGGAGACCGAGACCATGTCATCAGCGGGTATACCTCAGTAGGACTATTTGACGAAGGCGTGACTGCGCTTCCCTTCATCCCTCTACGTAGAGTGCATATGCAATGCACCTATGTGCACCTCCCAACGGGGCCATCACCCGCCGCTATTACCTGAACTCCAGCAAGGTGTTCCAACGTAGCCTGGGCTAATCTGACATTGACGAACATTTGCCAATCTATCAACCCAGGCCGGAATCGAAAACCGGAGAAGAGGTGATACATGTTTCAGCCAGTCAATTCCGGATCAGGAACGGTGTCCGTTAGGTGGTGTCCGTGGTGGAAGTTTGGCACCAGGTCTGAGAGGGGAAGAGGCACCGTAGTCCACCAAGATCCAACGCTTGCTTCCTGCAGCAAGCGGGATACGAAGTATGCCCTGCGCCCTTGATTCAAGCAATGAGCACGGGAGCAGGCACTGGCCCTCTGCATCAGGAAGAGGAGGAGAACGAGGACGGGTCCCGAGCGTCAGGAAAAGCAACTATACCTACGTACATAGGATTTTGCTCCTCAAACCCGTTGCAGCAGGTCTCAGCCAACGACCATTCAGATCGATGCTTAAACACGATAGCTGATCAGCCTTGTGCCTCCGTGGCGCCGGAATGAAACGCCGGTGTTAGGACACCCTTTACCAATGGACCGACCTCGCTGGGAACGGCTGCATGAAAAAGCACCGGCACGCAGATGGGGCCGGAGGCTGCGTGGTCGAATGCCGTCTCGATGCACAATGCTTCCAAGAGAAGGTATTCCGGCTTTGTTCGAATCCCGGATGTTGGGCTATCGAGTTGAGGATTAACTCTTGATACTGTACGCGGACTGTACTCCGTACAGCACATCCACTCTGACATACCCTTTCCTCTGCTCAGATCCCAAGGAGCGGATTTGTCACCCCGGTCGAGGTCCAAGAGACCAGGATAATGGCACCGGGCAGTGAGACGCACGTTCGAGCTGGAGACTTCGCTTCTACCGTATTCTTGTATTGGTCACTTCAAGTTCGCTTACCTATGCAGGTCAGAGACGCGCATTGCACTGTCTGAAGCGGACAAGAAGTTGCTGAAGCCAGATTTACACCCGCGGAATAAGGTGAAGGGATCAGCATGAAGTCTCGTCCTCGCTAGGATCGTCCCTCTTCTTGCAAGGTGCGAGCCATCTCTTTTCATATTCCCAGTCCCAGTCCCAGTTCCAGTTCCAGTCTCAACCCAGTCCCCGTTCCAATACCGACCCAGCCCTTCGGGGAAGGGAGAAAAAGAAAAGATCCCAGAAGCTGACGGCTGGTCGGACGGTACCAGTCCGGTCCCTAATCACCAAACCAGCCTAGCCCAACGGCGAGTCCAGAATGCTGGGATTGGAGACCCGTCTGGCTCTAACAATA
This sequence comes from Aspergillus spinulosporus, assembly GCA_003574815.1. NCBI lineage: Eukaryota > Fungi > Ascomycota > Eurotiomycetes > Eurotiales > Aspergillaceae > Aspergillus > Aspergillus spinulosporus. Next base: position 412,997 of record QPHH01000019.1, on the reverse strand, counting down.
TTCCTACTATTGGAGTCGTGAGTTCAGTCAGTATCGCAAGTCGTATGACATGCCCAATGTACTGAGAGACAAAGAGAGATGCTCGTGCAACGACGACCTCGCACATGAGTGGCGGGTACTCGTGGTGCTCGACCGCGTCTCAGTTTCAGTTTCAAACACTGGATCCGTTCGTGCTTTGACGATAGTAGTGATGATTGATCCAGCATGGGGGTCGGAGTACTCCGTTGTGGACGCATTGGCTAGGGTGAGATGGAAAAGATGTTTGCTATGCTTCGTGTGTGCCGGCCGGTCAGATTCTTCGCAGAGTGTCCTATAAGGTTTTTCTAGGTCCAGAGAAGAAGGTGAATGGCAATGTAGGTGAGAGACAGAAAGCCTCGAGCTGGAGTTGTCAAGTCTGGTCGCTGGTTTCAGTGCAAGGAATTATTGAAGCTAATGAACGGTTGAAACTTGAAGGGGCTGGCAATTGTGCAACCAGACAGACCCAAAGACCCTCGTTCAAGTGTCTGTGCTACAATTTTCACACTGGCTGATATAGTTAGCTAACCACTCAGCGCGTGGCATCGTTCGCAGAAAGGATGAGTGCTTCCAAAACATCCCATGGGTAGGTTGTCTTGTGAGGTAAGAAACATACATGATACCACTATAACCAAAGTTACGGCAATACAACTGCAAATTTCCACTTCACCTCTTAGGTTCAATACGCCGATCACGGGCGGACCGAAAAGCGGGTACGCTAGCCCAGAACATCCTAGCCCCATCGTGATCCCACGACCGAGATCCTCCGTCAACCAATGAGAGTTAACCAACGCAGGCTAAGATCCACCTCGTAAAGACGAGCCATGGAAGCCACAGCTAAAGAGACCCCCCTGGAGCGTAACACAACCCTCTCAATGGCCAATATAGAGAATTGGGGATGAAACTGGGTAGAAATAACCGCAGCTGAGGTTCCATGCTGGTGGGATTGGTTTGGAGGGACGGCTGAAGACGATCGGGTCACCGGACAGGTGCACCGTGACGTTATCTAACCGTGCATGTTATCCATACGCCAGGTTGTTGGGTAAACTTGTGCGTTCCCTAAAGAGTATATCGACATACATGTAAACTGGTTAATGTACGGTCGATTCCAAGCTAATGTTCCATCCCGGTGGTGCCCGCGCTCATGTATCTCCAATGGTATAGCGGACCGGCTGGACTCCGTATCTAGCTCCCCGTATCAGCTATAAAAGGTATACTCGGACGGCCCAAAATAGGTCCAACTCAAGCTGCGAGTCAGGAATAGCTCTTTTTGTCCACGCCTCCCACTCACTCTCGTACATCCGACACCTGGACATGGCCCGACTCCGAGTCAGTGGCGGCACTAAAGCGACCGTTTCATATCCGAGACTCCAAGTCTCCAAGCCGTTGTCTTGTGCTCCACCAATTGTCCTTTGAACCATGGTTCATTTGACAAGACACCGTCTAACCAGTGTATCTACAGCTCTAATAGGAGGGGTCTCGCAGCAACTGAAGCTGTGCGTTTCCCTAAAGCGGAATCTCATACGCAGACCTCCGCCTGGATGAGGTGGACCCAGGACGACAAGTTGGAATCAATTTCCTTGGATCAAAACGGCTTCAAACGTTCATCAAGATCTAACGACGATGGTGGTTGGTCCGTCTCCCTTAATGGTTCGTGTCACTCTCGAACTCACTCTAGTCTGCTGGTTTCAAATCGAGCAGTCTCAAGCTTTATTACAAGATCCTTAGCTTAGCTCTCCGGATTCGGAAAGAGAATTTTCTCGAGTCAGTTGGCGTAAACCTGGTTCAGTATAACCCCGTTACGAGGACTGTAACGAGGACGTTATACTTCAATTTCTGGATCTGTACATCGCGGCTCCACCGGGCTCCAGAATAACGCACGTCGTACCCAAGGCGAGATTAGACCATCCATTAATCCTGCTCTCATCTGCAGCCGACCGTAATTATTATCCTCTTTTCAAATTCCCGCCAGACACAGGGTTGAGATTGGAAATAGGGGGAAGGAGATGAGCCCGTACATTGAAGAAGTGTGCACTGTGTGCACTGTGTGCACCGTGCAGACGCTAAAGCGCGATATTTCAAATCAGATCGGATACGCCAGAAAAGAAACGACCAAGATCGGCAGCGGCCAGATTACGCAATACGATTTTTGCATACCGAGTGGAGATTTTGAGCATTTGGACGTTTCGTCGGTGCCGTGAGCCTGCGCGGTGATGCGAACAAACGGTCAGAATGAGCTTTCCTGACGATATTCCAGGTAAGTGGTGGTCCACCAGTGGCGCTGCGAAGGAGTCCGTTTGCAGCTAACAGAGTAAGAGTCTGACGGCATCTGTCCAGACCCCAGAGACGTTGAGATGGCTGTAACGGCAGGATCGAATCCCAACAGAGCAACCGCCGGAGCCACCAACTCGATCTGGGATCTTTCCCTGAACCGTGGGGCTGACTGCTGTGGCTAGCAGAAGCGAGTACTCCATAGGTGCGATTGTTCTTTGTGCGGCCATACCTCTTTCAGACTCCGCCCCTTTTTTCCACATTCAGACAAAGAATCTTGACTTGGGCAATCCTGCAGGTTCGTTGGCAGGACAGCTTGATCCGGAGTCCCGTCTCGACTCTCGACATGACTCGCTATTCCCCAGCTGTCTGTCCCCTGGCCGGGTCTGTGCTCGGGCTGGGTCTGAATCCACTGTCACAGTCTTGGGAGGAGCCCTGCGGAGAAGTCCAACTGTCCAGGTTCCGACTCGCGACAAGGATATGACTCCTGAGCCCTTGCAATCCTCAGGGAGCCAGATCGAGTGGCTCTCAAGGCGTGTCCACAACGGCCCATGATCCATCGATCGGCGCTGATGCAAGCGGAACGACCATCGAATCCAATGTGCCAGAGACCTCCTGTTCACGGGTGCTGAGAGGGTGCGTCACCCTTCCTGCCTGCCCAGACACGCGGTGCCGACTGGCCGCTGCGAGATCGAGCTCCAGCGAGCAAGGCTGTTGAAGAAATTCCCACCGGCAACACCAGCCAGAGTTCCTTTCCTGCTTTGCAGGCATGCCTGTTTTTTTCTGGTGGGGTCTTGACGCGAGGCGAGGCCGTTGGCAAACTGTCACAGGAAGTCTTAGCCTAGAGAGGGGACTAAGACTTTCGGCAGCCATTACCACATACGTTAGGAGGAATGAACACGATCCCTTATTACGTCTGCCATAGCCTTAGCCTTGCGGCGTACGGCGTACGGTTGGTCATGAATCGTGACAGCCTTGCAATCTTTTTCGTTTCTTTTTCCGCTGATGACCGATTCGTCGGGACTCTCCAATCGACGGCCGTAACCACAGGATCTCAGGTTGTAGCTACTTACTTGACAGATAGGATCAACGGAGACGAGGCTGGCATGACCGTTCAATCCCGTTCAATCTGAATGCTAGAGAACCAAGGCCGTCGGCGGTCGATATAGACCCAAAACACCGTAGACTCATCCAGAGGGACTGGCGGAACCTTACTCTGCCCATAGACAAGACATGGAGCTAGCTCTTGACATGGATCCTGTCAGAGATCCTGCTCTCACCCCTGGTCACGCTCGATAAGCAATCTCAACACAGCGTCCACGGTGGGCCTACCTACCTGAGTGCAAGGAAGCTGCCCCCCCTCTCTTCTCCGCTCCATTCGACCCGATCCTGCATGAACGGGCCTCCAGCCGTGGCCTCCAGTCGCTGCGTGCCTAGGTAGAACTCGAGTCAAGACAGGGTTAGATGCAGATAGGGCCGTTCGTCTCATCGGCTGCATTGGAAATGGATCTATCTATTGAGCGTCCGAGAGAGGAGAGCCCTGAGCTGCCGCCAGGCCCAGGCCGTGCATCTTGACACCACAGTACTGTAGTCAGGAGCCAGTCATCTACGGCTCCGGTCCATGCATGGCCTTTTCCTTCCGATCCTAGAGTTTCTCTCCCCCCGTTTTCCCTGTCGGCTGCTCTTAGCTGTATGTACTTCGTGGTGGCGGCCAGGTCCACTGTTACCTCCACATTCCACGCCCCTTGCGTTGTCCACTATCCTCGTGTCTGAGTGCGCGAGGAGAGAGGAGAAGGAAGGAGGGCGCGGGGGCGTAGCTGGCTCAGTCTGATACGGAGTGGTAACAGCCAGCCACGAAACTAGATTTCTTCGTATATGCACTCAGGCGTTATGCTACCATCCAAGATCTTCCACTATTCGTCTCTAGTTGACGATACAAATGCCTATAGCGGTGGTACTCTTAAGACAGTTATAGTTTAATAGGCAATAATATGCTCATAACAATACCATTAGAGTATTATATCTCCTAAGATCCTGGTAAAATCAAAACAATAGCCATGGGGTATTAGTAAATCCAGGACAAAACGCTACAACCAAACAAACATCATCCGCTCCCCACCTCTATGAGATTCAAACCAATCATGCTTTTGACCACCAGTCCAGAAATGCCAGAATCAACCTGGAGAGCAAAACAGTATTGATGTACAAAGGAGATTCAACAAAGGAAAAGCGAGAGACTGAGTGTCAGACCGAGACATGTACAAGAGACGCTGCCAGAACATCGTAGAGTAAAAATACAGTATTAAGGTATAGACGGGAGGAAGAGAGTCGTGTGATCGTTCAGTTCAAGAGGTTGTCGAGGCCCATCCGCGAGTCACGTCGAGGCTCGACCTTCTCCTCGGAAGCCCAGCACGGCCGTTGCTCGGGAGCCCATCGTGGCTTTGGATCTGAGAATAGCCCCGAGGACTTGCCGGGGAAGCTGGAGAAGTACACGTCGTCTGATGTTTGGGGCCTCGGCAGCTCTCCATATTGGTGGCGTGTATCTACCAGCGGAGGGAGAGGGAGAAGCTGCGGCGAAGGAAGAGTGCGGGGTGAGGCAGAAGAAACCGAATTATGGTCCGAGACCATCGACGGCGGGTCGAGAGACGGAGCGTTGGAGGTGTCTGAGAAGGCGGGCGAGGTCAAGGGCGCTTCGACGGGCCGGTTGAGAGCAGGAAGAGTGTAGATGGGCGTAAGCTGTCGGGAAAAGGTGGAGGCAGTCGAGAAAGACTCGCGGCGAGAGGATACAGGGGATTGAGAGGTCCATGAAGTATAGGGCCTGTCGTAGGAGACGGAGGGGAGCCGAGAGCGGAAGTTTGGACTAGTGCCTCCGATCGAGGCGCGATGGTATGGAGCTTCGATGCGGCCGTGTGGCGTTCTCGAGTGAGGAGAGCTGTTGACGCTGTGTTGGAGACCTCTCTTCTTGCGGTTCATGTTGCCATTCCACCAGTTCTTGACGGCGTTGTCGCTGCGATTCCCTAGCCGACGTGCGATCTCTGCCCAGCAGCGGCCCATTTCGTTAACCATTCGCTCGATTGCCAACCCCTCCTCGGCAGAGATGGGGTCGCGGTTTAGTGACGGTTTGAGATTCTGGTGGTAACGTTCGCGGCATTGCTTGGGAGAGCGGTAGTGCATGTGTTGAGAGATGCGGACCCAGTTGTTGTTCGGGCCCTGCTCGCGGACTAGTTGGAGAAGCAGCTGGTCCTCTTCAGGGACCCATGGTCCACGGCGGTGTGTTGGAGCCATTTGCGAGTATGTGTCGGTGGTGAATGGTGCAAGTAGACCGTAAGACGCGGACGAAGTATGAGGCGGGGGGTTTGTCCGTTGAGGCGAAGAATGTGGCAGGCTTCCTGGCGGGGAGTGCCGTTGAACCAAAGCAAAGGTTGCGAAGTATTAGACGGACGCAATTGAGTATGGATGGGAAGCTGAGAATCAAGACAAATTGAAGGTTTCGATCTGAGGAAGAAGAGTGTCGATGGGAGAGTGTGGGAGGTAGATATACGAGAGGGGGAGAGACGAAGGTATAAGAGCAAAAGTAATGACGACCAGGAGAACGAGACGAGTCAGAGAGCGATGAATGCAGCTCCACCCGTCGAGCACGCTATGAGAGAAGATCTGATCCAAGATCTTGGAGCTGACAGTTGTCGGAGGAATAATTAATGATTAAAATAATAAATAAAAGGGCTAAAAGGGACAATAGCCGCCATACTCTGTAGAACAACCGATTCGGATTTATTTAAATTGATTTTTCGCATTTAGATTACGCTCGGTTTCTGGGCTGTTACGGTACGGAGGATACAGTCTATCGGACCCACTCAGGAGACACACCAGACCCGTCACAACCAAAGTCATCCAAGTCCAGCAACCCCAGTCACCAATGACCCCCCTCATGAAATCATGACGACTGCGTGTGAAGATAACCTCCGTCTATGTGCCATTATTGAGTGGGGGGATATTTCATACCGAGAGACGTGGAGTCATGCTCAGGACCACATGGCATCGTGATGAGCGTGCAGTGCCTGCTTTGGGCAGTCTGGACACTGGACCATACAGGCCGGCCACTGTCAAGGAAGCGCTTCGTTGACGCTCCCCGAGTATGGTGATGCTGTTTCTAGCTCATGCAGGAAAAAGAAAAGAGGCTCCTGTCTGTCCTTGAGGCGCTGGCGTTTCCAGATCGTGGGGTGATTTGCCACTTATCGCGAAGCGGTAAGGCCAGAGGATCATGTTGCATCTTGCATTCTGTTCCACTCAAGTGAAACAGCAATTGGCATACCGCCGTATAGGTTATATTTGGAGTAGGTACATAGACATCGGCACTTGTTAGTTACCTAGGCCTATCTAGTCGCGTAAGAGGTGCAAACGACAGACGGCGAGAGGTAGAGCAAACTCGTAGCACATACCACATTGGTACGCGGCCTCGCCGACTTCAGTCCCATCAGTCTGGATAGGACGATCACGAAGGATCAGTGGAGACCGACTCAGGGGAGGTCAGACTGCTGGGAGCCATTGTCCAAGGTACTGGGCACGAAGCTGGTCGAACATAGACCGTATAATTGGGCAAAGCATAAATGAACTGCGACGAGAGCGAACAGCCCCGAGATGTCAACCATAGTGGCGCATTGGCGATGCAGCGATCCTCGAACTAGGCAGGGCACTACGAGGGGAGATTGGCCAATGCTTTGCGGGAGACAGGCCCTGACAGAAACCGGGCGGCAGAAACGGTGTGGGTAAGCCTGAAGGGGAATGTACTCATGGAGTCGGGCTCAGTCCACGGGTCGAGTTGGAGAATGGAGATGAAGTTGGCGGGGGGCATGGGCCTCAATGGCAGGGGTCATCCTGGTGGGGTCCAGCGCTCGGAATCAGAAATCCGGTCACTTAAAATACACAAGGGCGGTCTCGTCGTAGAGGGTGATGGAGGGAAGCCCCGATGTCCAAGACGGAGGTTTTCCCCATGATCCAGAACGAAAGAGAGCGAATTTTTGCTGCTGCAGTGACTGAAGCTGAAGATATCCCCAAGTAGGTAGTAGGTGGATATTGACCGACAGGGGAGAGTCGTGAAGAGCTATGAGAGCCATGGTCCTGGACCAGGGCCAGGCGAGGCGATGCCAGAGAAGTGGAGCACCCGAGAATGACAGATCTTTCGTGCATTAACACCCAGAGCTAGAAAGGAAGACATTTCGATAGACAATCGATCAGGACTCTTTGGCACGTCGATTGAACCCTAGATGAGACCGAGACTCAGCCAGCCACCTCGATCAAGTCGACTCCAGAGTAGTTAATGCTCCTTCGGTCGTCGCTCCTCAGATACTGCCTCCGCATAGCACTTTCGTTTTCAGATAGAAACCGTTTTGGCGAAGATCATGATTGGCGGCGCGCTAATTTAGCTCCCCTCATGATTTGGAATCATTTGCTTTTCATGTTTTACCTGAAACGGCTATGATCGGCAACGTACTCTCATTTTCTCCCTTTCTATTCTATAGTACACACAGCGCTCCGTACACTGAGTACACCTTTCGCTCGGTACTCTATGTTATTAATGACGAGATGATGTATATCCCATGCTGACGGCTCCGTTGTATCACTGTTATTGTCCTATTTACAGACCCCAGGTCGCCCTGCAGGGAATGAGGCAGCCACCCGACCATGGATTCCCAGGCTTCAGCTTTCGGCATACAACATCTCTTCAATCCTGGACAGAGCCCGAGTCATGGTATGGTGGCCGGGGGCTCGTGCTACTTAATAGTCGATGCATTCATCGTCAGTCGGAGCGGCCGCGCAAGGAATATCGCTTGACTGCCTGCTCTTCTCCGTAGTATACGGCTCTACGCTCCGTCTGCAGGGACCGGACACGAAACTCCGGCTGGATATGACACCTCGCATCGTGGCTGATCGGCCCCCCTTTTCAGCTCTCGAGCAGCCTTCTTTTCTTTTGTTTTGATCTTCTCCAGGGTCACCACTGTGGCGGACACGCGGTCGGAGCTCGCCTCGTCCTCCCCAGGTCAGACTATCGATCAGAAACCCAGAAACCTGGTTCCGTTTCTTCACGCGACCGCTTAGTCGACGCCGTACATCCACAACCATGAGAGGGGACTGGGCACTGAAGACTGAAGACTGACGTTACTCTGTACGGGCGGCGACTCGGGGACATCGGGAACCTCCCCAGCTTCTTCGGCTCGGAGGTTGTACTGAGTCTATCGTCTGTCTCTCGCCGGCGGTTTGTCAAGTCGCACATTGATTCCATACCTGCTGGTTCAAGACACACGGATGCTGAACATATGCTGAATGGATTCTGAAAGGATCCATACTGGCACTCCGCCTACCTCGTATGCTTTTAGGCTCGATCCGATCGCGTTTGTCTGATAGGCTGATCTGGGCTCGACTTCGCCCCGTGATCAGCTCTGGATGTTTATTCCTTTTTTTTCCCCGCCTCAAATTGTTTCCAGAAACTATTGAGAACTATCATTGTGGCTCCTGGATTTGGCCGTGCTGTTTCACCGTAAAGCCAGCGTTAAGCGGGCGTTGAGACAAAACACCACGTAGACGATACGGAGTCTTGCGACAAGCTAGCAGCACAGAACAGGCGGTGGTCTGTGGAATAACTACGGATAATATTGCGAGGTGGAATTGGGTGGTGGGTACGCCTCCTGTCAAACTGTCATCGCTTCCGGTACCTGACTTGGGGATCCAATTACGCGGCTTTCCAGCTGATGGCGACGCCTGCCGGGACGGCAGTACCTAGGTAGTGCCCGCCACGAGCTAGAGTTAGACGCCGTTGGGCCGTCGCCAAGCCAGCCAGACAGCGAGCCGCCCGAAAGGGGCATAAAAGTGTGGAAGAATCAATGACATTCAAAAATCTCCTTGAAATTATTGTACAAGACACGGAGCACGGCGAATAATTACACTAAAATAGTGCCAAAGCACGAACCCTGCCCGGAGATGCATGACGTGAGGAACCACACCTGGGATTCCGGCCGCTGATTCGCTGTCCAAATTAAGGTATTTGTCATTCTGAAAGGTGGAACTATTCCGAAACAGGTAAAGATAAACGGAGAGATCCACGAAGGCTTGGGTTTTGAGTTTTGATATCTTCGCACTCCACACTACATCAATCAATTTCAACGCCCAAGGAGCGAGCTAGAAGGTTACGGGAATTATTTGCGACGAGATCTTCAGTTGACTGGTAAGATTTTTCGCCGTCGATGCTTAGTCTCATGCGCACTATTGATGCCAGCCCGCCTTCAAATAGATTAATGCTGATTAGCTGCCACAGCTGGGCAACGGAGATGCTCGGGCTGGGCAAGAGGTGAAGGATCAGGATTTAGATCGAGATCTCGCATCAACCATATCTGGAAAATGGACTGGCACGGCACTGCATAACAGTCAACGCCAGAGCCGCTCCATCTGTCGCCTGTCGGCAATAATCATCATGGTCTACGGATGAAACTAACACTGACAGCCTCGGCCCTCATTACGGCAGTCAGTCAGGTATGGAGTACCTGAGTCTGACTGGAGCCTAGGCTGAGTTGACACCTCATGTGGACTTCTGTATGAACTATCGCTTCGAAAATTCAGCTGGCTAGCCGTGTGACCGTGCCGCTGCCATGCGACGGGTACTTCAGTTGGATCCAGCCTCGTGGGACAGCGGGCAATCGAAACGGACGTACAGCGTACATACATGCATACATGCTCTGGAGTACGGAGTACACCGATCTGACTTCATACGCTCATGCAGACCGGGGATTACTCTTCACGCATCAAGTACACAGAATACCTGATCGGTAGAATTATGCCTACTGTGTATACCTCGAGCTCATGGGTCCTCGCTTAGGTAACTGAGGCGACGATGCGGCCGGGCACTGCGTAGACCACACGCGCCAGTACTGACCGCGGCACAAGCCAGTCGATTGGCTCTCAGCTGCCGAGGACGCCCAGGAACCGAGACGACTATTGATTCAGAACGTCAGTGGAGTTTCCAGTGCAACCGACTGCGACTGTGACGGCGAGATTCAACCCTGAGCCCTTCACAGCGGTTGTTCTATGAAGGTCATTAGAAGACGGGAAGTATTTGAGATAAACCCTTGTAGTGCCGTGGCACTCGTGCACGTCCGCAAAGCGATCATCATGGCCAGGCCGGCGGGTACCACCTGTGCTAAAAGGGGATTTGGATATCTGCCTCAGGCACAAACTTCATACCCGTACCGAGGATACCCAACATTAACTTCAATAATGCAGCGACTCGCAACTCCAATCATCGTTATTACTGTTATTATTGCTGATGACAGCTGCTGTGCAACAACACCTCCCTATGCCGGCTAACAGCCAAGAGTACAGACCAGGAACCCCTGCGCTGCAGAAGGCTCAGTGTGCGGTACGGCAGCGCAGCTGGGAGTGGGATCCAATGCGAGGGTGCCTCGTCCTCTGTGGAGCGAACGGCGCTCTCGCATCCCGCCGCTGTTTCCTGACTGTCGGGCCTCTGAACTGCGAACGGCCGAACCAGGCGGGCGGTCCATGCGTCTGTCAGGATTTGCAAAAGCCAAAGCTACGTAGATTGTAATCTTCGGAGCCATTCGTATTGTATGAAAACATCAGCGTACGGCATACACCACCAACGGCGGCCCGTATCTCGTATTTCTCCCACACTGAGCCAAGACACAAACCTGATCATCAGGAGAACAAGAAAATAAGTAAAGTTCAAAGGTGTTCTCTCAACCAGACTACCCGCGCACGCAGGATGTATGGTAACCCTCCACAAAGTAGGAGGCCCAGACAAGGCCGTACCACTAGCAGCTGAAAGTCTTGTAGTGGTGAACGGCGGTGGCCATTACATTACCAATTCCATCTTCGTCATGAACTGCAGGTCGTACTGAGCCGAACCCTTGGCCTGGAGTGACGTCGTCGGGAAACCTCCGGCCTTTAATTGCAAGGTTGTGATTGGTTGCCTCTCGATCGGGCTTCAGTCTGCCCGTTCGGGGACCTTCAGCTCTGTGGTTCCCGATCGCTCGGCCGCGGCGAAGTCTTGATGCCTGAGGCGTTAAACGTGCGTGTTTTGCTTTTACGGCGGTAATAATACGCGGTCGTGACCGATACAGCACTATTATGTGCATAATTATGTGACCTTTATTCTCACCTCGCTGTCTGTTGAGTCAACACAACACCACATTGATGAATCCATGAGTATGATAGACCCCGATCTGTCACGAATAGGGATTCTGGAGGAGCCCGAGTATGACCAGGTTTCGTGCTACCTGCCTTGAGCGCGTCTCTCTTCACTACTCTCCAGCACTGAAGGCAAAGTGCACCGGGCAGAGTAGTCAACCCAGAATCCCAGGCCCGGTGGAGAGCCCAAGGCTCAACAATCAAGCTATCGATTCCTGCTCCATAGGACCATAGGTTTGTGACAACCGACACTCACTGGAGGTGGATGGCCCGTCAAGCCTAGTTCAGAACTGACAAATCATTTGCATTCAATAGCTCGATACTTATAACTCTGCTTGGTGCTTTGAGCACAACGAATCCGTGGTCTCTGGTCAACAAAGAACCCAGTCCAAGATCCAACTCTTCATCTCCGGAAACTGCAAAAGCTCAAGTTGACCACGCTTGCGGGTTTCTTTGTCTGAGCTTATTCTGCGCTCGAGCTTATCCCATCTGAACCCGCGCCCCTGCCCATTGACAGCCGCAAGTCAGTGCGTGAGTTTGGCGTTGGCGTTGGCGTTCACGGTGACAAATAAGCTCACCAGCGAACGGCGTTCCATGGAACTGGAACAAAAGCACCAACGACCGGGAGTCGGAAGCCCTTCCCGGGCTCTGATTCCAGAGGTTTACCTTGTGGTGGATTGAACAAGTTACCTAGGCGGGTTCCTTTGTTTGTCCCAGTGACGGCAAACAGCTATCACGTCCTTTGGCCAACCACCGAATGGTATGCCGAGTTCTTCCATGGCGGCACCAGCAGATGGATGAAAAGGAAGAGGCCAAAGCACAACTACCGCCTTCAACTTCGCCAATACACCGAACGCCCAATCAGTTTGGAGCCAAGTCTTATAGAGATGGAAAGAGTTTCAAGCCGGTGTCGCCGTCCTGGGTTCTTTTATTTGCTGTAACCATGATTAGCGGAAGCCATGGGGCTTTGGAGTAGATACTCGGCTGTCAGCTGGAGCTCGGAGCCTGGATGATCTGCAAACGCTCAGACTCAGATTGCTCTGAACCGTGGGGTCTTCACACCGAGCTTATACTCACCCATGGAACTTGATCATTCGGCATAGGGAGTGCCAGGTCTATCCTGGACTGGCCTTGGCCTCTTTGCAAGTCCGTGGTCCGTAATGGTTGGCGTTTCGTTCTGAGGTTCGTACCGTTTTGGTCCTAGTTTTTTGTTTTTCTTTTTTTTTGGCACTGATGTTTTTAGCATCATTGCAGATCGTATACTCGGCACGCCTAACCCAATATCACATCAAGGATCATGCTGCGGATGCAATTGGGCGCCCACTCCCCAGAACACTCTATGCCCAGTACGTACGTCATGAGCCATATGACTGCATGATACATAGTCATGTTAAGCCACACCCCGAAAGAGTACTCTATGCGTCTTGAAACCGCACGTTGAACATTGACTGGGGCATACCCGTAAGATGAATATTCTGTTCCATTTGTAAGCGAGATCAGTGACGCTTATAGAGTGATATGTTCATTGACTACTACGTATGCACATGTCTACGATGAAGAGAAGCTCATGATACTACTCCCTAGCTAATACCGGATTCCTTACCTATCACCTTTCGGACAGACAAGAGAAGTCAAAGACAGTTGGCTGATCAATCGCCAACGGCAGTCGATCACAGAACGGCATTTGGCTGGCCTCCGGGATCTTAGCCAGGTCAGATTCACGACAGCGTGGTCATAGTACAAGCACTACTGCATCTGGGACCGATCGCTAAAAGTTGGAGTCCGGGCTGATGGAACCTAATCATGGCTATAGACTATGGATCATGGATCATGGATATCTGAAGCGACGTTTCCGGGAAGTTACTATTAGTACGCGGAATTTTTTTTTTTCTTTTCTACGGACTTGTTCGGGTCTCAGCAGGTATCACTCTAGGTCGTTTGCCATAAGAACCGACTGCATGGACATTTTGAGTGGATATACCTACGGAGTATACTATTACCCTTTCTAGTACCCTTCTCGACCTCGAGCAATCTACTAATCAGTAAATTAAATGCAAAAGAAAAAATCCAAATTCATAATTTGAGAGCAACCCCTGCAGCAGCTCATTACTATCGTCAACTGTGCATCTGATACGTTCGAGTCATGCCATGGGATCTGGGCCACAGCCCATCTAAACAACATCACCATCGACGGATCGACGATCAACGATCAAGGCGTGCGCTCGACCATCGTGGCGATCTGATTGATTCTCGATTGAGTTTCCGGGCCCGAGCGCAGTGAGTCCATCAATTGGAATTGCAGTTGGATAGGGTGGGTGGAGTGGATTTTGCTCCAGTGCATGTGCATACGATATAGATCGGCATAGTTCGCATATTGCTTCTTCTAGAGGCCATGATTGCAGTGAATCATGCAAGGACCTTGGAAGTTAGACTTTATTTTGGCTCTATCATCCAGTAACTGTAACAGATAGTGCTGGAACGTCAAAGGATAACTTGCAGTATTCACAGGTCCGCATCCAAGGCACGGGCTTGCACTGTTGTGAGTTACCACAATGATCTCGTGATGGGCCAGAAGTGGCGACAGGATCTTCCCCGTCTTGGGTTGTACTGGATGGTTGGATAACTAGATTCTGACAAAAACAGGCATCGACTCAATAGGACAATCGACTTCGACATCTTGTCCTCCCTCGTAGACTTCGTTCTCGCCACCATCATCTCCATTCCAAACCCTCCACGACGCACCCGCCGGCAAGTAAACAGAGATTCTCCGCTGCGCTGCCTCCAAAATTGGGGCAACAAGGTATTGCGCCCCGAAAAGATACTCCGAATCGACCTCCCAACTCCTCTCGTCGTCCGGGAACTCATAGAACAGGGTTCTGATGACGGGAGTCCCCTTTTCATGTGCCTCCTTCATCAGCGCCCTCGTGTATGGTCTCAGTTTCTCACGAATGAAGATGTACCGCTTGCATATCTCGTACACCTCCTCGCCATACGACCAAATCTCGTTGTCTGCACCGGGGGCAGTCGGCTGGCCCTTTGGTTTGGGTTCCCGGTCTCCGTGTAGTCGCATTACGGGACAAAATGTGGCCCATTGAAACCATCGGGTGAACAATTCGCGGAAGGCAGGATCGTCTGGGTTCCCGCCGTGGAAGCCTCCAATGTCTGTCGTCCACCAGGGGATTCCTGCAATGCCCATGTTCAGGCCCGCGGAGAGCTGATTGCGGAACGACGACCACGACGAGGCGATGTCGCCGCTCCAGACGAGAGCGCCGTATTTCTGGCTTCCTGCCCAGGCGCAGCGGAGCAGGTTGACGATGTCTGTTTGCCCTGCAGTTTGCATGCCTTCGTAGAAGGCTCGCGCATACTCCTTGGGATAGGTGTTGCCGATCTGCATGTTGCTGCCCGCGTGGTAGCGGTAGATATCAAAGTCGTAGATGGAGTATTCCGGCTCTGCCTCATCGAGCCAAAAGATCCGGATGCCTTTATCGTAGTAGTGCGCCTTTGCCTTACTCCACACGAAGGATCTCGCGGCGGGATTCGTGGCGTCAAAGTGCGTGATGTCGCCGTCGCATTGCATGGCGATGCGGAGGCCGCGGTCGTGGCGGATCAGGAGGCCTTTCTCGAGCATCTCGGGGTAGTTCTCTGAGGCTATTTCGACGGTTGGCCAGATAGAGACCATGAGTTCGACATTCATCTCTTGCAGCTCCTTTATCATGGCATCTGAACCGTCAGTACTTGCTTTCCCCTTATAAGGAAAACTTACCTGGGTCAGGCCAGAATTCAGGGTCAAACTTCCACTCGCCCTGATGTTTCCAGTGAAAGAAATCACACACTATAACATCCAGGGGGACCTGCCGCCGCTTGTACTCCCTCGCCACATTCAACAGCTGTTCCTGGTTCCAGTACCGCAGCTTGCACTGCCAGAACCCAAGCCCATACTCAGGCATCATCGGCACGTACCCCGTCACCCGGGCATACGCCTCCTCGATTTCTGCAGGCGAGTCCCCCGCAACAACCCAGTAGTCCAATGCCTTGGTCGAGTACGCTTCGAAACTCATCGTATTGGTTCCCAGTACTGCCCTCCCAATTGCTGGGTTATTCCACAGAAACCCATATCCACGCGATGATAGCGCAAATGGCACACTAGCTTGAGAATTTCGATGCGCAAGCTCAATGTCAGTCCCTTTTAAATTCAGGGCTGGCTGCTGGTACTGGCCCATCCCGAAGATCTTCTCTTTAGGATCGAGCGACTCGAAACGCATGGTGAGATGGAAATCGCCGCCGAGAATAGGCCGCAGCTCGCGGGCTTCGATTTCCAAGGCGCTGCATTTCGGATCCGTCGGGTCGCGTCGGTGCCGGGCGTACTCTTCTAGCAGCTTGGTGCCCTTGGAGTTGTAGATGGTGAGCTTGCCGCGTTCAGTCACGACACCTTTAATCTTGCCGTTCCTGATTGTTGCTTCTCCATTCTTGTCTAATGGAAGCTCAATTGCTGATTTGTCACTCTGAGGTCTGGATGAAAGCGCCCAGTTCTCTACGGGCATGGCCGCGAGCTTGGTGGCTCTGACGCGGAGTGCATTCTCGCTCCAGGGCTCGACCCAGAGCAGATGGTCGTCGAAACGGAAGACGAGTTTGTCACTGTCAGCGTAGAGCATTGTTAGGATGCAGAATTTGCAATTGTGGTTAAGACATTCTTGAATAATGGGGGCCTCCGGAAGGATAAATACCTTTTCGACACCAACAGCTCAGCATCTGCTGCATTACCCCACGAGACAGCATGGCAGGGCGTACTCCAAGATCGGTGGTTGGGCACCCAATGATATAAGAGTACTCAGAAAAACTGGAATAGCAGTAGCGGCTTTGGAGAAATCCCATTTGATGGATGAATAGATTGCTGCGGGGAGGGAGATGGCTGGTATTTGAATAGGACATTCAGCCTAAACCCAAGACCAGCCAGGAGTACAGGACCAAGCAGACCGCCAGGATCGAGTGTCCAATGAGAGTCGGACAACTTCAAATTCATATATGGTTCTTGTCATCCTGCTGTCTACGCTTGATCTCAGAGTGATCTTGACTTCTCTGAAGACAGTTTTGATGACAACCAGGATAAACAGTGATACATAAATGCATGGCAGACCGGACCGAACCATACCTCCAACCCTCCTTTACCACATTTATCAGATTCCCAGCTCCTCTACGGGATTTGGTGAGAGTATCCCAAAGAGTTACGTCCATAGACAATTTAATAGAGCAGCCGAAACAGTATCGATAGCTGATCCAGGTAGTGATTGCACAGCTAAAATTCAACGGTCCGTTCATTAAGGCAGTATTGCCCCTGTCGTCCGATCATTCAGAATCGCCATTGACTGGGCTTGGTTGCCAGCGTCTGTGATGCTGACGCCAACAGGTTAAAGGCACTGACTGTCCGGCTCGATGGCATGCTTAGGCCGATTCTCCCTCGTAGGTATTTCTGTACCTTGTGAGGTGTCAAACCAAGACGTCCTGATTTAAAGAAGGCAGAGGCCTCTTCTGGCCTACCGGACTTGTATTGGTGTTGGTCCAAGGTTTGCTGCAAATGCCTCTGGATTTCTTCAGAGAATGGAAGTTGTAGGAACAATACCTGATGCAGGCTCGTCGTCTTGATAAATGGACCGTGAGCTCTTGTTGATTAACCCAAGACAGCGTACTGGAGTCGATCTCACTTCCTATCACCCAGAGCCACGTTATCAATAGCCTCTTTTCATCTTTTTGATCGAGTGCTCTGGCGGCTTAGAAAGGAATATTTGGGCCCAGTGTTGGCCTGTTGGCTAGATGCACCTCATGTCCGGTACTTGTTCCTGCTTCAATGCCTTTTTCCGATGTATCAAAAATATGCTTGTTGACAGGAGTCGCTGGCTGGTCATGCTCACTAAACTGAATCAGAATTCCCAGCTTCGGCGTGTGCATATGCGCATTCCCTCTTTTGGTATTCAGCAACAATACAGTAACGCTGTTGCGTTCAGGGGTTTATCGCTAACTAAATACCATGTTAGTTAGACTGATAGTAATCAATAAGCCTTAGCTGATTTCTGCAAGGCAAATGCTTCGAACATATTCATCGCCTGGGCTTGCGATGGTGACAAGCTCGCGATTTTGAATGAAGCGCAAGGCTCTCACAAATAAAAGATTTGTGAATCAGCAGCAACAATGAGCCGTTCGACGAAAAGGCAGAGGCCTATTTTGGGCCTTTGCCCCATTCCTCGTTGAGACCTTCATCAACAAACGCAGCTGGCTGAAGTCTGAACCTTATCTTCTCAAAGATTGAAGGTAATGAACATAGAAGGATGGTCTGCAATACTGAGTGAAGACTGAAGAGTCAATCTGGCATGCTCAACAGCCGTCCATAGGATGTCATTCTCCCTAAGAATGATATTATCTGGGCACTTTCGCGGCCGGCTCGCTCAGACGATCACGACCGTGAAATACAGTTTGGCTCGGATCAAGGTCTTATACAAAACAGAAAACGTCCACTCTTCAGAGAACGTAGGCTTCCGTTGGCGTAGTCATGAAGCTTCCCTTATCCTCGTTGACTTTGATCAGAATATAGACTTCTGTTGACTTTGCAACTATATCCACGAGCACGAAACTGGAACTTTGCGCGTCAGTTGAACCGGTTCAAGATGTAAGGACTGACTTATATGGCCGAAGATTCCCAGCTCAGTATGCTAACGCCGCTGGCTCTTTGTGTACCGTAGATCCAGCGGTGATGGGGTCCACCAACTCACATATAATGATGCGATTGCAGTTATACTAGCTAATTAGCCATTTGATCGTCTCTTGGTGCCCGAAGAAGCAAGCTGCTAGTGGAACTTGCGAGATACATAGTAGTCATCGCTGAGGACCTTAATGGATCATCCAGTAACTGCCTAATTACCAAGAAGGTCTGCGAGTAACGCTGTCTAAGATCTGGTGTTTCTGCCGAACAACGCTCATGCCCTATGACCCCATATTGGCTGGCGGCTGCTGCTGCAGCATGAACGAAAGGGACCTTCAGTTGTCCACGGTTTAGGTCTCTGTTTGAATGGACCTCCAATTCCAGGCCACTATGACTTCCAGCCTCGCGCTCAGAGGATACCATGACAGAAGATCTGTTTGATAAGACGACAAGGTGCCCGAACCGTAGGCCCAGCGCTGAGTGCGCTGACAAGGCCGGCATAGAGGTTGAGCAAGCTGGCTTCTCGATCATATCCGCTGTTATCGGCATCAATAATGAGGGTACTGTCTCTGCGAATCCGGTTTCGAGGCCACTGAAGGATTTTGAAAGCAGCCGTTTGATTATGCACTAGACGCAAACGAGAGGAGACAATGCCATTCTGGCCATCGTGGCCTAAACGAGGGCGTAGCTCAGCATTTCGTAGACCCACTGACTCGGAAGCATTGAATCTCTTTGGCTAGTAAGCTCTAAGTTCGAGGAGCTTCAATTCTAAATGTAGTAATGGCAAAAGAGGTTTGATGATGTGCATAAGCAGGCTAAATTGTGGATAAGCAGTTAGTGCCTAGCACTGCCTGAAGATAACGCGGCGCCGCGTGGGCGAGCTCAAGATCGAGACTCCGCATTCCTGGCAGAAAGGCCCGCCACCGAAATATTTCACCACCAGCATCTATTAAACATTCCAACCTCGTCGGTCTCTCCATCAACTGCTCGTGGGCCATCTCTCCGGTGCTAGTTGACCGGAGATGGTGTGTTTCCCACCCCGTTCGCATCCTCCCAGCACAGCGTCTCGGCCACCGTCAAGATGTCGTCCCAACCACCCACGCAAGCTCAACTGAATCTGGCTGCTCTCGCCGCATCTCCCTCACCTCGAACAATGCGAAGCCTGCGGAAGATTCAGTCTCATCAACAACTCTCCTCTCGCCCTCCTCTGATTTCCCAAGTCTCCTTCGATAGCGCCTCCGCAGGAGGTGAGGAGCTCTCCAAACCGGCTCAGCTAGAATCACCCGTCCGGCTACGAACACATCGGCGTGCAAGGTCAAACAGTGATGCGTCGTCTCGTGATCCTCCGAAGCTAACGGCACGGCGACCTGGACGGAAGACCGGCTCCGGCATCGGGTTGAAGAGATCTCTTCTGGAATCGCTGTTGCGAGACGGTCCTCAGCAGGGGAATGTCCAAGAGGCACTCCAGGAGCTGCGGTATCTGGTTCTATCAACAAGAGTAGAAGCGGACGGTGATGGCATGGTACAACCCCTTAGCAAATATTCAGCGTACCTTAGCCCCCATTTGGCTCGCTATTAACTGACCCCTTACATCCAGTCAACGTACCGAGTCTATTTATGGCTGATCCTCCTGGACATTCCTCCCCTTCCCACCGATCGCTATCTATCCCTCATTCACCGTGGTCGTTCTCCTGCATATACGAAAATCCGCAACGATACCTTCCGCACTCTAGCCACAGATCCGCTCTTCAAACGCCGCGTCACGGAAGCTAGTCTGATCCGGTTGCTCAACGCAGTCGCATGGAAAATCCACGATGCGAAAAACAAGAACAACCTCAAGTCCCGCTCATCTTCTCGGAGGCGTGAAATGGAACTCCTCATCAATACCCCGCCGAGCATCGCTGAAGAAGAGCCGTCTGCGGACGATATGACTCCCGACAGCATGATCAGCAGCAATAGCGGCACGTCAGCAGTCAGTCCTGGTATCACCAACGAGACCGCAATATATGTGCAGGGCATGAATGTCCTCTGTGCACCTTTTCTTTACGCGGCCCGTAGCGAAGTCGAGGCCTTCGCACTCTTTCATACTTTCATCACCCGCGAGTGCCCTGGCTACATCCGCGGCGCTATGGACGGTGTTCATAGAGGCCTCAACCTCGTCGACCGATGCCTCGAGATTGTCGAGCCAAAACTCGCGGCCTACCTCTTCTCCAAAGGACTACAAGCGAAGCTATACGCATTCCCATCCGTTCTGACCCTCTGCGCCTGTACACCCCCCTTACCGGAGGTCCTTCATCTTTGGGACTTTCTGTTCGCTTACGGCCCCCACCTGAACATCCTCTGCATCGTGGCGCAACTAATCTTGATGAGAGACACCCTCCTCAAAAGCCCAAAGTACGTAGAGTCTCTTGTTATGCTTTTCCCCCTTCACCTGTGGCCGGCCAGCCAAGAAGCCCCACGAGGCTCGAATTTTCGGTCGATGCCTCACATCCCTAGCCAAGATGGCTTGCATTTGCGTCCATTGTCTGCTTTTACTCTAATTGATCTATCAATTCACTAACACTCTTGTCAAAAACCAGTCCAAACAAAATTCTCCGATCGTTCCCGCCCCTCGACGCTAAAGAGACAATCGCCCTGACCGTCTTGATTGTCCGCAAGATCCCCGAACCGCTTTACGCCGAACTGATCGATCATGCTAAATAATTCTCACTCCTGCATTATTTTCTCCACGGCTCGCCTACATGCACACACTACCACGCATCCGAATTTAGATGCTGTATGTAATCCAAATCCAACTTTCGGCTCCGCCCACCCCCGGGCTGCACAGGGATGCATTAATATTACTTCCCATTTATCTCATGCCCAGCCAGCCAGACTTCGGACACAACCCTTTTCGTCTGCATCTCCGAATCTAGCGAATGCTGTACATGCAACCTTCGGTTCTTGTATTATTGACCCTTTTGTTTGGTTTCCCCTTATCCGCGCCCTGTTGGGTGTCTATTGCATGCTGATTAAAACGCTTGCGTCCAATGCATGGCATTGCTACTTTTCGTTGCTTTTGTTTCCTTCCTCTCTGATTTCAGCTTATGGAGGAATTTTTTGATGATAACATGATTGATCTCATTGAATGACTGTTACGGTTGGACTGGTCAAGTTCAGGCTCTCGGGGTCTGAGCAGGTGCTAGGTATACGCACAGCGGAACGGCATAACCTTGTGTACAGCGCAGGCCCAATCGAGGGGAATCTTGAGTTCAGGAAAAGAAGGGAAATGATTGACACGATGTATTCTACGCTAGGTAACATTCGATGACTGATGAATGAAATGAATGATTTGTTGCGTTTGAGTTGCATGATGAGACCAATATGAGCATGCCATAAGGGGAAGGATGTGGTTGGGTTTTTATGTCAACATCTATACACCTATACTACTAAACATGATCAACCCACCTATATAAAGTAATAACGCTGTATGACAAAAAGCTTACAAAAAAAAAGGAACCATGAAACGCATCAGAAGTCATAACCTGAGATATAAGTGAATAGGTAAATAGAAAGGGGTAGGCTTTGGACGGTAGATATCTAGCGGAAGGGCAATATATCAGATCGCGACAGCGGTTCTCCCTCCGATACCAGACCCATTAACGACCAGTGGCCGGCAGATGTCAACCGGCTTAGACTTTGGTTTTGCTTCGGAACATGGGTCAGTGACCTTGCGTTGCGGAGACCCGTTCTCCCGAGTTTGTTCGTCCGTGTCTGAGCTCAGGCTCTCAGTTTGAGACGGAGTGAACTGCATTTGGGCCGCTCTACCTACAGATGTAGGCAGTTCAGCTGCGTTCGAATGGTATTGGTCAGGAGCAAGGGTGCTCTTGTCAATCTTGACCCGAATTCCGAAGCGCATAAAAATGGTGTTGTTGTACAGGGCCACGGCCCGTTTGGCATCTTCTGCAGAGCGAAGCGTGACCCGCGCAGTGAGTCTGTTCCGAGTGGGCTGAGAATTGAATGAGGTGTATGGTGGCAGAAGCTCACACTTCTCTATAGCAACGCTTTCCTGCAGGAAGTCAAGCAGATCTTGCTCTGTGGTTGTTGGGTTGAGATTTTGAATGACGATGCAGCGGCGCAGGTTTTGGCATGGGTAAGATGGGGAGGTACTGCTATAGGCGTTATAACTGTACACACCCTTGCCTGGGGCGGTGCTTAGATGACTCTGGCTAAAGCTGTTTGCTATGACGGGTGGGTGCATCTGGTGAGACATGGCATACGTGGGGAAAAGGCCGAATACCATTGGGTCGCAGGAGGGCTGGAGGGTAGGCGAGTTTGGCACGCCTGAGACGGCCTGATATAATGGGTCTGTAAAGACTGGCATGTAGGTTTGGTGAGAGACAAATATTGGGTTGACCATGGCATTGTAGTCTGCGCTGTGGTAGGTTGGGCTTGAGGGTACAACGGGTCTTAATTACGATTAGCCTGGGCACTCAACACGGACGGTGAGGAAGCCTACTCAGTAGGTACGGGAGAGGGTGGTATAGCGCTGTTTCGGGTCATTCTTGGAGGCGTGGAATACCCTGTGCCATAGCTGGGTTGTATAATACATGAAGGGCTTTTTGTAGGCCCTGCAATCGGTCGAGTCGGCGCACTCGTTCGCGCAAGGGTGACTACCAGGCTCTGCCCTTCCCAGCCATTTGTGGATAATCTGTCTAAAACGATGCCTCTCAGTCTTTGATCATGACGGCAAGCATATCTTGCACTTACGGTATGTCCTCCAAGCCTCGTCCTCTTCCTTCACGATGATCTGCCCCAACCCAGTAGGAAATCCATGGTGATCATCGTAGACCACTGCTTGACGAATATGCAACGCAGTTTGTCGGACCAAGTCCTTCAGTTCCTGCCAGCGACAGCGAGGTGGGATCTACCTTTCCAGTAAGCCATAGCCGCGGCGATATGGTCCGTTGCGAGCTGAGAGAACTCACCCCCTGGAGGAAGAGCACATATTCCTCCTCGGTCCCTCTTTTTCTAGATACACGACCTTTTCCGCGTGGAGGGAAAGACATTGCTTCGGTAGTACAGATTTCGCTTGGTGGATGAGTCGGGGATAATATAATGCAATATTGCGGACTTTGAGCGAAATCACGGATTCCTACCCGGTGGGCAGTCGATATCGCAACCCCGGAAAGAGTAGTGACACCAATAAAACGACGCGTGAGACACTAGATATTGCTCGTCAAATCAATGCAAGGATAATTGGGGCTCGTTCTCTGCTTCTAACAGGATGTCCCGTGCCGCTATTCTATCGCCAGGCGTATCAACATCAAAATAGAATCTCAATCGCCAGGTCAAACAGCAGACGGTACCTTGGGGATGTAGCAGATCTAGGTCGCAAATTGAAATGCCAGTAAGAGATAATGATGTCCCTAGGCTTTAAGCGAGATCACTAGAACGAGGAGAAAGAAGCAGCAGGTGGCTTGCGAGGACGGTGCTTCGATCTCCATCGAGTCGAAGCACAATGACCCGGGAAGAAGGGCAACAGCCACAGCCGCCGGAATGACCGTCTAGACGGCCCAATGACAGCCCGTCACAACGGGTGAAGCAACGGGTGGCAAAGAATAAAACAGTGCGATGAGAATGAATTCTTCATCGAGGGGCGGATGGCAAAGGGTAAGCAACGAGAAGAGCGTCACCGACGGATCGCTGAGCCCGCTGACGAATGACAGGGGCACAGCTCTGGGGGCGCGAAAGCACGAAGATGTGTCAACTCGACTGGGATCTGGAATCGAGAGGATCGGAGCCCTGATATGTCGTGCATGATCAACAATTAAGAGGTCTGGGAGGAGAGAGAGGAAGCCAAGGCAGTGGTAAGGGAAGGGAAGCGAAGAAGCAGACAGGCCACGGCCACAAGCAGGCTGGAGAACTTTCTTTTTCTTCCCCAATAGTCCATCCATCCATGATGTACTTTGCCTCCTTCCTTTTTCCTCTCTCTCTTATTCGCTTTGATGGACCAAGCATAGATACGCTGAGTGTTAAGGTATTTACATATCCAAACTCTATCAGTCTATCCAACAGTCACATTGACAGACTCCCAGTCGCCCGCCGGACTCGGCCTCGCACAAACGTCGTCTTTTCCAGATCTCCCTCGTCGAATAACACAATCAATTCCCCAGGCTTAATCTTGGCACTATGGACGTTACACCGCCAGATTGGGCATCGGGCCGTTCTCCAGGGGAAGCAACCTGGAGCT
The DNA here is from genome assembly GCA_003574815.1 of Aspergillus spinulosporus. Taxonomy (NCBI): domain Eukaryota; kingdom Fungi; phylum Ascomycota; class Eurotiomycetes; order Eurotiales; family Aspergillaceae; genus Aspergillus; species Aspergillus spinulosporus. The sequence continues at coordinate 388,593 of QPHH01000019.1, read as the reverse complement.
CTTGAAGCCGGGGTGGAAAGGCCGTCTGAGTGGCGCTGCTCTGACCTTGCATAACCTATGGGTACACTGTGCATTCACCGGTGGCTGGATGGGCAATCCACAATGAGGCGAGACGATCTGTCCGAGCGTTCAGTGAGGGGTGAACGTTGAAAAAGTTAGTCGAGGTTTGAGAGGACGAAACCTGGAAATCAGGCAAAAGCAAAGTACTCAGCATCGGCTCGATATGGACTTCAAGAGTTGAAGACGATGCGGGTACTGTCATGATTGGCGGCGGCTGGACGAGAGTTTCGCTTTTTGATTGCTTCAAAAATAGATCGCTGTGAGACGATTCTGATCTATCAGGTCCGATGACCCGCACAAATCCAGGACAAGGAGAAAGGATTGAATCTCATCTCTCTCTGCTTCCGACCGACATGGTACAAGGCGAACAGACGCTCCGAAGTGACCATTTGGATTATCCACGAAGCACAGCAGCCCTCTCGAGGCATTTGAGGCTGGCAGGCTGCAGCGGGGAAGCGAGGCCATTCCTTTCTCCGCTCTTCAATACGAAGCCATCGTTACTTCGAGCATCCGGGATGATCCCTGACCGTTCTTCGCATGAGAGATATCAACTTGACTTCACCAACGCGACGACCCTCTACATCGGGTGGGCGCATCGTAGGGCGAGTAATAATGTCGTTTGTCATTCCTCATGAGGCGAAGCTTATATAGCTTAAACCCGGTTAAACGGGCGACATTCTACGGAGTACTCTGCCCGTACATGAGTATTCTTCCAGTTGCTGCATCTCATTAAATATGAATGTGGTCTTTTGATCATACAGATGCCGAACGGGTGATTGATGGGACCATTTTCCACAGAATAAGACCAGTCACCCTCCACCAACTACTAGGTGACTGACAAAATCACTCCAGCCACAGAGCAACCAAAACAATATTTTTGGTACACTTGCTATCTCCCATGTTCTTCCAGGTACTTCTAGGGGTTGTGCCAAACTCCGACGCCTCATTACTAGACCCTAACATCTGCATCGTGCTTGTGAATCACCAGCAAAGCTACAGAACCGGCCAAATCTGTTTCCTTTTTGCGCTAGCGAGCAGTCGGTCTGCGCCTTCGAACATATGCAAATTGTGCCTACGTTCCAAAGTTTTGGACCAGGGGTCTTCAAGCCGTTGAGTGAGCAAGCGTTAGGGCTACGGCAGTGGTTTTGCTAGTATAGGCTGTCAGCCTACGGCTGGAAAGGGTGAGGTAACAGCACCCACTGAATTGATAATCCACTATGCATTCCTGGGAGATTTCCAGAATTTTTTCTGTGCAGAGGTAAGCCCTGATCATGTCGGCTGATTCGCATTCGCGGGTAAGAATATATTGTTTCGAACATCAAGCTGCGACCCTGTCGACTTCTGGCCAAGACACTATGCGCTTCGGCAGGATATATTGTGGCCGCAGCCGCAGCCACGGCAAGCATCCAGACCCAGTTGTTCTCCTATGCCTTGGAGTTTACGAGTTACCTGGTTGGTGAGGAAGGATTTTCTTCCCAACCTGCAACCCTGCATTCTGCCTTTGTAAAACACCTATGGTAACCGTCTGAACGGTATTGATAGCCGCTTTGGATCCTGGAGAAATTGCTACCTTGTGAAAATCACACCTCCAAAAGGTCAAAATCAAAATACCAGGCTGTGGCCCATTATACTGCCAACCACGTCGCGTGGGCAACAAACTCCAAGCTTCACTTTGGGGTTCTTACATGAGTGGTCACTTGGCATGGAACTTGTGAACTATTGATTCGGGTCCAATCAGCAGTCGCCGGCCGAGCCTCTCCGGGGCGAGACAATAAGGCGGCGTTTGCCGGACAGCATTGGCAACGTGGCTCATGCGCTGCCTCGGAAAGATCTCGAAGGTCCTACACAGACCGTGAGCCAGTTCAGGTTTAACTCTTACTGGACAGAGACATGCACGACCCGAGCCTCTCAATCCCGTGTACATGGATGCGTGGAGTCAGCAGCAGCAGTCAGCGCTGTAAGAAATGCCGAGCGAGACCGAACGTGCCAGTTCTCAGCCCGGTGAGGTGGAACTTAGTCTCCCGTTTCAAGGAAACGCACTAACAAGGACATCACATGGTTCAGAATGTAGTCACGCTGCTGGATGACACAAGTTTAGCTCGCCCTTGACAGCATAGTTCACCTTGGGACCAACTCCGCTAATAACCGACGACATTCTTGAAGAGTCAAGACAAGCACTTGGTATCTCAGATCAACATTCAGAAATTGGCACAAACAACACTCGAATTAGTTAGAGCAAAGCTGAAGCAGTGGCAACAACATGAAACACCCCGAGAAAGCTCTATCGAATATCGACCCACCGAGCAACAATCGACCCACAGTTTCGGAATTGCAACTCGAACCCAGTAAAAAAAGGAATAGGGGGCTCTGCGGTTGCCGATTCGCGGTCTGCGCTCTCTTCTCTGCTTGTTGCGTTTTGATGGCTTGTGGCTGTGGCTGGCTGACCGACTGGCCATTCCGAATGATCAATGTAGGGCACAGCTGTGGCTCGCTACAGCCAGGCACATTCTCGGTTTTTCACTCGGCGTTCTCCGAGCTACTAGTTCTTTTTGTTTGTTTTTTAATCTTTTTTTTTTGGCCTGGAACGAAGCTCGTCTTGTCGATATCAGTCTTATGTTCCTCTGATTCACTCAAAGCCGACTTCGGCCCTGAAATAGACGATGTAGCAGGCTAGTATCGCCGCAAGCACGACAGAAGGTAAGGCAAATAGTGGGCCCTGGAGGACTCCAGTCCACCAGAATTAGCGATAGTAGTAGCGGCACGACTACTACTGCAGATGAGCACCTAATACTCTGCAGTTTCACCGTCATCTACATTCCCCCACAGTCAAACCCTGGTTCCCGAGTATTCCCCGATCGCATTGACCTGAGATGCGGATCGCAGTTGATCATCTTTAACCCGTAAGGAAGGAGCAGTGAGGCACATGGTGGCCGCGGAGTTGCACGCTTGCAGCAAGCCGCAAGGGGGAATGAATAGCCCTTCGGTTCTCCAGTCTAATAGCTTGATGTAGTTAGTGGCCTGCTAGTCTCTGGGGCCTGTATCCCCATCAAATTCAATCTTTCTCCAGATTCAGACTGAATCTCAGAAGCCCAGAATCTGGCAGTCACATGGGTCGTGGAGTCAAAATTCTTCAATTGATCCACTGCGGGGATGCGTGGAATCTCCAGGCTGCAAAGTGCTCGTATTGCAATGTTTCCTTCTGGAAAGGGGGAGTGAGACATAAACTCGTATTTACCGAGGACGTACGGGTTTCTCGGTGTCGCATGGGTGTTGTGTCGATGCTGAGATTCAGACTCTCGTCTGACTAAACCTGGGGGCACGGGCAATTATTTGGGTCGAGTACCAGCATTCTGGGTGTCAAAAAACTACTCAGTATAAGCCACCGTATGCAGGCGCTTCCTCCCGTTCGACTGATCTACGAGTTCACCACAAGCGTGGCGAAGATCTCTGGGGTTTACCGCAGATTAACATTGCGATAGGCGCGTCACATTACTGATCTGGGCTCTAGTCTAGCACCATAATTGGGCCGTTTCAGTAGTTTCAGTAGTTTCAGCCAAGTGGTCCTTATTGAAACTGGAAAATAGAGGGGGATTGTTTGCCAAAATTGCCTGCGTTTGTAGCTAGCTAGCTAGATACACGGAGTGTTGCGATCCGAGCCAATTCCACATCATATTACTTTTTTTCCTGGCGAAAAAGCGAGACGAAGAAATAGAAGTTTGAATGTAATCTATTCTATTGATGGAGGATGAATGGGGGTCCCCGGTCGTCTATTTCCGAAAGAATCCCCGGGTGTTTTGTTAAATCGTGGTAGAATTCGTAGTTGCGCAGTTTCATTGTGTATCGCGGTTGCCCGGGCCGATAAGCGAGAGAAGCTCATTCGGACTGCGTTTAATCGCGATGGGTATGCGGAAACACTATCGGAGAGAGCGATGTGGCTGCGGAATTGCTGATAAACAGTGACTGGACCTGCCAATGCTATTGACCTCAACGAGGCCATCCTGCGCCAGCACAGTGAAGACGGTTCGAAACATGTCCGAAGTATCGAGGTGTCCAGGTAGTCCAGGGCGAATGCCATCCATTCATTGTATGACCCATCCGGCGAGGCCGACGATTATCGGTGCCGAGATGCAGGTACTATGGGCTTCTCAGTCTGTAAATCACGAGAGGGTCCGGTGCGAGTTCGAGTTCGACTTGTAGTGGTATTGTATGGTTCCAATAACTGGTGTCCGACATCGTTGCGAGGCAGAGTAGAATATCGCGTCGTAGCCGTCATTCGCAAATCCATTCGTTCAGCGGATAAAGCCAACCATCGAAGCACATCTACTACAGTAGTAGCTGTTCATGCCGAATCGAACCGCCCCCGGCGTAGAGTCACTCTCAATACTCAAGCTCTTCTGGCACCTGGAACATCGAATAATCTGTGAATAGATTTTCAATTAGTAAATGGTTTCAGATATGCCAGAGTAAAACGCAAGGGGTTCCTACATCGAAGCTCATGGTCCCTGGGGCACTGGTGTTGGCGACGTCCTTTCCTGTGCCAGCGCTGGAGGGAGGGCGGGTGACCTGGACAGAGGAAGAGCTCATGGCCGCAGATGTGAGAATCGGAACACAGTGGTGGCAAAGTGTATGAATTATTTTGTAGGTTTGGTCAGTCGCTTAAAACAGAAGAGTTGAAGAAGTGGAAGATTGTAGAAGCGGAGGGAGGCGTATAAGTATTTAGTATGGGCCAGCCCGGCGCAGCCTTAGAGTTTCAATCGACCCACCCCTCAGGCTTCCGTTTTCCTCGCTCAGGTCCCTGTTTCCTCCCAGTTCCCCTTATTGGGATTTTCTTTTTTTGTATTTTTCTATTTCCTTTTCCTTTTTTGATAATGCAGGAAATTCTTTTTCTTTTTCATCTGGCTTTTTCTTCTTATGACGACTTCCTTCAGATGTTAAATTCTAGGCTCCCCAGGTACTCTATAGATAGCGCTCTTGCAATATTTCACTGCTCGATAGTCGCTCGAGACTCTCGGTCTCTAGACTGTCAAAAAAAGTGGTCAACCACAGAATGTCACTGTGTCAACCAAGGGTTCTGGCGGTCTTCATCCATGGTCGCATGGCGGGTACTAGCTAAGGGTTCTCCCTCCCCGCTGTTTGTACTGCATGGTTAATAGAGTGTTGGGATGGCCTAGTTCACGTTTCTAGACTGTTATGTCACCATACTTGTGCTTGAAACTTGTCATCAGATCGTTGTGCACGAGATCGTGCATATGCCATCGTCACTATCGACCGTATGGTTGGGTTATCGCTCGTCATTGTGTCGTGTCGTCATGACTGTTTAGCGATCGCCTAGATTCGCCCTACAGGTACAGAAACGCTCCGTACGGCCATCTTGTTACGGATCAAATATCCAGCGGGGAAGTCTTGTATCCATGGGTCTTCCACGTCGAGCTGTCAACCAGATCATCTTCCGCCGCATAGCTCAAGATCCATCGCATCGATTACCATGGATACTATAGATACCATAAAGTCGACCCAGTCGACTCAGTACTCTAGCTGGGTTTATTTTTCTTTCTCATCACAGTCTGCTCGTCCCCGGTAAATATAGCCCGTCGGGCTGGCAGGGCACGTAAACGTAGTCCTTCGGCTGTGGCTGTGTCTATGTCAGACAACAACCGTCGCCCCGTCTCACCTCAGACCCAAACCAAAAAGAAATCAACTGACAGCTGTGTCCCGGGTGATCGGGCAATTGGTGGGAGCCTATCGTCGTCAACACCCAGCAGTGAAACTTGATAGCTCCACCTTGGGCGTTTCGAAGACGGCCATCCCGCCTCGTGCCTTCCCGGCTCGTGCTCTCTGGCTCAGGATTACTGGTATCTCTCCGGCACTGCGGCAGACCACGTTCTCTGGCAGTACCGCAACGCAGGCGGCTAGGCAGCCTAATATGGTCATTCTCCTGGTAGCGATTATCTAATTGGTGGACTACCTACCCGGACTGAAGTCCAACTTCCAAGGCTGGAAGCTCAACGACGCCGTGGTCTGACCTGGGCCAACCGGCGTCTCGTGAACTCCTTTTCCGGCACGTCGGGTAGGTATCTAGCGGGGCTTTCCTCGATTAATCATACTACACAGCACTACTACACTAAACTCTTCGGGCTTCTGTCGAGTTAGTATCGAGTTAGACGACTTTAGCATCTAAGCTACGGCACTTTTTGCATATCAATACCATTTGAGGCATTTTTTATTTGCCTCAATCTGCCGAATTCGCCGACATCCTGGCGTCAATCCTGCAAGACGCTGATAAGGTATTGCACCTGTAACCCGGTATTGCCATGATGACGTCTTCGACTAGGACATGAAAGAAGAGAAAGAGAAGTCTGGAGTTCTTCGCTTTTTTTTCCCCCGCATGCCACTCTTTATTGAGGGCGCCAGGTCTACCCAGACCGCGGTTTGGTAGTGGTATCCCCCGCGACCGTCTATCCACAACGACTCCAACCTTGGTCGATGGGTCCCTGCGAGCTCTACCCGCCAAGTCCCCTGGGGAGGCAGGCACTTGCAGTCTAACCGTGACGGATGAACCCGTATCGTGCATACCCCCGCATATCATTACGCAGCCTGGAGTGCAGTGCCTCGATCCCGTCTCGGGCCTGACGCCACCTATGGAGGGATCGTGCGTTTCAGTCAGGTATATATTCTGTCGAACGACGTTGCGACGATCAGGATCCAGACCAGGTCAGATTCCAGGTACAATGGCCAACAGGAGAACAGGAACAGCAGCGACCTTGGAATCGACCCCGGCACTTCATCCGCCAGGACTTCTGCACGATGGCGTAAGAGTGCATGGGCCCTCGATGGTCCTAATGCACGTTGACCAAACAGTGATCTCTCTCATTGCTTCAGGGCTGCCGGAACCCCGGCCACCAATTGTATGCTGTCCGTGCCAGGGTTGCTGATTTGACAATGGCTTGAGTCGATCGACGAGCAGCCAGTCATTCCAGGGGTATCCTAAGTGCATGGCCTCATGCGACTGGGATTATCCCAGATCCTCAGGGCCGTGTCGTCAGGCTCTGACATCACACTACCCCTCCCCCTTGAAGAAAGGTAGATCAGAGTCAACATCATCAACAAACCAGAACTCTTCGATCTTGTCGAACCACGAGGACACATACCTGGCGATATGATGGAGGATGATATCAAGGTATCAACTCCTTGCGTGAGCGCGATTGTGGTTGTTCAAGCCCACGTCATGTTGAAGTCGTTGACTGACGACGGACGGGTCGACCTGAGTAGGCGTAGCAAACGACATCTTCATTCGCCTGTATCTTGCTATTTCGGTCGATATTTCGGGCCCATTTGCACGTAAACCCTAGGACACGGAGGCCTGGGCTTTTGCAATCACGCAATGGGCTTCAGGGTTGTTTAAATATAGCTTTATATACGCATAATCTGAGCTGTTTTTAACTAATAGGTGCCGTGGTCTAGTGGTATGACGTCACGTTGTGGCCGTGCCAGCCCCGGTTCGATTCCGGGCGGCGCCATTGCTTTTTTGTTTTTTCTCCCTCCAGGGCACTTTTCGTATGGTGCAGTTTATGCCCATTCTCCTTGGTATTTCCTGATACTATGCAAATGTCTGCTCCCGCTATTAAATATTACGCTGCACCCCGCGGTAGAGGCTTTGTATACCTGTCGCTACTTATTCTTATTTAACTCGAGTTGAGACGCATGGTATCATCCACAACGAATGCGCATGAGAGAGCTGTATAACTCAACTAGAATTGTATTTATCATGTCGAGGTCGTCCGGACACCTAGTAAATCGAATTTCGATCCCTAGACTTTCGGGTACAACGCATCTACAGAGAAATCCCGAGGATTGAGAATGTTGATCACGCCAACGAAGCCAGCAAAATACCCGCTGTGGACAATGAGTACAAAGCTGATAAGGATCAGATCAGACCACCCTGTCAATATTACTTGACCTCTGCATCTGTCGGGTATTACCGTGTCCATTGAAAATGGTACCGCTTTTGACCATCAACACCAGTACAGGTGCCGGTATCTTATCCAGGCCCAGATCAACCCTAAATAAGAGAAGCGTCATGGCAGACACCGGAGTGTCCAGTCTTTATAGTGGGGTTAGTAGCTAGCATTTGCCTGACTTGCCACAGACAACGGGTGCTAATGTTAACTAGGCCTGGCATGATCAGTCCACAGCGTCCCTGCAGACGCTGCATCTTCTACCATATTTGGGCTACCGTACTCAGCACAACACCTCCTATCCAGGTACCAGAATGTCTACCGTGACAGACCACTTGCAGCATGGCGGGTGTCAGTCCTGGCACTCAGCCTTTGCTCATTCACGCTATTCTGTGCAACTGGAGTAGGTACTTGACGCAGGAGACGGACGCCCATTGCACCCCGCCAGCGTTGCTCCTTTCCTCAAGGAAGGAGTAATCATTCCCGCAAGGGAAAGATTGACTATAGCTTGTATCATTACTGCTACTCTCGAGCAGTGTTAAAATGACCAGAACTTATTGGGTGTGATGACATGAAAGGCTCCTTTGGAAATGGAAAAAAGGTCTTGAGTATATTTTGGCACTTAGGAACTAGCATGTCTTTGGGCACTCTACCTGCACTGTCGAATTGGCCTGTCGATTCATGACCATGGAAAAACTTTCAAAGCTCGCTGAGTTACCAAAAGACCATCGCAGTGACTGTTGAAGGAGTCCAGCCCAATATCTTCCTTTATAGTGTTTAATATCTATAGATTTTTCCAACTATCAGGTGCCGTGGTCTAGTGGTATGACGTCACGTTGTGGCCGTGCCAGCCCCGGTTCGATTCCGGGCGGCGCCATCTCTTTTTTTTTTCGTCCTGCATTTTTTTGCTTAGCAATTCACCATGCTAGATGGAGCTTAAGAATAGCCTAGGCCTCTTTCTTGGCCAGGAGCTTGAGATTGGAGTAAAATACGTGCTGCGAGATCTAAGTCTGGCCATTTGGTTTATCCAGCCATTCCGTTTGCTTTGTATGTATAGCCAAACTAGCTCAGCCTACTCGCCCGAGGCTTCAATTCACCCAAAACCCAATTTCACGCGGACGATAGCGCAAGTATTTACGCACCCGTTTTTATTTTGGGCGTCCGGGAATTTATATAGATTGGTAATTCACCTGATAGCAGGACTTTCTTGGGTTGCAAAGAACAAAGCATGGTAGGAATGGCGAAGGTTGCCGCGCCCTAGCCATATCACATAGCTAGGGCTTCGGTTTTAGGGTACCAAGACAACTATATATTGAACGGCGGCGGCCCATGAGACGATCTTCCCTTTTAGAAATTATTTATCTTGATCGTTAAGGATCAGTCACTAGCTGTAGAGAAATACACTGTTTAGTCGTCAGGTGCCGGATGACGCAGCAACCCGGGCGCAACAGTTTTAGAGGGTTATTGCTATTCAGTACCCTGCCACGGTGCGGCGGACAGTGACGTCTTTCAATAAGCCATATCAGGGGTCATAAAGAATTCCTTTAGCACCACTTAGTATCACTGTTTCCCTGTATACTGCACAATGCATCAGGCGAAATCAAGCACGCAAGATAGCTCTTCGACTCTCGGCCAAGTGTCTGGGTCCAACCACCGCTACCAAGCGCCGTCCTCTGGCTACCAAGCGTCGATTCCTGACTGTTCTCTGCTCGACAAGCTCTACATCCAAGGCGCCTTGGCTACAGCCTCATCGCTCTACACATCGGGGGCTCGACCTTCGGCCAATATTCGACAGAAGCCACTCGCATAATCTAGCATGTCGGCGGATACAGTCTGACAGTGGGCACGAATAAATTTATCGTAGGTATGCGTCACTAACGACACCCATCCCCCATAGTTCTCCGTCGAGAGGCCTCGCTAGCTCCTCGCCGTCTTCCCCAAGGAGATTTGACCCCTCGACTGCAGCAATGGTTGGTTACAATAACCGTCTGACAGAATCCAACAAGCTTTCGCACTTTCTCAGCCTCAGGCATAGTCACTGACTGAGCAGCTCCGGGATTTAGCCAGGTACAGTCATGCCCATATGAGTGTGCAAATACTCGTCCGTAGATGCGGATCTGAGTCAGACATGAAGCGTCCAAGGCCGACTTCGGCTCACACTCCAAGTGGACAGGATGAAGAATCTGCGGGTGACGGAGTGAACAAGGGCGTCGATCCTGCCCGGGTGATGCCACAGGGACTCGCTTTTCTGGGCGTGAATCAGCGCAACCTGGCTATTCATCAACTTCTAGGGGGTCGAAAGCCACCTGCAGACTGGGAGCAGTGGTAATCCTAGTATTCCCGCCCAGCTGTGCGGGAACGAATACCATGACTGGAACCACAGCGGGGGCGTTCTTCTGTAGGCTAACGCAAGAAGTCAACTCTCATTTGACTTCCACGGTCATTGAGACTCGTTTAAGCAAATAATTCCATGTCAGCTTTTGCCCCGTTTGGTGTACATATTTATACACAGAAGGCTTTCTGGGGTAGTAAATGGACCTTTTGAACTTGAAAAAGAAGCTTGATTGCTCCACGAGCGGTTAGATTCGAGTGCGAGACGCAATTCGGCGTTAATCCGCTTTGAGACAGTTGATGCATGTCTATTTTAGGATATGAGCGTCTGGGAGTACCGGAGGTCTAGGCATACGATTGGGGTACAAGTGCTCATGCATTGGGAAAGCCTAAAGAATACGGCGGCATAGGCATAGACTATGGCCTACGCTGGTACTCGAATGGTCCTAGAGTCTACGCTACCTGTAGGCCTACGCTCTTTGACGCGTGGCGGTTTGAAGCCACGGGCCTTCAATATGCCCATCTCTTACATTTGAACCAAGCATGCCCCGAAAACTCGTGTGATCTCAGTACAGATGATCATGGACCACCCAGACGTTCACAAATTTATGTCCGTGGACTCCCAGGAGCTGGAGGTCTCTGGGAACCACTCGTCAGGACCCGGGTGACCTATCCTAAATACTTTCTGGCTTGCTCAGACAGCTTGTATTTTCAATATATCCTAATGATGGGTGTCAAGCTAATTGTCCTCGCCTGCTACCACTTTGCTTCTGATGAGTCCTCAGCTACTCTCTTCACTCTCATTAGCCAAGTCCCTAGATCAAATGCGCTGTCACTCAAGTCTCTCACGTTGCCGACAAATTTAAAAACATAGCCAAAGTCATTCACGGGCTCATTGCCGTCAGTATAGTTGATGCGACATGGTTCGGCCCGATAATTGTCCGTTTCATAGCTGGCAAGCCTCTCCCCATACTCCTTTGTCTCAACATTATAAACAGCTCCATGAACAACCTTTTCTGGCGCATCTAGGAGAGCTGGATATTGGCCCCAGAGCTTGCATTCATAGCCTGTAATGGTGGCAGGCCGAAGTTGTGGCTTGGTTTCTAAGCCAAGGACATCACGGAGCATTCCGGGATCAGACAGAGTACCGTAGAAGAAATAAGGGCCAGTGGGCGCAGAAAATGGATCCCTATGAGGTGGCAACTTTTGCGGTTGAAAGAAATAGCCTGGAGGAGCAGACCTCAGCTTGCTAACGAGCGGGGAAACCTTTGAGTTTGGGTCTTCTGGAGGAGGAGGAGGAGGAGGAGGAGGGAGAGCGGCAGAGTCAGCGTCTTCCTTGTCTCTTTGATTGTCAAGCATCTCTTCGGTTGGCGGCAGTAGGGTGTATACGGTGGAGGTGACACTTAGCTTAGGATGAAATCCCGATAAGAGCTTTTGTCTTCCAACTCGGTGTCTATCTTCTATTGTTGTCCTGTGTCGTGTATTATGTAACCGCCGCCGAGTCCCCGTCCCTGTGCGGACGTCAAGATGCACAATAATGCATGAATGTAGTGCGTCCTCCTAAGTCCTGGCCTTATTGATACAGTGAATAGGCGACGTATGAATAATACATAGCAATATAGTGAAGGTCCTCCATGGTGATTCGCTGGTTTCGAATAGGAGGTCTTGTATCATTCGATTCAAAACGATGAGCTATTCGCAGTATAGGATAAAAGAATCGAGGGAGTATTATTGGACAGGTGCTTAAGAGAGTAAGGCTCGCCTTTGTTGAGGTGTGGCCTGGCGGAAACACCAAGTTCCCAGCATTGTTCTCAGGTGTTCTAAACAGCTGCTCTACTTGATCTCACAATTCTCTCCCCCCTAAGCCTCTTTGCTAAACTTGCTTTGCACCGTATTTGCCGTCAACGAAAGTGAGTATACGCTCCGTCACAATGGCACGAAAGCCTGCATCTCGGCCGCCGCCGCCGCCACCACCCTCAATGCATGCGTCCTGTATGGAAACCACTTCCTAACAGCTCATTTCGTTCACGCTAATGCTTCAAAACAGCAAAGAAACCGGCAAATTCCGCAGCACCTTTATATCCCACTGGGATTGGGTTAGAGATTGAATTTCCTTTGAGTACCCGAAGCACTAACAGCGCGAAGACTATCCGCGAGGTCTCTAGGATGGTGCCGCGCCTTACAACAATTACCTTGCCGGAGTTGCTCTTGGACATCATCCCAAGATGCACAATGCAATCCATGAAGCATACCTTGGACTGTAATTTGCTGAGTGGTCTCTTGACTCTGATTCAACAGTCGAGACGCCAAATCGTGGGAGCGCGCCGTGTAAGCATATGCTAAGAATTCCTTACTATATATAGTCTTTGAATTATCAGGTCAGCTAACAACACATCTTCTGGGGGCTTGGAGCGCATCTCGCCAATAATTCTGAGTTCATGAAAATTCCACTTGGCGTCGACACATTGAGTTTCTCTGGGACATTTTGAGAACTGATTTCCAGGTCAACACCAATACTAGCTGTGGTGGGCACACATGTGCATCTTTCACGGGCGGGGGGCTACAGCCTCGCTGATCCGAAGTGAATATGTCAAAGTATTATTCATTTTGAGCCCGCATTTAAGGCGTTGTTGCCCGAAGACTGACTACAAAGCACATATGCGCGAAGCATTTGGCTAGATAACGCGAGCTTCAGCCACCAGAACCTGTCTCGAAAGTAGAGCATTGCCGCAATCCAGAACGCTTCCAGCATGGGGGGATTAGTCCTTCTCATGAATCTGAATCGCGATAAGATGTTTGGCTGGAATTTTCTTCACCCCCTGAATAGTACCAATGGAACCATTGAGTTTCGGAGGTGCGCAGCCTGTACTCAGCACAGCAAGTCGTCGTCTATATTGAGGTTGTTATGTCGTTTATTGAAGCGGCCATACAGCTGGACTCCCCAGACAATCTTGAAGATATACCTGGCACTGTCGATGGCCTAAAACAGTTCATCGACGCCGCAAATCTCCAACCAATATTCCTGGATTATATGACTCAAGATATTTATCCTTTTTTTTGGTAGCAAGAGCGATGGCACATTCCGCGAACCAAAGCAGCTAGGAAAGCTCTCCGCCTATAAACTTAGTAAGTTGGAGCAAAAGCGAGAAGACGACAAGAAGAAGAACGTGGCCATGTTGAAGATGCTGCGTGAGCCATACTGGAGCTAGGCCCTCAAGTATCTGATATCTTCGTATGGTGAGGTCAATTGGGATGATTAGAGATAACCACTTTTCGTCACCAGATCCAGCTGGTGGAGGGAAATTCATAGTCCAACTGCTTTAATGCTTTAGTTTCTGTTTTGTTCTTGCAGGTTCGTGGTTATTCTGGCCACAGTCATTGTATCAATTTACTTTTAAAGGCACTTGAGATATTATCAGCGCTCCGTTTGTTACCAATTTGTATTGCGGAGGCAACGTGAATGTAGCCAATAAAGAACGAATATTATACCTAACATTTAATTTGGTTTATATACACGTAGTTTGACCCGCTTCCCAACTAACAGGTGCCGTGGTCTAGTGGTATGACGTCACGTTGTGGCCGTGCCAGCCCCGGTTCGATTCCGGGCGGCGCCATCTCTTTTTTCCTCTTTAGATCCTATATTCCGAAAATAAACAGGGATTGTATGGAAGGCATTTTTTTTTTTGACTTCCCACTTTCTCGAATGTTGCAGGCTTTGACTCTCTGACATAACACGCGAGATCAAGTTAATTAGCGCCCTTTCTTTTACATACGCTTCCGAGCTGGAAGCTGTTCATGCAGTGCCGCTGCATAATTCAAGACATAATATCTGCTATTCATCTCCTGTTAACTGTCAAGCTTTCAGAGGACGATTCTGCTTGACTCTGATTAAGGAGACTAGATTTTCGCACTCTGACAAGCCTTAGTTTAAGGGCTAAGCAGTCACGCTTGACAAAAACCGAATACGCTGACAGCAAGGCATGAGCATGACTGGCCTCGAAGCTGACTGCCTCACAGAAATACCCTGACGCGGTTTATAGTGGCTTAACTTCCTACACATATGGCCGGCAAGGAACTGCAGTACCTCAGCGTAGGGGTTAGAGACAACTTGCCCTTGAGGTGCTCAGTACTATGATACTGAAAACAAAGCCAGCCGGTTCACCGCGTCCTAGTGGTACTACATTGGCTGCTATACCCGTGGGGGAATTGTTCTAACTGGCAATATGGCAGAGACATTGTGTTGATTGCATTAATTTTACTAAAAGGTCTGGTTGGATGGGGTTAAGATTAGAGGCCACCTTGAGCTTTAAATGCCGCTTATTATAACATGTTCTATATGGAGTGCTACCAGACAACTATCTGTATTGTAGCATGGAAAAAACTCTGAATGTGATGCCAGATGTGCCGCAAGGGGATGCGGACTTGCTCAGGGGTACGACTTGAACGAATATATTGGACGAATCCCAGCTAATATGCAAAATAGATCGACTGCGAGAGCGACTGCGAGAGGAGGAGACAATATGAAAGGCCACATCTGAGAAATAAAAATGATGTACTGGCGCCAGTGTTTTGCTAGAAGGTGCAGTTGTGTCATAAGAATTGGACGGCTAGCCAAAAATTAGCAATACTCAATATATGGTTGCAAATTAGACCTATAGAATTAATTTTTCTTAGGTCAATGTGGATAAATATGAGATTTGAATGACAATAACTTTTCAAGATCTTCATATTCAATACCTAGAAGGTATGGCACACTTAGGGTGTTTGTAGTGAGGGAGAACGACGTATAGGGCATAACTTATTTTGCACGGAGAAAGAAAGGAAAATGTCAGCCTGGGTAATCTATAGCGTAAACATACAGGTGGACGTATGAAACATTTGATAATACTTTTGAGCTCTAGCCCATGGAGTCGTCCAACCCAGTTACAGGCTTCCCCGTCTTGGAAACGCAACACCGTCAACAGCAGCATGATCGGTGAACCAGCTGACTTTCTCACCCCCACCCTGGTTGACCAGCGCAGACGGAAGGCTCCTCCCTTCCTCTGCATCGAAGATTTGCTTAAGGACATCCTTCTTTCCTGCACCAGTGGCGACGAAGGCGATGCTCACAGCATGCGTGACGACGGGTAATGTGAGCGTGATGCGCTTTGGAGGCGGCTTCGGAGAGTCGCTGATAGCAGACACCCACGCGTCCTTTTCCCGCAGCAATTCATGCCCCGGGAAGAGACTGCAGGTGTGGCCATCTGGTCCACAGCCGAGAAGAATGAGGTCGAAAACGGGCAGCTTAACGCTGTCCTTGGCCGCAAAAGAGCGCATCAGCTCTTCCTGGTACAAATCCGCCAACTCCTGAGGATCGCCATCCACATGCTTCTCATCGATCGTGTGCACATTAGGAGAACCCAATTCCGAAGGGATCTTGCTAAGTAGCTCGTCCTTCAGAAGACGGTAGTTGCTATCCTCGTGATCCAGGGGCACAGCGCGCTCATCCGCGAAGAAGATTTCCCACTTGGAAAATTGCGCAGTATCCTCTGGAGTACCGTCTCCGGGAGCGAGGAGAGCTTTCGCAAGAACGGTAGGGAGAGAGCCACCAGATACGGCGACACGGAAAGTGTTGTGACGGCTCAGGGCCGCGTTCTGGTTGCGGAGGACATACGGCCGTAATTGCTTGGCCAGAGCATCGGTGTCTTGGAAGCTGAAAAGGTTCGGAGCTGGACCGGGCATGATGGGATGGCGATGAACTGGTGTATACTTGGTAGAAGGTAAAGGAAGGATGGAAGAGAAATAAGTAGATAAGAGAAAAGTTGAGGGATGAGTGAGGTCACTGAGGGGTGGTTTCGGTCAGAGCTAAGGTGGGGTGGCGGGGCAGGAAGGACTGATCGATATTGTTCCATATTTGTCCGTCGTTGCCCAGATAGACGTTATCGGCTCTGGGGTCAGGACCTCCTCCGATGAAACTATGATGATGGCAAATGTGCTAGGTTGTAGTTCCTTCTAGAAACCAGAGCAGGGAATGTGGTTCGCTATTGCTGCTGGTGCTGATAATAATGGCAAAAATCCGGCGAAGTAAAAAAGACTGGCGCCGCCCGGAATCGAACCGGGGCTGGCACGGCCACAACGTGACGTCATACCACTAGACCACGGCACCTTTTGCTGACATAATTTATTTATAACTTGTCTGTTACAGGTATGCTTCAACTTTTCGAGCTACTAAGCTCTGGGCATCAGGGGGAATTCCCCGCAGGAACCATTCTGCCCTTAAAATCGTTCATCCATCCAGAGGTTTGAGATCAATTCGTTCCCTTCTTTTAGGAATCATACTCTCAGACTGGGGCTTTGAGGTATTTGATATCGATCGCCCAAAGTGTTGCGTGCCTCTCTTGCAGCAGTACCAAGTGCCAAGCTTCGATTGTTGTCGCCAGCCGTAACCACAGGTTTGATCTGATCTCCGAGGTCAACTACTGAGCTCCTGGAGTGACTTTCTACCTCTCCATTTCCTTTACCCTTTCCAGCCTGCGGCTAAACCTGTGATCTCGACATGCCAATCCCCACGCGTTCGGTTTCTACCCGAGAGACCCGGAAGCAGGTAAGATCAATTGAACCCCAGGGCCTCCCAACTCGCGCCTCACATCTAAAAAGCCCGCCGCAAATGTAGGGCGCACTGTGCCAAACTTGAAGCCCTCCGCCACGTCACAATTGACCGAGGAGGCTTCGTACAAGACCGAACCCACGAAAATAGCTTCCTCCAACCCAGCGCGTCGCCAAAGCCTCGTCCGTCCGAGTCAGTTGCGAGTTCCATCTGCTGCGAAGCCCACCGCTCTTCCAACGAGTACAAGGACGGCTGGACGGATCCCGACATCCCCTGTCAAGTGCAATGAGACCGTTAGACAGCAAAATGGGGAACCGGCTGCGCCGAAGAAGACAGACATGCCCCCTCCCGCGCGACCGGTTCGCTCATCCTCTCTGAGACAGCCGACACGCTCGAGCACTGCAACATCGACAGCGCCGCGTGGACATGCTAGGCATCAGAGTCAGATTGTTCCGCCGTCTTCCAAAAATCTTGTTATGCCGTCGACAGGAACATCGACAGCGTCTAGAACACGAAATCAGTTCTCTACGTATCAGCAGCAATTTTCCCCAAAGAAGGCACAGGAACCAACGACTTCAACACTCGAAACTGGCCCAGACCAGGTCTCTTCCCTAATACCTTCGTCCTGGCCAGAGGTAGCGGCGCTACAGACCGAACTTCTTCAGCTTAGTCTTTTACACCAGTCCATGCAGCAACGCAATGACCTATGGGAACGAGATGCGCAGGCGCACCTAAGGAAGAAATATACTTCCGTAGCCGGCGACTACAAGGCTATTCTGAACGAGGAGAAGGAGTCGCAGAGAAAACTTAATGGGCAGGCGTTGCATTTCTGGTTTAAGAACACGGGCGAGCATAACGGGCAGCAGAGATTTGCAGAACAGGTTCAGCTTCTATCCCAAGTCGCCGACGAGGTGTATGGTCTTAGCGACAGTCATGGACGGTACACAATGGCCATTCTAGAGTTCGAGGAATGGCTGCAGACAGTCGAGAGAACTCAGGAAGCCCGGACAAATGTAGGACAAGAGGGCGCAACCTTCATTGACCCTATTCGGCGCGAGTGGAGGGAAGAAACCAACTCGCTGATAATGAAGCTAGAGCTGGCATCGAGGCAGTTGCAAAGTCTTGATATTCTAGGACACGAAGACGTGGAAGCGCTCAACCATTCAGCCTTGATTCGAATGGCCAGAGGTCTCGGTGACCTGGCCAGTCAGATGGTCGAAGAACTGAATGTCATCCGCAAAATTGAAACCGACATAGTGAAATCTGAAAAGACTCGGGTTAGTCAGATGGCCCAACAGCTGGTTGAGATGCGACCGATCAAGGAACCAGCGATGCCGAGAACTGGACTTTGGACACGATCCGCGCTCAAATCATGAGAGACCGACCCACAATGCCATCCATAATCTCGCTACCCCCCTCCTTCCTTCGCAGGATGTACGTGTACGATAGTCGTGCCCTTATCAGCTAAAATCAAGAACAGAACCTGTTTTTACTGTTCAGTCCTTCATGGTACCACCACGAAGGTGCGTCCTCCGTTGCAATTTCCGTTGCATTTAAGGCAGGCGCGCGGTCGACCAGAGCTGTCCTAACGGGCCGGACGACAAAACCGGTTTTTGCAGAGCATTTACCCATCTGGGTATTTGCCATGTTCATTCATCGTTGGTGGTACGAGACGAATTGCGCACGAGGTGACGGTCGCAACATTCTAATATGAACCCTGCAATGCACTGCTGATTGACGGTCGATTCTGTCTGCGCCTCGACCTATTCGGTTCGGTTGAGATCTTTGGTTGAGATCTATGTGAGTCTCACGAGACGGCAGGGTCTCACATGCCCTCAGCTACCGAAGCTGTAATTCATCAGAGAGATGCTGTTGTTTGGTTAGCATCTCGATTTTGACGTGGTTGATAGCACTGGGTCGCCGTAGATAAAATAATGATCATAGATATTGATTATTTATCGCTTGTGTAAGAGATGACTTGGAATGCAGTGGGAAGGGGTGTATGCCAGCGTGGAATCTGAAAATTGGCCTGGGCTATATGGTGGAGCCTTTCGACGGCTCCAGAATCCAGCCTCGACGACAGTTTCCGCACGAAGCAGGCTTTGTTTTCCGAACTGCGTCACTACGTCATTACAGGTTGGGGAGGAACAAAAGAAAAGTCGTCCACCTGTTCTACAGAGTACCGAATATCGCTCATTAGACTCACTGCTGTGTCTCTTCTGCCCCCAGCTCACTACTAGACTATTCTACCGCTGCTACCCCTCCCTCCGAACATGGAGGGTGGAAGATTCCGTCCAGACCGCAATGGAACTCTCTAGAAACCCTGGATTGGACATGGAAGCAGCTCTGCCAGTCTGCCACCACACGGCCACAGGTGTGACATCACCGGCCAATCTGCTGTCCCTCATTCAATCCGCAAGACTGGTGATGATGCTGGGACTATTGGAAATCCTGACTCTGAGAGAGTACAGTGGGCGCATTCTGCCACGCACTCTGCCACGCATTCTGCCAGAGCACCTCCCTACCCATGATAGTACCTACAGAGCATTCCGTACTACGAGCCTCAGCTCTCTGTACAGCGCCATAGTCTGCACGAACTGCTCCGCGTAGGATCAAGCACAAGACAAGGCCAGTGAGAGTCAGAAGAGAGTGAGGCCACACAGAGTTCTGGGCCAGTGGATCACTGGATCTCCATCCAGCAGTGCTCCCAGTCGCTCCAGTCGCCCTCGTTTTGGATCGTTTCCTCGCCCTCCCGATCGGTTGTTCCTTTTGCTTTTCATGCAAGCGGTGTTGCTCCCACCAGTCCCAGTTTCAGACTCAGTCCCAGTCCAGTCCCAGACCCATCCCAGTTCCATCCCAGTTCCAGTGCCAGCGCCTCCCGGCCAAGGAAATTCATCAGAGGGACTACTACTGTACTGTGACCTACTGTGACCTACTGTGACCTACCCCTGATCTCATTAGTCCTCTGCCTCTCCCTTCCCCGCTGCACCACCACTTGATTCAGTTGGAGACGGCCACATTATCCTCGATATCCGTTGTGCGCCTTCTTGTCACTTCCCCTGTCACTGCTAATTTTATCGCCCGGGACTCTTGATCAAGATTCTTCGCTCTTGGATGTCTCCGTAATCGTGCCGTCTCGTCCTTCACGCCTTCGCCTATCTGGCGTTATTCTGGCGGATCGGTGGTCGTAAGATGACCTAATCCTGAACACTCAAGCAAGGCAGTCTCTCCACGGACCACGACCGACGTCGAATTTGAAAATCATGACGAGGTCTCTGTATGACCGCATCTGGCTCCGGGAGGCCGGAGGAGGCTCGACGACGGCCAATATTCGTGGCATCTACGGTTCAAAAGAATGGGTCAGCGATCTTGACATTGTCAATGAGTTGGGGGGGCATACCGGCTGTGTGAATGCGTTGAGGTATGTGCGCGACCCTCTCCCGTCCCACTTTTCAGGATCTCATTATCGGCGCTTCTTGATCATTCCCAGCGGCTGGGAAACTGATGATTCGCAGCTGGTCGCGATCTGGTCGCCTTCTCGCGTCGGGCTCGGATGACTTTCACTTGAATATCTACTCGTACCAGCCAGACTCGTCCACAGCACCATTTGCACTAAACACCAGCGTCTTTACCGGTCACACGGGGAATATTTTCTCTGTCGCATTTATGCCGCACTCAAATGACCAGACTCTTGTGACTGCTGCTGGTGATAGCCAGGTCCGAGTTTTTGATATCGAGTATTCCAGCGGCCAGAATGGCTCGCAGGGTGTACCGCCAGCGTTCGCCAATCAAGCAAGAAACCCGCATTTGAACCGGTTCTTCGGCAATACGCGATATCTTGGTGTGGGCAACACTAACGCCCGCATTTATCGAAGCCATGCGGACCGCGTCAAGCGCATTGTGACGGAGTCGTCCCCGTATCTCTTCCTGACCTGCTCCGAGGACGGTGAAGTCCGACAGTGGGATCTGCGCCTGCCTTCTTCTGCGTACCCCAAGCCCCGTGGTGGCCTTCTGTACATGACGCAGCGCGTAGGAGAAGGGCATGATGACTCGAACGTTCCCCCACCGCTGATCTCATACAAACGGCACAGGATCGATCTGAACACCATATCATGCTCTCCAAGCCAGCCGCATTACATTGCGTTGGGCGGGGCCCACCTGCATTGTTTCCTCCATGACAGACGTATGTTAGGTCGAGACATGGCCGCTGAACGGGGTGATCCCGGTACATCCCCTGGCATAGGAAGCAGCCATGATGAGGAGCTAATGGGCCAGGCGACGCGGTGTGTCAGAAGGTTTGCGCCGAACGGCAAGACACGGACCAAGTCACGGTATAAAGGCCACATCACAGCGTGTAAAATCAGTAATGCCAATCCCAATGAGATGATTGTGAGCTGGTCTGGCGACCACATTTACAGTTTTGACTTGGTCCGAAGTCCCGACGCACTAAACGCCCAGGAGCAACGGTCACCTGTGCAAGGTCAATCTAGCTCACGTAAAAGACGGAGCTCCAAGGACAGAAAGCGTAAGCGCCAACCTAGGACCTCGCAGTCCTCCCAGTCCAGCGGCGGTAGACGCAGATCGGCCCGCCGAAGTGAAGAAACTCACGGTGGAGGGGAGTTGGCAGTTCGAGTCCGGTATGGCAATGGCGAAACAGAGGACATTCCATTCCCTTCCTTGTTACACGAAGGTTCCACTGCGTCCGGTGTGGCTTCGGCGGAGGCAATGGAACAGGCGAGGTTCTCCGTGCTCAATGAGGCTCAAAGGCGTAGCCTGAGAATCGCCAAGGGCCTTGTCAAGCTCAGAAAGGCTCTCTTTTCCCTCGAAGCGTCGGCCCGTGAACATGCTAATATGGCAACTCCGTTCTCTGTCGTTGCCTTCCACGATTCCTTTTCTTCCGCGTTGATGCTGGCATCGACCTTCTTGCCTCAGATGGAAGAGATTATGAGGACCTGGGGATACCCAATCAATCCCACCCCAGAAGTTGTGCGCGTGCAGCAGACGCTGCGACGTCACAGGGAGTCGGCTTACAGGTTTGTTCAGGCCGCCGGCACACTTGCACGGGCTCTAGGTGGGGACGTGCAGGATTACGGAGTAGACGACGATGTTCTCGAGAGGTTCCAGCAGATCAGACCTGCGCCGGGGGAGGATAACGTCATTGGACGCAGGGAGCAATTTGGGTACGACTTCTTGAAGGCGCTGATTCTGTTCGCCGAGGGAGGCCGCAGTGCTGTCCTCGCCGGCTTCAAGCGCAGCGCCACCCATGGTCGGAACCGAGACCGGTTCCCTATACCTGAGTTCGCGACCGAAGGTGCTCTGGAGGCAGTACTCATTCCGTACTTGCGCGACCTTGCGGATGATAGTCCCGTGGTAAATGTTGATAGTTCCAGGTTCGAGCATGACGAGACCCGTATACTTTTCCCCAGCCAGAAAGCAGCGGTCGATGCTTTCGAAGACGCCTTGAAAAGCGCGATTCCGACTGACACCGCGAGCGGGACCGATGCTGGGGAAGGTTGTACCAATCGGGCAGATGGGACGAATAGGCAGGATGGATCTGATTCCAGTGCCACTGATCCAGCTACATCAACAACCCACTTCTGGCTCCTCTCGGTTGGTCGAGGGATTTTGATGGACGCGGGAACTGGGGTGAACTTTGAGTTTGTCAACCGCTCATTCGGTGGCCTCAATGCTACTGTCGAGGATAATTCAGATGAGGAGGTAGAGGTAGAAAGATCACAGGATGACACGGAGGCGAACATTGAAGATGAGGCTATTCAGGATATTAGCCTGGCCATCAACCGAGGCTCTAGTCGGCAGGGCCAGCGTGCCAGATCGAATGAGATACTGGAATCCCAGACACCCATGAGCACCGATACGGGAAGTGAAATGGGGAATGCCGAGTTCAACGTTGCTTCCAGCTCCTCGGATGAGCATGAAGAAGGAGATGATGATGACGATGACGATGACGACGAAGACATGGGCGACAGTTCAGAATCAGATGCTGCAGAGCGCCTTTTCCGGAGTTACGGCTTCGAAAGAAGCGGACGAGAGGACGTTGAGAGCCATGTCCCGTGCTCATCGCACACAAGGGTCTATCGCGGACACTGCAACGTCAAAACAGTCAAGGACGCGAATTTCTTCGGGCTAAACGACGAGTATGTGGTGAGCGGGAGCGATTCAGGCCACTTATTCATCTGGGAGCGAGACACCTGCAAGCTAGTGAATATCCTCAAAGGAGATGATGAAGTGGTCAATGTTGTGCAAGGTACGTTGTCGGCATAGAACGAGCGTCAATGGGACTGAGCATTTCTAATGTGCGCAGGACATCCCTACGAGCCAACCATCGCGGCTTCGGGAATCGACGACACCATCAAAATTTTCTCGCCGGACCAGCGCGCTCAGGAGGACGCCCGCCGCGGCATCAATATCCTAGACCCCAATAACCCGGCTAACACGCTTGGGGAGGGCTATGGCGGACTGAAGAGCGCCAAATGCATGCACGATAGCTACCGGATCATGAGCGAGAACGACGTCCAGCGACAAGGGGGGATGAGCGATGCGTTTTTGACTGTATGTCCCACTTTCCTACCCAAGAAGTCTAGACGGGCCTAGACCTGGACACTCGCTAACTTGAAGCCTAAACAGAGACATATGCTTGCCCAATTCGCGGCCACTGTGCGCCAGCAACAGGGCGGGTTGGTCCCCGGCGAACACGCGAGGATTGTGCTCGATGAGAACTGCAGTGTGAGTATCCCCTCCGTCTCTTTCCCCCTTCCCCTCGCGGCATTCTTGCCTTTTATGTCAGTGAACAAGGCAGTGTTTATTGACGGATCCCTTTCGGCGCAGGTGATGTGAGGGAGACATCCGAGGTATCTATTCAGAGTCAGGTCAACGTAGAAGGGAGAAGGAAGCGAGAAATCATCGAGAAATCATCACAATCTGATCTGCCATACCCTCTCTTCCCTGCTTCACTTTTCTGATCTTCGAACTCGGTTAGCTACCTTTCAATTTTCTCTATTCCAGAAAAAGGCTGGACATTTTTTTTTTTTTTTAAAAATCTTTCTCATTTATTTTCCTGTACCTATAATGAAAATCGAGGATCCGCACTCTTGAGGGCCCTGGGGTCGTCTCCAGTCTAATAAGAGAGCCGGCGAGTCGCTATTCGCTTTAGCAGGAGAACGATCTTCAGCCACGACGTCAGCGGCTGGGGATCGGAGGGGCGTCGGATTTCTGTATCCACGACCTTTGCATCTATCCTATCAACTTGGATAGTCAGTTTGGACTGCTCGATCTCGGGGCATTTGTCTGTTTCAGGTATCCATGAGCGTTTTGATGCTGATGCCATATTGACGTTGACAACTAGACAGCTTGACAGCTTGACAGCACCGTTCCTGACCCGCTATTAGTCTACCCGTGCTGCCTGAAAATAGACCACAAACAGAATAGTAATCCAGTCCTTTCGGAACTCGGAATTTCTGGGTGGCGGTTTGTGGTTGACTGTGCAACCTGGTTGGTGAGCTGGATCGGTCGATAGACTAGCCCTAACTGCTCCCTGGCTGCTCTAAGGAAGAACCCTGAAACGATGGAACAATCATCATTTTATACATTTACCACTGGCAAACCCAGTGGAGTACGAGTAGTTTAAGTACTATTATTCTATCTGGATGCACATTCTCTCTGCAACAATGTATTCCGTAAAAGATGGCAACTGGGTGAAACAGGTGGTTGTATGCATAGTTCTGAGTCAGCTTGATTATGCAGTAGCACGGGAGTTTTCAAATTCTGATTGGCGGAAAGGTTGCCGACAGAGCCTGGTGGATTTGAAGATATTTCAATTTGGGCACTTGCAGAATAATTTGGATTTGGAAAGTGTGTTTAATGACTAGCCAATCCAGATTGTTTCAATTGTCGGCCTCGGAACTCTGTATACGCTCTACAGTAGATCGACAAGCTTATCAAGCTTCTTGACCTAAACTTGCGGTACCACCAATGCCACAACTGCATCGATATTGAGGGACTCGCCACGGCAACTGAAAATTTATAGATCGTGGGGCAGAGGGGAAAATACCTAAAACACAACAAAAAAAAAAAAAAAAAAAAAAAAAAAAAAAAAAAAAAAAAAAAAAAAAAAAAAAAAAAAAAAAAAAATATTAAAAAAAAGACAAAACCTCGGTTTGCTCGAGAATCTCTCTGCCAGGCGACTATCTAGGCATTCGGGTCAGTCGACATGGAAATCGATACGGAAAGGCTCCTCCAGGACCGTGCTGTTGCAACGAGCGAGCTCTATGCAGACTCGCACAACCCCTCACGTCACCTAACGCGCGCTAGGATCCATGCACAATTGGGATTTCCTGATCTTGCCTCGGCTGATGCATATCGTGCTCTGTCGTTGCTGGACTCGATTGTTGACCCGGATGGATGTGAGTTTCATGCTAGGAAGAGAGTGACGCCGGTACTGGTGCCGGTACCGGCACCGGACAAGGTAGCAGAGGGAGATGAGCAGGTGGAGGAAGATGAAGATGATGACGGATTCGAACCCGTCACGGAAGACGAATACAGATCCATGATCGGTGATGTCTATTGCCTGCTCGTAAGCGGTCTCAAGCAGTGCGGGTGTTTGCGTGATGCGTACGAGTTCGCTCACCGTGGGCGTGCCGTGCTGGATGAATTGACGGCTGATGGGAACGAGATTGAGGGGGTGCATTTGCTGAAGCAGGATCTCACTAACCTGACTCTGGAGATCATTCGGGAGAGCAGGATATTGAACGATGCTGGGAAAAGTCTCCAGCTCGCTGACGACTGCAAGGAGTTCAATGACGAGACCAGACTCGACTCTAGCAAACTCAAAGCGCAGGGCTTCGCCCGCCGAATTCTCTATCCCTGGAACGAGCACGAGCCAGACCGTAAGTCACCGGAGACACTACGCCTCCTAAACGAGCGGCTCAAGGACATTGCGCCTAAGTGCGAGGTGCGAGCCGTTGCGTTGCCTGTTCTTCATGAAACCGCCACCGCCAACAAGAAGGAGAAAGAAGACGAAGGAGAAAAAGGAGGAGAGGAAGAGGTCTCCATCCAACTCGGCCTCTTCGCCAAAGAAGACCTCGCCCCCGGTGAAGTGATCCTTCACGAATCTTCACTACTGACAGCAACGAACCGCCTCCACGACGACACCTGCGACGCCTGCAACGGCCCCCTTCCGCCACTATCCTCTGAGAACCCACCCGTTGCATGTGCCGAGTGCTACGACATCATCTTTTGCTCGCAGACCTGCCATGATCAAGCGCAGGTAACCTACCACAGCGCTGTCTGCGGTCTCATGGAGAACCTCGAATCCATCGGGAAGGACATACCAGACCCCAAGGATAAAGCAGACTATCTCTACCTGCTTCTGCTTGGCCGCGCTCTGGCCATGGCCCAAACACAGGGTGTGAACCCGCTGGACTTGGACGAGGTCAAGTACATTTGGGGCGACTTTGTACCCTATACCACATCCGAGCTCGTCTCATCCCCATCCGTCAACCAGCTGGAACCCAAGCCAGAGTCTGTTGAAGAGCAGACTAAACGGCACAGACAAAGGTTGGAAACACTCCCTTTTAGCTTCCACCTCTCCATTTTGCAGCCTATGCGTATCATTGAGGAAATGGGACTGGACCCGTACGCTACGCTACACCGCTACGACACGTGGATTCTAAATACGCTCTATGCCAAATTCAGGGGCACGGCATCGGGCCGTCTCTCGACGTGGGATGGCGGGCCCGAGACCTGCGCGGTGCATCCGCTTTGGTGCCTTGCCAATCACAGCTGCGATCCTAATGTTCGATGGGAGTGGGGCGGAGAGATTGCGTTTGTGGTCCGAGGGGATGAGGAGAGGGCTGTTTGGAAGAGACAGGGTGAGGAGAGGGAGAAGGCGAAGGGGGGGATTCGGAAGGATGAGGAGATCCTGAATCATTATTGTGATGTGGACTTGAGTGTTAAGAAGAGGAGGGAGTGGGCGGCTGGCGCTTTGGGGGGGATGTGCTTGTGCACGAGGTGCGTGTGGGAAGCCGGGGAGGGCGTCTAGAGGTTTTGATGTAGTAGAATAGAAAAATAGAGAAAGGATGTTGCACTCCAGTAGTATATTGAAGTTGGTACGAGTAAGTGCGAAGATTCTAAAATACATCATTTAACAATTAGAAAACCCCAACCCTAGAACCTTTACCGATTGCATGCACGTTTGATGTTGAGATCGTAGACTACCGACGAGGCGGCGTTGAAGGAGATCGCGGGCGCCGACGGGGTGGGGGAGACGGAGATCGCGGTGGGCTGGAGTTACGTCGGCGCTGGTTTCTGCCATAGCGAGGGCTAGGCGATCGAGAGACAGAGTAATTTCTGCCCCGACGGCCGGGTTGTGGACGTCGCGGCGAGCGGGATCCGGAAATACTCCTCTTGGCCCGTCTAGGAGGCGACATCGACTCTGACGAGTAGCGTCTACGAGCAGGTGCTCGGCGAGGTGGCGGGGAGACAGACCGGGAAAGTGACCGGGAGGGTGAACTGGAGTAACTACGGGCTCTTCCGCCTCGACGAGGTGGGGTGAGGGAGCGAGAGAAACTGCGGCTCAAACTACGGCGTGGAGGCGGGGATCGAGAGTCCGTACGTCCACGGCGAGTCCGACGCGGTGGGCTGCGGCTGCGAGATGGAGACCGACTGTACGAGACTGAGCGGCGGCGGCTTCGCGGCGCAGGTGATCTAGAGCGCGAGGCGGTATAAGAGCTTGGGGTGTAGCTTCGGCGGGATGAGCCGGACACGGACCGCGAGTAGGACCTGCCTCTGCTGATTGAACGTCGCCGGCTGCGGCTGCGAGAAGGGGAGTGAGAGTAGGATGGGGAGCGAGAGTATGAATAAGAGCTCGAACGAGAACGGGATGAGTAGGATGAGCGGGAGCTGACAGATGGCGACCGCGCAGGTGGTAAGGCAGGAACTTCGGGCTTGGGCATATTTTTCAAGAACTCGCGCAA
The DNA here is from genome assembly GCA_003574815.1 of Aspergillus spinulosporus. Lineage (NCBI taxonomy): Eukaryota > Fungi > Ascomycota > Eurotiomycetes > Eurotiales > Aspergillaceae > Aspergillus > Aspergillus spinulosporus. The sequence goes on along the minus strand of QPHH01000019.1, from coordinate 360,670 downwards.
TTCCTCCGTTAAGACACCAAAACCGATGCTGGTGAAGTAGTTGATTGAGAAACGGGTGTTGCGTGGGTTGTCTGTTGGGAACAGACCCTCAAAGCTTGGGCGCAGAAGCTCGTCTGTCATTCGTTCTCGCAGTTTTGGAAGACCAAGATGCTCCGCAAGGTCTTGGAAAAGGATCTTGATAAAGATACGACTGCTCGACGTTGTTTCTTCTTCGTTCAAATGGATGATTGACAGAACATGCCAGCCGAGTGCATCTGTACTCAGCATATGGCCAAAGAATCGTGCGATATTGCGCAGCCGGTTGGTTTCATATCGATGAATCGTGTCATAATATTTGGCGAATGCGTTCTCAAACAGGTCTGACCAGAGACGATTAATTTTTGCGAATCGCTCACCGATTAGACCATAGAACTTAGAGTATGTCCGCTCTTGGGAGCAACACTCGATGATCATAGAAGGAAGCTCAGGTTCCAGACCCGCTGGCAACGAGATTTTCATCAACTTGTGACAACATTCTTCAAAGTCAATACTGGACATGATAGTCAAGTAAATCGTTCGGCGCAGATTCACAAGGTCCGTATTGCTTTGATCTTTGATGTCCATCTGCCGTTCTTCTTCAGACTCCTCGTCTGAGCTCTCGTCATCCTCGCCGCTCTCGTCTTCGTCATCACTGCCTTCTCCAAGGATCTCTGCCTTCAACTTCCTGTAGGCCTCCTCATGCTCCTCCCACTGAGGGTCGTATTTAAAGATGTTCAGGCTGTCTTGGGTATCAATCTCGTCATCCAGCCCAATCCGGTGGGTGATTTGGTCCTCCTCTTCCACCAAGTCAAGTTCCTCCTTGATGGCGGGATTATCCTTATATCGATCTTTGCGCACCTGGAAAAGTACTTCAATCATATACTGCACGCGCTTGTCGATATCGGCCTCGTGTAGGATGTTCCTGAATTGGTCAAATACGGCCAAGGCAATCGGACCGCTCATTTCTTCCAGATGCTGGCCAACCTCTCGCGTCAGCCCCACAGCAATCTCAACGCTGTCATCGGTAGGTTTGTGAAGCAGAAGAAGTAGAATCTGGGCCGCAAGCATTTCGTGCACCACTTGCTGGTTACACAGGTGGGCGATGAATGTCGTCGACGATATGCAGACCGCCTTATCGTTTCTCTTGAAAGCCTTCCGGAACTGGATAATCAACCTATTCAAGAGAAGCTCTCCGACCTGCGGTAGCTTGGTATTGACAATTGCCGCCATGGCAGCGTAAATGGGGGTGAACGGCAAACTTGCCGCCTGGGCTTTCATGATACTCCGGCAAAACAAACCACGTCCCCGGACCAAGTTCTCGCCAAATAGTTCTGGAACGATATACTTGATATTCGACACGTTGACTTTGTTGATGAGACCATTAATCGACTTCTTCAAAGCCTCCCAAGCCATCCGTTGGTACTCTTTACTGGTCTTATCCGTGATCTGCGCTTGTAGGGCCCGGAGTCGCGCTGGAGGAATGTATGTACCTCCGGAGCGCATGTTGAGAAGCTTTTCGTATTCTGCCTTGGCCGCGGCCTGCTTTTCTTCCTCCGTCAAAGGTTTCCGCGCAGCTTCCTGCTGTTCATATTGGCGGACTCGTTCTGCCAACTGACGTTCACGCTCGATCGCACGCTCCGGGTCAATGCGTGGCACGTCGCCATCGGCCTCTGCCGAGTCGCCAGGAGGCGAACGACGCCGATTCGGCGAGGGCGAACGAGAGGGCGGCGATCGCTTTCGTGAACCGGACGGTTGAGGAGAGTAGGAAGCGCCTGGGGGAGGCGTGGGCACTCGCACGGCGGACTGTAGAACGACAGAGTCCGACATTTTCTGCGCCGCGATGAAAAATGACTTCCGACCCAGGACCTCGAGCTGTCGAGCTGTCGAGCTGGATGGAGGTCAGAGAACATGAGGCGGCAAAGATCTTAGCGCGGTGTCCCACGTGACCACTCAGGAGCCAGGCTGGCCGAGTCTCCTGCGAGTATACAACAAACATCCCGACGACTTCTTGTCTGTATTTGGTCCCCATTCCTTGTCAATATGGTAAGAGTTCACCCCAATTTGACTACTCGTGAATATGTGAAATTAACTGTTGACCCGACGCCAGCTGGGCCAACTTGTAGGATCCGCCATGCTTTTGGCCGCTACTGCGATCTTCCTCTACTACACGGCGTGGACACTTCTCATGGTACGTGATGGATGCTCATTGCTTTGTTGGACGAATAGCTAACCTTATGACAGCCGTTTGTTGACCCCGGTCACCCTCTCCATGCCTTCTTCCCACCTCGCGTTTGGGCCATCCGCATCCCCGTGTTCCTTACTCTTTTGGGCTCCGCTGTCGTTGGCACATTTATCGGAATAGTCATGATCAATAGCAACAAGAAGAAGGCGGCCAAGGCCAAGGCGGCGGCCGCAAAGAAGAAGACTTGAAGAGAACGGCCTCTGATGGATAGAAGGGTGTGTATAGGAGAACTTTTCGGCATGGGGCCACTGCTTTTATCTCCGAATAACTGTAACTATACTTTCCTATTACTCTTATAGTTTCAATTTGACCAGGCAAAATGTCCCTGAGTTGAGCGGGTTAAGCTGTTCTTAATCGCTATGTAGCCCTTACCGATTTTCTTTTCCCTCCAGAGGACTTGGCCAGAGACCTTGGGAGACACTGAAGAGACAAAAGCAGACCTATGATTCTAGACGCCACATTGCTGACTGTTCTTGACTGTTCTTGACTATTCCTGAAACAAGACGAACAAAGGTTTGGTCTGACCATCAGCGTCATAATGCATTTGACCATGGCACTGACCTGGCAAGCTGATGGTATACAACCTCGTGATCGAAGTCACGGGTTCTTGTTGGTTCTTAGGTGCGGCTGGAACCGGTCGCCATTTATGATGAACTTTGATCCAGAAGAGATGATGAAGAGAACCATGGCATTCGGATGATACCGTTGAGAAATGCTATTTGGCAGGCCTAATGCCTGGTCATGGCTCACCACCCCCTCAGTGTAATAGGTCGTATAAGTGTACTTTATTACTCCGGCTTAAGGGTCCCAACAAGATGAAAGATGACACACCCAGTACAGATTCAAGAGACTGGTAATTTTTTCTGCACCATAGTGAGCATCCGTGTTCTTAAGTTCGTTTAGCTCCTTGAAGCTGAAGCTCGTCCCCACAGGGGTATTGTCATCGTTGGCGTCATTCCGTTACGGACGTCAGGTTCCTGTAATTTATCATCTCCAACAGCCAATCGATCCCCCTCTCCGTGTCATGAGAACAGAACCCCAACAACAATTGCTGCCGAGAACTCCCAGCGGACGCCTGCAAGGGAGGCGCAGTAGTGGTTCTAGAAATATTACCGAGGAGTTCTCTGCCAGCAGACTGACCAGAGACGTGGAAAATTACCAACTGGAGTTGTGTCAGCCTACCAGGAATGTATATGTCATTTCCGATAGCTTACTATGCTCCTGACCTGATCCGGTTCCCCTCCCCCGCCCCTCTATCGCTATCTACTCACCTTTCCTCCTACAAACACCCATCTCGCTACTGTATCTTGCCTGCTCTGCTCGACTTACAACTTTTGAAATCACCTACTCCCCGGTAGCTACATTCCCTCTATCTCTTGACGTGGACTCGCCGGTTTAAGCTGTGCTTCCGACCCTGTCCCCGTCCCCCGGACCAACGCGTACTGTATCAGAGTTTCCCGTCGAGATACCGTGCTATCTCGACGCCTCATCTCAACCACACATCCCTACCATCGTCAGCTTTTGAAATAGTAGATCTTGCGTCTCGCTGAAATTAGACTGTAAGAGGCCTCTGGAAGACCCGGCGGCCGTGTTGATGCTTGGTGACTCATGCTGACAGCTTGTCGACATAGGTAGACTTCAACCTGAGGACCGTCAAGCGCAGAGCTGCAGAACGCTGACCATACTATCGACTCTCCGTTCTCAGGCCTCGTTAAAGGTCTTGAGGGCGGCTGTTCTTGCTAATCCTGCTCTGCCTCGCGGAGGCAGTTCATCCTTTAATGCTCCCGGCAGCTTCGGACGACTTGTCTCGCCAGCAGAGCCGGTTACCGGGCGACATAGGCCCCGTGGAAGACACAATCCCCGCTAAGCCAGATAATGATACTGGGGGAAAGAGCAAAAAAAAGGGAAAGAAAAACAAGGGTGCCAAGGTGACTTCAAGGGTCCCCGTGGACGACTTGTGAGTACGCCAGCTCAGATTCAAAGCTTGGGTGCTAAACTACGGCTTTCAGGCTAGAAGGATCCTCACCCTCGCAGGCCGGACCATCATCTTATCCTGATTTGCCTCCTGAACCACAGGCCGAACCCACTACTATCGCATCACCCGTTCTCGATGCTTTGGGTTCGCTTAGAGACACCCCTGAGCAAGACTTCGCCTATCGTACGAATAACTGGGCCAAATCCATCCCGTTTGGAAAGAGCCCCCCGAAAGATGGTTATGAAGATGACCTCGTTGGCGGATCCCCCTTTGGTGGCTTTCTGACTAGCCAGGATAAAGGTGGTTTCAGCCACCCGTCTTCCGCCTCTCCCCCACCCAGGACAAGGCCTATGAGCTACGGGAATGGATATTCAAGCGGCGTTTTTTCTCGCCAGCAGTCTGCTGATAGAAATAAGAGTCACTCTGTCAACACTCCCTTTAGTGACCGGATACCTCCCCCTCATTTACCGCAGCCTCACTTCTACCGAGCTCCTGACATTGACATCCCATCGCTTTCCGGCCAAAGTCGAACGCCAACGGACTCACAGTATTCATTCTGCGCGTTCGACATTATCTCGAGCCCACCGTTTAAGTCTTCGCGCATGGGCGGCACCGTTCTTCTTGTCGGTAGCGATGGTGCTCTGGAGGTTTTGACTATTGAGGATCGCAAGACACGCCCTATTGGAAGGTTGGATGGATTAAATGGCCGGGTCGTTGAAGCGAAGATACTCGCAGGTGACAACTTGACTTCAGGATCCCGGCCGCATGTCGCCATCATCCTTCATGGCCCCTGTATTCCATCCGACGACGAAGGTCATGCGTCTTCTAATGGCTCTGAAACGAATGACGTACCAACCGGAGGGCGATATTCTAGCGCTGATAAACGTCAAATCAGAGACGACACACGGTTCTACCAGACAAGGGTTGAGGTCTACTCTCTCAGAACAGGAGATCACATTTCAACCCTCTTCACAACGAAGCCTAGTCCATGCTTTGAGAACCTCCCTGGACTTGCAAATTTGGCGCCCTCTCCTATTGGAAATTTGAGGCTCTATGCAAGTGGCAGCTACCTTATCCTAGGATCTGGTATCAGTGGCGAAGTCTACATATATAGTATTAATGGGTACCAGTGCCTAGGGAAGACCTGGACCAGTATTCAGTCGAGGGAAGCAAGACGCTACTCGACATCCTCGAGTTCAACAGATCCGGACGGATCTCGAAATGACTCACCTCATGGAACTGCCAAAGCTGATAACCCGATCGTTGCCCTGAACGGAAGATGGTTAGCTATTGTACCGCCGTCATCTACGTATCGAGCATCGCTGGGAGGAACAGTACCAGCGCCTTTAGTGAAAGGGAAGGTCTTTGGTCTGGAGACTCGAAGTCCCCCTTCACGGCCTGTGACTACCTGTGTAACTGATGTCGGTGAGGGCGAAAGCTTTCTGGACAAAGTTGCTAGGGGTGTTACGCAGGAATTCGTGCGAGGAGCTCGCTGGATGAGCGATCAGGGCTTGCAGGCTTGGAATAGTTATTGGAACAAGGATCAACAACAAAACTCCCAGCAGCGCCGCTCCCAAGCAATGGACTTTCCGCAAGGATACAGCATCTTTCCTCCAACTCATGCTCAAGACACTCAGAACACTTCGCCAGCCGAACCCGATCTTGTATCAATTCTCGATCTGAAGAAGCTTGACGAAGGTGGAGACTCAAAGAGCACGATCATGTTCAGCCCTGTTGCCACATTCCAAGTGCCCAACGGTTGCAGCTTTTTGTCCTTCTCTCCTAGTGGTCTCATGCTCCTCACTGCGAGCAAGAAAGGGGATGTTCAATATGTGTGGGATCTCATGCAGGTCAAGTACTGTCGCGCTGGGCTTTTCTTAACCGAGGACTCGGCGACAGTATCTGCAAGTGTGCGCCAGGTCGCACGGTATTCACGGTTGACAGAGTCGCATATCGTGGATGTAATATGGTGTCTACCTTCTGGTGATCGTCTCGCCGTGATTACTCTCAAAGGCACAGTGCATGTCTTTGATCTCCCGCGAAGTGCTTTTCAATGGCCTCCCTTCCGCAGGGCTCGACCTTCGAGAGGTGGACAATCGCCAAAAGACGTTGGCTCTGAGGAACTAGCCATGCGGACGACCAATGCAAATCCCCTATCGACGGCCATCAAGCTTGTTGGTGGTAAGACACAGCCTATCTTTGAAGCTGTCAGAGGCCGAGCCCCATCAGCTGGAGCTGCATTTCCTGCGATGAATGGCTTCACGATCCCGACCGCTGCCGGCATAGGCGGGAAAGCTGTTGCTGCTGGTCTCAGTAAGTCAATGGGAGCAGCCGCTAGTGGTACGGTAAATACTCTGCGTCATGTTGGTGAGAACCGGCTTCATATTTCTGGGTTTACACGCGAGCCCGCTGCGTCGCGGGTCACTTGGGTCCTTCACAAGGGCCAGCCATTCTTAGCTCTCGTAGCAAATGGCTACTTCCGCTTGTACAGGGTCAAGCGGTCCGTGCTGCCCAATAAATCACGGCAGCCGCAGTTAGTTGTTGGGAGCAAGGAAATTGAATTTCGGCTACCCGCGACTCTGTCCAGCGCCTGCGGCCCCATGGGAATCAGCAGTTTCAATCCAGAATTGATGGTTCGTGCAACTTTGGCTCTTCCATCGGCAACTGCACGACCATCCGCGTCATCAAAGCTCAAGTGTCAGCCGCTTTCCCAGGCAGAGCTCGAGACCAATGCACCATATCAACCCTTCCACACTGATCAGAGAGTCAGTCTGTTTACTTACTCTGAAACGGGTGAAACGGATGGCTCAAGCACTGCAACTCCAGGAGGTCAGTGGGTCTTTGGCGGGAGCATTGCCATGTCCAAGCTACATGTTCGCCGTGTCAGCGTCAGCAGCGAGGATGAAGGTGACGCTGCTATGCATGAACTTCAGCAGGGACCAGGTGGAGGGATCGTGAATACGATTAGTATGGGAAATAGCACTGGAAACGTGGAGGAAGTGGTAATTACAACACGACGGAAGAAGAAACATTCGTCACCGTTCCAGGCTGGCGGCGAGGATGGATTCTTCGAAGATGACTGTGAGGTCTTGGACTTTGCCGTTGACCGGGTCTGATCCTTACCCACAGTGTATGCATATATCACACGTTGAGGTGGCATTGGTTCTACGCAATCTTAGACACTATATTGGTTGGCGTTGGGGTTGGGTTTTATTATGGTTTCCTTTTATTTTTTTCATCTAAACGTCATTCATCGCTGTTCCACATCAGAATCTCATACCCCAATCTGCACGGCAGCGCTGTTTCGTTCAACACCGGCCTGACGAGCCTTACGTTCCTTTTTGTTTCTTCGGTGCGCATATTATCTACATACCTGTGAGAATAGACGAGAATAATCCACACGATCTCAGCTAGAAGAAACATCCCCAGTCTCCTCCTCCCACCATCTCCGAAACTCCACCAGCCTCTCCGTCCTCGTCCTAGCCATCCTCTTCCCTGTCTCCGTCTTCATCATTCCTTCCAATTTTTCCAATTTCTCCCCAAAATGCCGTATCGAATTCTCCATCTCCCACTCCTCCCCCTCCTTCAGCATATCCCTCCCTTTCGCACCCAAGAACGTAAAGCACCGCCCGATCCCAATAGCGCCCAGCGCATCCAGCCGATCCGCATCCTGCACTATCGCCAACTCAACGAGCCCTTCATCCTCAATCAACCGCCTTACAACTGACGGGTTTTTACACTCCGTCGTATATGAGACATGCGAAACAATCGTTTGTACCCGCTGGGCCAGGGTCGCGTCAGCGCCATGCGTGAGAAGGATATGCTCAACTAGTTTGTGCGGAGGGATTGCGTTTGCGTCCTGCTCTGAATCTTGGGGGAGATATTTCCTGTCGCTGATATCGTGCAGTAGGGCGGCGAGGTGGACGGTGAGTTTGTCTATTGGCTTGGGCGATTTGGACTCTTCAGACTGAAGGATTCGCAATGCGAGATTCACAACCCGATTGATATGCGCTGGATTATGGCTTGGATCGTAATTTTTCATGCATTTCGTTACGAAAGCTGAAATTGGTGCGATGAGGGGATGTTCAGTCATAATTCTAATTTTTCAACATCAGCTTTCTTGTCTGCACAATGGCTACTTAAGTGTGAATGGTGACATACCTTATTTATCTTTAAATCAATGTACTGGATCATACATAAGCATAGGGTTGTGGAAAGACGCGTTGCGGCCTCAATCTGACGCGTTGGGAGTTAGACCAGGCTAGCCAGCTGGACCCTCCACAGCAACAGGCTCCAAAGAGCCAGGCCTAGGTTACAGCACAGCGGGTGGTTCCGCTGCTGGATGACTGGTTCAGAGCCCAGGTTTCAAGCACTCTCCAAAGCTAGTAGTTCATCAATCGATATTTTGTACTACCCACGCAATTTAGAACTACTATATACGAAGAACAGCAACTATTTGTTGGTCGAGACACCTTTTTTTTAGATAAATTAAATGACAGTCTAATACTCATTCCAGTCTCCACACTCCACAGATCTCGTACCCGGGCGTCGGGTGGTGATAATTATGGGTCCGCCGGCCCACAGAAACATGTCGAAGAGCACCGATCGGCATACCAGTCTACGAAGTGTACGGAATATCCACGGATTTCTATCTGGTTCTGTTATGTTGGAACTTGCAATTATATTTGGAAGTCTGGTGTAAACCATAAGGGGAGAAGCAAGGAGTGTAGGGATAATTAACAAATTATTATGGTATCGATCAGTGATTAGTAGAATAGAGAGTACAAGACCATGTAGATAACCATCAAACATTCCAATCCATCCAAACCATTAATGCCTTGCATGGCCCGTGACTCGTGCAATTATCACTGCGCGCAATGTCACAGTGACTGATTTGCTTAGGCAAGGCCTTTACAGAGCCCAAGCGGCAACGAGGAGACCGGCCAGGCCAGCGGCAGAGACGCCGAGCCTGGCGGCAGCGTTAGTGTCAGAGGGTTCGTCGCTCGAGCCGGTCGCGGTAGCAGAATCGCCGTTGGTGCTGGTGGCACTCGAATCTATTAAATAGGTCAGAACTTGTAGCGATAAGAGACGTGGTGCTAAAAGAGAGAGCTTACCGCCCGAGTTGGAGGAGTCAGTGCTTTCAGCGTCATCACCCGAGCTGGTGGTTGTGGCGGTGTTCGAGCCAGTCGAGCTGCTGGTGGGAGCGCTAGTGACGGTCACAGTACCAGGGAAGTAGGTGCTGCTAATGCAGCGAGCCTGGCACTCAGCGTACGCCTGGGTGTCCTCCTCGGAACCGTCACCCTGGTCGCACTGCGAGACACAGGTGTTGGTGTTGTTGGCCTGCTGGTCGCTTGGGCAAGGCACGCTGTAGCATGCGGCCACGCAGCAGAGGTCGTTGTCACCGCCTGTGGTGAATTAGTATACGACAGTATCTTAATGGAAAATCAACGGTTCGTACAGTTGAGCGCGCATCGCTCAGCAGCAGTCAAGCTGTGAGTAGAGGCCGGCGCAGTAGAGGTCTCGGTAGACGTCTCGGACGACGAAGACGAGTCCTGGGCAGAGACCAGGGCGAGCACTGAGGTCAGAGTAACGAGAGAGAGCTTCATCTTGACAAGTCAGAAACGACAGACGTGGGTTTCAATGGAGAAGACTTCGAAAGGAAAAACTGAAGCCTGAATTCAGCAGAGAAACCAAACGAAGGACGTGGATGGGAAGAAAGAAGAGGAGGAAGAGGAGAAGGAAGAGGCGAGGAAAAATAGGGACTGGGGGCAAAAAGCAAAGGGCAGGGCAACAAAGCGTCGGCTACTGCAGAATCAGGTCAGGTCAGCTGTTACACGAGACAATTCGGCCATGAATCACAAAGCTTCAGGCCATTAATTGAAACCCCCGGCGGGCTTGTCGTCCTTTGGCGCACTGCCATTAGTCGAGTTTCACGGCTCCTATCGATCAACCTTGGAATTCCCTGGTTAGGGCGAATCCAGATCACCTAGAGTCACGAATTTAGATTAGAGGAGCATAATGAGCTGTCAGATTGGCCACCCCGGTGGTGGAGTTTTGGAGACTTTGTTTACCAACTCTGGACAACAACATGGGAAGACTGAGCCGGTCTTCAGCCGGACGCAAATCCGGGGCGTTCTAAAAAGAATGGACCCATAAACAACACATTATTCAGACTGAAATAACTGATAGGTAAGCAGCCGATCAGACTAAAATAAGTCCACTTCTATCTTTTGACACTTTAGGAACTTGATTGGCTGGACTGGTGTGCTTCTGGCCCCGGCCTGTGGCCGCCTGTGGCTGCCTGAGGCAGATATGGCCATCACATGATCTCGCGATGCTTCGCGACGCGCTCGCTCCCTCAATCAAGTCCACGATATTATTTGAAGCGCTCAGCCAGACATGTCCGACCTCGATGGAGGCTCGTCAGACTACTTGGATGATGACCTGGAAGACTTTGTGGTCTACAGCGATGATTCCCCAAGATCAGCAAAACGACGCCGTCTGAGTGCTCAAGACTCTGAAGAAGCTCGCCCGCAACCGCGCCAAAAGACCGTTGATGGGGATAGTAGAAGTGAGGGGTTTGACTCAGGATCAGACCCATACCGCAGTAGCGACGAGCACCGGCCATCATCTCGCGACAAATTCTGTTCTCTGGACGACCCTGGAGAGCGAACGGCTAAATATAGGACGTTTGTTCCCAAGCGAACCTTTGATATCCGCGAAAACATTTTCGTTACCCAGTTAACGCAGCCACCTTCACCTCCAGAGAAAATACGTGGACCTCGATGGAAGAAACCGGATCCTATTCCCCCATCTCCGCCAACCATGCGCACTCCCGTAGCCGACGGTGATGGCCAGAGTACAGGGCAAGAGCAGGATTATGGAGATGATGAAGACCTAACGGCTGCCATCGAGGCGTCTCTACAGTCATTTGAGAAGGAGAACACGACAGCAGCCAATTCAGCCAACCTCAAAAGTCCTGGCCATGCCCCGGCCCTGGCGCCCTCAGACTCGGTCAACCTCATTGATGACATTCCTGACGATGCGTTCGACTCGGACTTATCCCTCTCACCACCAACGACGCAAGCGCCGAAGATACCTTGGGCCACTTCACAAGCTCGAAATCGTCCTCTAGGTGTCCGTCAAACAACATTATTCGATATTGCGGCTCGAAGCTCGGCTACACAACCCCCGGGTAGTGAGCAGATAACGGCTCCGCCGGACAAGGTAGAGCCGCCAACTCAACACAAATTAAATCAGGACGCTTTGGGAACATGGGTATACCCGACAAACCTGGGAAAGACCCGCGATTATCAGTTTAACATCACCCAGAAAGGTTTATTTTACAACCTTCTAGTAGCTCTGCCTACAGGTTTGGGTAAAACATTCATAGCTGCCACCATCATGCTTAACTGGCTACGCTGGACCAAAAGCGCTCAAATTATATTTGTTGCCCCGACAAAGCCGCTGGTAGCCCAGCAGATATCCGCCTGTCTACAGATTGCGGGTATTCCGCGCTCTCAAACTACCATGTTAACAGGCGAAGCTCCTCCTGGAGTCAGGGCGGAAGAATGGAAGACAAAGCGCGTCTTCTTTATGACTCCCCAAACGTTGACGAACGATCTTAAATCGGGGATAGCCGACCCGAAACGAATCGTGCTACTCGTAGTGGACGAGGCTCATCGTGCTACTGGCGGCTACGCATATGTCGAAGTCGTCAAATTCTTGCGGAGGTTTAACCAGAGCTTTAGGGTCTTAGCTTTGACAGCAACTCCCGGGTCCACAGTCGAATCCGTACAAGCCGTCATTGATGGCCTTGATATTGCCAAGGTGGAGATTCGCACTGAACAGTCACTCGATATCCGAGAATACGTGCATGCGAGAAACACAGACATCCAGACATTCCAGAATTCAGACGAAATGATTTTATGCATGGACCTTTTGTCTAGCACACTACAACCGCTTGTTGACCAACTCCGTACACTGAATGCATTTTGGGGAAGGGATCCGATGTCGTTGACCCCATACGGACTCACCAAAGCGAGGCAGCAGTGGATGTTGTCTGACGCTGGCAGGAATGCACACTTTGGCTTAAAGAATAAGATCAACGCAATATTTACGGTTTTGGCAAGCATGGCACATGGGATTGACTTACTCAAGTATCATGGAATTACTCCTTTGTATCGCCACCTGCTTCACTTTCAATCCAACACGGACGGGAAGAAAGGAGGGAAATACCAACGTCAGATTGTGCAAAACGAGCACTTCATAAAGCTCATGAATTATCTAACTCCATGGACCAGGAACCCCGAGTTTATTGGACACCCAAAGCTAGAATACCTGAAGCAGGTTGTCCTGAACCACTTTATGGATGCTGGTGAAGGCGCTCATGGAGCTGGTACTGAGAACCAAACAGCTACCAGGGTGATGATTTTCGTACATTTCCGGGATAGCGCTGAAGAAGTGACACGAGTCCTCAAAAGATATGAGCCCATGATCCGACCCCATGTATTTGTTGGGCAAAGCAGTGCTAAAGGCTCAGAAGGGATGGGCCAGAAGACCCAGCTTGACATTGTTCAGAAGTTCAAGAAGGGTACCTATAACACGATTGTGGCCACCTCGATCGGTGAGGAAGGGCTGGATATCGGAGAAGTCGACCTCATTGTGTGTTACGATTCTTCGGCTTCCCCAATACGCATGTTGCAACGCATGGGACGGACTGGTCGAAAGAGAGCCGGTAATATCGTTTTACTTCTTATGCAAGGCAAGGAGGAAGAGAACTATCTCAAGGCGAAAGACAACTACGAAAAGATGCAACAGCTTATAGCGAGCGGATCCCGTTTTACGTTCCATGACGATAGATCTCCACGCATCCTACCTCGTGGCATAATACCAGTCCCCGACAAACAACATGTAGACATTCCAGATGAAAATGAAGCCGACGACCTTCCAGAACCGAAGAAACGCAAAGGACGTGTCCCAAAGAAGCCCGCAAAGCAATTTCACATGCCGGACAATGTCGAAACAGGGTTTACAAAAGCCTCAAGCCTGACAGGGATATCGAAACCGACAGCAAAGCCAAAGACAAAACATAATGAAATTCGAAAAGCCCGGGTACCAACTCCAGAGCCTGTACCGGTTCCAGACCTTGATGATGTCCTGCTCACTCCCGCTCAGCAGAAGGAATTAGAACAGCACTACCAGAATGTAGGAGGCACAAGCCCAGAATTTATCCGCTATCCTCGAAGCGACGCCTTTCCCAAGCTGCAGTCAGTTCGGCGGCCAACGAAGATCGTGGGCCATGGCTCTCTCACACAGCGTGTTGTCGGCGCCTTGCAACGAATGAATCAGATCGGGGCAGACTGTGAGGAGCGCTTCAAAGAAGTATTAGCTCGTGAGGCAAACCTGCCTTTCGAGGAATCCCTTCTTTCTAGCAAGCGTACGACTGCTGAACGCCGTCTGAGCTCAGCGAAACCCGGCCGAAAACTCAATAAACCCCAGTTTTCACCCGAGAATTCTGGAGAAAACGACACTGATGTGGATTTTCCCTCTCCTAGCAAGCTATTTTCAGATATTTTGGGTTATCAGCAGCCGAAACCCTTTCAACCTCCGCGCAAAGTCAATCGTATCGAAGATGATTTCAACTTCGCAGACCCTACTGCCCTTTTGACACCGGATGCCGAGCGCAGAGATCACCCAAAACGGAGAAGGATTGTGCTCGATAATGACAGTGATGAGTAATGATTGTTTAATACGATTGGGAGATCATTGTACTTTTTGATTGTATACACATTCAGGATGATATCTAGGAGCATACTTACCCATAGCCGTCTAATCACCCATCTCCTGCATATAAGGAGATGGGCTTCATACAAGAATTAGAATCAGGAATCAATGTGGAGTCGGTTTACCTTCGTCCGACGTTTCAGGTCCATCGTCTATGCATTGGGCGTCAAGTAGGAAGTAAGAAGATGATGGGAGTTATTGCTGCTTATGAAGTTGTCCATTTATAGATTTTCCTATATGCAGATCGAGCTGCGTACTACTGCTTTACAGTAGATGAGTATATAGTGCCCAGGTGGAGCTCTTAAAGCCACATTTCGGCTTGTTGCGCCCACGCACCTCCCGTCCCACGTCAGCTTCGGGGACACCTTGACCTTAAACAAGTAAACAACCCAAAGCACAACTACAATCCCTGCAATCCATAATAATGGCGGACGCCCAATTTGATAGTGCGCTGTAAGTCCTTTACTCGGAAATTGTCTTCGCTTTATACCCCTCCCATTTCAAACATGTATACCCCGAACCAACCCCGCCTGCACCCTGCACTCCGCTGACACGAACGCCATGGCTGCACCAGCGACCTCCTCCGGCGCCTGAATCCCCGTGACACAAAGCAGAACCTCCAAGCAATAACCTCTATTGTGCCCGACCTTACCGAAGACCTTCTATCCTCGGTCGACCAGCCGCTCGAAATTCGTCGATGCCCCAAGACGAAGCGCGACTACTTACTCTGCGATTACAACCGCGACGGCGACAGCTACAGATCCCCCTGGAGCAATGAGTTTGATCCTCCTCTTGATGATGGCACGGTACCGAGCGAGCGAGTGAGGAGGTTGGAAGTTGCCGCAAACGAGGCGTTTGATGTCTATCGAGAGCTTTACTACGAGGGCGGTGTTGGGAGTGTATACTTCTGGGACCTGGACGATGGGTTTGCGGGCGTTATTCTTTTGAAAAAGGGTGCGTTGCCACCTTATAGAGTGGGAACGAATTGGACCTTACTAATGCACCTATGCGTACAGGCGTGTCTCCAGGTGGAAAGCACTCTGGTGAATGGGATAGCATTCACGTCTTCGAAGCGACTGACCGAGGACGAATGGCCCACTATAAGCTCACTAGCACTGTAATTCTTCATCTGTCCAATGAGAACGAGGCTCTCGGTGAGATGGATCTGAGTGGGAACATGACCCGGCAGATCGAGGTCGATATGAATGTTGATTCGGACGCAAGCCATGTCGCCAATGTCGGAAAGCTCGTGGAGGATATGGAGTTGAAGATGAGGAACTTGCTGCGTACGTACTTCTTTTACTCAAACCACGTTAGTAGGGATCTTTGCTAACCCGACTTGCAGAGGAGGTCTACTTCGGTAAAGCGAAGGACGTAGTTGGCGAGCTGAGGAGTAAGTGATATTTCTTGCCTCGTTACTCCGGACCACGAAGCTAATTCCTTAGGCATTGGACCGCTCTCGGAAACCAACAGGGACAGAGCCACCCACCAGGAAATGATCCGTGGACTGCAGCGGTAGGCTGTGTTCAGTTCTGTTGTAGCAGTTATCACGAATATGCAGAGGTATCTTTGCGTTCCATGAAAGCACCGGCTCAGTCCTCTGTAACTATAATTTACCACCGGAGTCTATGCCATAAAGTCGATCTACGGGACGGCTAGGAGTGTCCGGTTTCGGCAGCTGTACAGGAACGATTCAGTATATCGCAAGGCATTGCATTCGAGTGCGGGTATCATAAGGTCATATCCATTATCGGACGCATGCAGCTAACCAACAAAGCGTGCACGCTAAGTAAAACAAATCGCTCCCGTACAATATGCACGAAATGTATCATCTCCCAAGCAATTCCTAAGAAGGCCCGATCGTGTCAACAAGATGGACATCAGTCCACCTCCATGGTCTCCTGGTCTCCTTCTACCTTCACTGTAGCCTTGTCTTCAGAGTCGGCCTGGTGAATCTGCTGAACAAACTGTCTTGCAGCCGCCCAGAGCTCTGCCTCCTTCTCCTTGCCCACGGTATCCTTCCTACTATTCAGCCAGCTAACATCCAGCGGGTTTGATGTGCCTCCCGCAGCCGCACCTGAACCAGAATCACCCGTTCTAGAAGACGAGTCCGGCGCAAGGATTGAAGCCTCCTCAAGAGCATAGACCTGGCGGCGCAGTCGAACATCGATTGATGAAAGAAGCGCAAAGTACTGTGACGTAGCTTCCTTGAATCGAGCTTTATGAGAATCGAGAGAGCTGTCCGCGGACGCAGGAGATGTAGGATCGTTTGATCTTGCGTTTGTAAGGGCTTGGATCGCGAGTCCGGCCGAGTGGATTAGTTTCGCTACATCCTAGAACAATAAAAATACGTGGTTAGGAGGAGAGACTAAATCAGAGTTGGGAGTATCCGCAGCCCCCAAGTTACGCATACCTTGTCGATTTCGTTCAATTGACGAATGCGATCAGCAGATGTGAAGACTCGAAAAGAATTCTCAGAATCGCTGTTTTCGGTCATTGTATTTTTCTTGCTCAATTTTTTATCTCGAAAGGCTCCAAGGCGTTTAAGAGTTGGTAACAATCAGTAGTGCATGGAGATACATGGCAGCCTCATCAAATGACAGGCAGACTGTCACGTGCGCAGCTGGGGAAGCTGTGCTGACATAAGCCCAGGGCGACGTCGCGCGGACTTCTATCAAATCAAAAAGATGTCGGAAGGGACTTTGATTCCCTCACTTCCCTGTCACTGTGCATCAGCGACCCAGTTGCCTCAGTCACTTATTATATTCCTCTTATCCCCTACAAACTAGCCAGACTGAGAGTGTTTCAGGGGTGAAAGAACATGTCTGCGCCTGGCGGGGCCCCGAGCCCTGCTCCCCGAAGTGGGAGTATGGGCCCCGGTGCTGGTGTATCAATGCCTCCTCATCAACAGCCCATGACTACTACACCTGCTGGGGCGCCTACCCCGGGACCCCCTCCACCGCAGGCTTCCAGCGGTGCAATGTCGCAGCAAAACTTGAACCAGATTGTGAGTGAGCACCTTTCCTTTGTTCTTTTGGTTACTGTTGGGATCGGCGGATGTGTGTTTGTTTAGACTGAATGAGGATACAGCGTTGTGTTTCTATGAACTACGAGGTTCCCTGCCTGCTAAACTTTGTCTTAGGTCATTGACTATTTGGCTAAGAAGGGCTATAGTCGCACTGAAGCTATGCTTCGTATGGAGTCCGCAAATCAAGAGATTGATGGCCGGCCGTTACCTCCTCTGGGAGAAGATGCCCGACCCAAGTATAGGATGGGCTTTGGTAAGACGGCTGACAGCGCAAGCTGTCCCATATTGGATCAACGCTAACCGGGCTGCTAGATCTGCTTAAGGTTTGGGTTGAGGATAACCTAGACTTGTACAAGGTGTGATTCCTCTGTGTCGAGTGTTGTATGCTAAAGGCTAATATCTCCGCAGCCAGAACTACGGCGTGTATTGTGGCCGCTGTTCGTTTATTCTTTCCTGAACATGGTGACCTCTCTATATACACCAGAAGCTAGGCAGTTCTTTGACGGAAACAAAAACCTCTTCTTACCAGAACACACAGAGGACGTGCGGGCGCTAGAACCTATCAGCTTACCTGAGCATGTTCAAGATAACTCAATCGCCAAACTATATCGTGGTAATAAATACCGCCTGGTTCTCAGCAACCCAGCTTTTGGCAGTCTGATGCAGTTTCTCGAAAGCAAGCAGAAAGAAGGTGGCTCTGTTATGTCCGCAATACTGAGCAGCTATTGCACTATCATCACCAAAGAGCGCGCGGCCGATGATAGGTTCAGCTTTGCGGCGCTGCTCTCCCAAGCTGGTATGGGTCAGAGCTTCCCTACAGAAGATGAAGGCATTCCAGGTCATCATCCTGGCTCTGCATACACCGGAGATAATCCCGCCATGGCCGGTACTTTGCCGCGACTTAGGCTAGCGAAGCTTTCCATGGAGCAGGCTCTTGAAGGTGACGTGCGTGCTGAACTCGCAGATGAAGACGCCAAGAACCCGCCGGGCCCTGGTCAAAACAGCTTAACGCAGGAGCTTGACCAAATGATAAAAAAGGAGGAAGATGATGAAGCTCCGACCCGCGCTGATATCCCATATCCGCCATCGACTGCGCGGGATGTAGCGATTGAGGTGCAAAAGGTCAAGGAGAATCGTGATAGGTTTCGGATTGAATCTAGGACAGGAGGCGTTGGTCCTGCCGTTAGTGTGTGCATGTTCACTTTCCACAACACTTATGACGGGTTAGTCAAAGTCAGATCATACTCTTAGTGTCGATCGCTAACTAGGTTAGGGTAAACTGCCTTGACTTCTCGGATGATAATCTGCTCGTTGCAGCTGGTATGCAAGAGTCATACATCCGTGTTTGGAGCCTAGATGGAAAAAAAATCACTTCAGCAGACGACAGTGCAGACGATCCCCCAACAAATTCGCGTCGCTTGATCGGTCATTCGGGGCCTGTATATGCAGTGGCATTTGCCCCGTCAGCCACCCCGACTGAGAACGCCGTAGCGCCAACAAATGCCCGATGGCTCCTTTCATCTTCCGCAGACCGAACCATTCGCCTTTGGTCCCTTGATCTTTGGCAGTGCATGGTTGTCTACAAGGGCCATGATCAACCAGTCTGGGATCTCCAATGGGGCCCCTTCGGCTACTACTTCGTCTCCGGCGGCCACGACAAAACCGCCCGGCTTTGGGTAACGGATCACATCCGTCAACAGCGCATCTTTGTCGGCCATGAGCAAGATGTCGACTGCGTCTGCTTCCACCCCAACTCCGCATATGTCTTCACTGGAAGTTCGGACCGCACCGTCCGCATGTGGGCCGTTACTACTGGCAACGCAGTGCGCATGTTCACCGGCCACACTGGAAACATCACAGCCCTGGCCTGCAGCCGCGATGGGAAAACCCTCGCCTCTGCAGACGACCATGGGTCCATCTTGCTCTGGGATCTCGGTCCCGGTCGCCTCCTCAAGCGTATGCGCGGCCACGGAAAAGGAGGCATTTGGTCGCTTAGCTGGAGTGTAGAGTCTAATGTGCTTGTCTCCGGCGGCGCAGATGGCACAGTCCGAGTGTGGGATGTTATGGGTCCTGCGCATGACCCGTCACAGGGCCGTGTTGCCGGAGAAGGCGGCGCAGGCACGAAGATTGACGGGGCTTCCTCCACTACCGCGAATTCTACGCAGACACCGGGCACCGTTGGGCCAGGGATGGGCGGCGGCAAGAAGAAGGGTAAGGATGTTGTTGTCACACCGGACCAGATTAGTGCGTTCCCTACCAAGAAGAGCCCCGTCTACAAGGTGAAATTCACCAACATGAACTTGATTATTGCTGGTGGCGCTTATCTTCCTTGACCGGCTTGCATGTCTCTGAGGCTGGGTATATTGTGTGACTATCTGATGCCAGATACCCCTCCCATTTTTCCGCTTCTTCGATTGTTAATCTTCTCTCTTCTTTACCTCATACCTCATACTTTTCTGGGACCTTGTTATTCTGCATGGACTTCTCAGACCAACCGGACGGCGTCCCGGCTAGGTCGAATGGCGCGGTGTTTTTCGGTGATTGGATATGTATTTGTACCGTGTAGCTGCCAATTGGCTGGCTATAGATGAAGCAGAGGGCACTCAAAAGATAACGTAAACTCGGGTTGTAATTATAGTATTTCTTTACTTAGCAATCTCTCCGTCTATTACTCGCACCGAAGACCAGCTTCATATGCCTGAAAACTTCAGCCTCTTAAGACCGCTGAAAGGAGCCTGTACTTCCTCCTTCAGCTTTCCCCAGAGGCACACCGGCACCTGCTCCCTCCTTCATAGCAGCCGAAGCCTGCATATCAGCTACTTTGGGAGGAAGAACCAATGCGCTCCGATCATTCCGTTTATAAAAGTCGACCAGAATTTGTGCTGTCCGAGCAGGCTGATCTTCTTGTATAAAGTGCCCCGCGTCCGGGAAGACTTGCAATTGATACTTCCCTGCAAAATATACAGTCAGAATGGCCATACCTTCTAACAAGCTACGAAATTAAGGAGAGGAAGACGCACCTTGCATCTGGCCAATCATTAATTCCTTATCCAGCCTGTCCGTTCCGGCCAAGAGGAGCAGCTTCCCCCCACGCGCTTCAAGAAACTTTCGGCTTAGACCAACAAACCAGCCTTCCCAGAAGGGCTTTGTTTCGGCGAGATTGGTGCGCCAGACCCATGGCTTTGAGGGGTCTTTAGGGACATCTTCGTGGTAGAGGAGCGATGGGACGGAGACACGGGCTGAGTTTCTGTTGCGGATTGTGCGCGAGCGTGTGCTATGGGAATATTTGTTAGAGAAAATGTCTGTTATCGCCTAGCGTGTATGGACGTACTGCCATTCTATCCCTGAAGGCAGGGAGGGGAAGCGGGATGGCCGAGTTGAGAGGTATGTTTCCATGCTTTGGAGGGCATCCATTGCCGAACCTATGTTGTGCATGAGCGTCCACGTCCTTGTCTAGGAATAGGTGGGACTTACCTTCGACCACGTCCAAAACAGCATAAGCCAGTAGTTTCGCGCCTAATTCGCCTTTCTTCGCAACATCGGTGATCACCGCGCCTCCCAAGCTATGTCCGACAAGGACAATGTCTGGCAGAGTCTCCCAACCCATTTTAGCTTGTGTTTCTCGGATAACGAAGAGGAGGTCCTGGTTCAGCGTCTCCAAGCTCAAATCAAGCCGGGCTGATTCAGGATCTGCCTCGCCATCTTCACTCACTCTCTCCACGGATGTGCTGCCATGATCGCGGGCGTCTGCAGAGAGTATCCCTGCATCAGGAAGGAGCTTGCGGATCTCTGCAGCACAGCTTGCGAAAGAGAGGCCAGAAGAACCGGCACCATGATGCATGACAAAGAGGGGACCCGAATTCGTCGGCGAAGTAAGGTATACATGATGCACAATGTCTAGATCATTGATTCGTCGTCGGAGGTAAAGTTCCTGGTCGAAAAAGCTGGTCCATTCTAAAGAGTTTAGTGTCCTATCTTGCAAGCTTTCTCTCCACGTTAGTCGCCCAAAGTATGCCATTTCGAATCGGGAGAAAAGCGGGAAAATGAATCAAAGAGGTATGTATACGCACCCTCGGGTCCCTCCTGGCCGAGCGAATAACTGTTTGACAGGCGAAGGCGTCACCGTCTCGGTTGATGATCCGGAGTCACCGTCCTCGTCTGCTACGCAGTCGGGGATAGGAGGTGGCTCTGAGGGAAGCTTGGCCAATTTCGATTTGGCGAAGGACTTTTGCAGATCGCTCATATTTCGGGTCTTTGGATAATGGAACGGCGGATTGTTGTGGGAGCCTGAAGCAGACGAAGGACGGAGACAAGGCTGTTTGCGGGGTGGGAAGCTCGTCAACCCCACCAGTCCTTGCACACTCAAAGACTTCTAAATTTCATCCGCTGGGAGCACTAAAGGCTGGAGGTCAAATACTGTACCACTCTTGAGCATCACGAATAATGGACTCAACGCAGGCCTGTCCAACAACGATCAGCCTAGTCCTAGTCAAGCATAGCAACCATCAACATGGGGGGTGGTGCATGCAATGACGTCAACACCGTCATATCGATATCCGCCACGGGCCCTTTATAACTTGTCTTTTCCAGGGCTCTCTCCTCAATTTCGCAACTTTAACAAGCCATCGGTATATATCAAAGACCATGGTCAATTTCATCAACAGAATGCTTGGCCGAGACGGCGAGCGTCATGAGGGAGAGAATGAGGGGGAGTACCGGGCTCCTGATGAGAGAACACAGCTCCTGCAACGCGAACGCGAGCCGTATCTCAGTCCTGATGATCCTGCTGTACGCTCATACCTTTCTGATTTCATGTTTTACTGGCGACTGATGTAGCTTCTCGTTTAGGTGTCCCCCTACAACCTTTGGAGTGTCCGGGCTCTGCGAGGCGTTTCGACCGCATTTCTCGCCATCAGCTTCATCTGGTGGACATTTCTGCTCGTCTCCCTCTTCGTCAGTGCACCGGCACTGCACACGCGCGGATCGGGTTTCTTCGCATTTGCCTATACCACATTAACGGTCGGGTACACCCTGTTCGGGCTCCTCTTTTTTTCGGTCCCGTCAAAGCCAATGACGGTGTGGGGTTTCGTGCTTGCTATATTCTTATTCATCGATATGTGTATAACAGTGGCCGTACCATCTATTCGCGTTGAAGAAGGCTGGGTTGGAATTGCCAGTGTGGTATGGGCATTCGTCATAGCACTCTACAACATCATCCAGAATCGCTACGTGGCCTGGGGTAAACGCGAAGAGGAAGAACGCCTGACAGGCCGCGAGGAGACACGCTGGACTCTACGGGAATGGTTCGCTGTCCTGATTGAGACTCTTTTCATGGCTCTTATAGCAATCATCTCGATCCTGTTCATGATCACGCTCGCCCTCCGCGCGCGCGACGCTACCCTCCACGCTCCTGGCCAGAAATACTGGGTCAGCGCACACAACTATCAAGTCCACCTTGACTGCGTTGGCAATACATCTTACAACAACTCCACTTCCACAGTCCTCCTCGAGGCCGGCGAAGGCCCCGTCGAGCACACTCTACAACCCTTTATCGACGAGCTCTATCAAAAGGGCGCTATCTCGCGCTACTGCTACTGGGACAGACCGGGTATGGCCTGGTCCGACAATGCACCATCTCCTTTCTCTGCGGGTATGGCCTCCGATGCACTTTCCGAAGCCCTCGCTTTGGCCGGCGAAGAGGGCCCCTTCGTTCTCCTCTCTGCAGGCATCGGAAGCATATACAGTCGTATTTTTGCAAGCCGCCACCTCCTTGAAACAAAAGGCATTTTCCTCATTGACCCTCTGCACGAAGACTATCTCTCCGACATTGCCAGCCCAGGTCGCGGCTTTTGGCTCTGGATCCGTGGTATTCTGTCCCCGTTGGGTCTTGATCGAATTGCAGGCGCGATCTTCAGGCACCGCACGCGCGAAGATAGGGTGTTTGGTCAGAGCGCCTATCAGACTGGGAAATTCATTCGTGCAAAATTGCAGGAGAATCTTGTTGCGGGGTCTATGACGTCGTCGGAGATTCAGGCTGCGAGGCATGTCCAAATGGCGGATACGCCGCTTATCGTTGTGAGCTCTGGCGATAAGGTCGGGAATGACAGGAAGTGGGCGGATAAGCAAGAGGATTTAACGGCTATTACGAAGAATCTCAAGAACTGGGACATTGTCCAGGATGCACCCCATGAGGTTTGGAGGACTACGGAGGGGCGGCAATTGCTGGAGGAGAGGCTGAGAGAAATAGTATAGGGAGTATGATCTCTCTTCATTCTATTTCTTTCTGTTTCATCGTGAACCTTATCTATTTCTATAATGTATATGTTTAATTCTACATATATAGTCTCCTTGCCCTTAATCCAAGGGAGTTGCAAATCAGAATGGATGATATATTTATTTCTCTTGAGCCGGTCTACCTACTACCTGCACGTACATACTGACCCGAAATTTGCACCGTGCTCAAACCGTTCCATGATCTTGATGTCTTCCCAAAGCTTTCACCAAATACTTAACAATGCTGCGTAGATAAATGACAAAGGGCACATACTCCGGACGTCCGATTCGCAGACTCAGAGGCAATCCAGACTATGAATAGGAGCAAAGATGGCATGCTGGTCATTCGACGGCGGGATAGGTGGGCAGGCGCGGCGGCTCGGAGAACGACGACCGTTCACCTTAGACTAGCTCCCTTGAACCTCTTAGCAAGCTGTTCACTTTCAGATCTGGGAGACTCATGTCTTGACGAGGGAGGGTAACGTTGTCCGGGTTGGGGCACAGGGTGTGAAGGGTCCAGCCAGGGACGCTTGGGGGGCCGCTCACCGCTGTCCTGAAGAATAGTGACCAACGTTGCCCATCCGGGGGTATTGATGAGTTGTAGTCCGTCTGTGGGGTTTTGAGTCGTAGCTACACGGCAAAGAAGTGCTTCTTCTTCCTAAGCGTGAAGCGTAGTTAGTATACACACTCGTGCGGGCCGAGCGATCTCGCGGTAGGTTAGCCGGCTCACCTTGCTGAAAGTGGAGAATGTGCGGAGGAAGCACAGAAGATGGAAGTCAGATACTGCCCGAATTGCCTTCTGGGGATCGCCATGTGAAACTAGTTTCCGAGCAAGCGAGTGGAATTCCTGTCCCTCGCCGATGACCTCGCGGTTTTCAATCGAATATGTGCTGTCAATGAAAAGCGGCTTTGATTCCGTAGGGAACCCGTGCGTCAGGGTAACCAAAAGGTACTCGACCGGGAAAGCTGGCTTAGCATTTACCTGAGCCGATACTCCATACTCGTTGATTTTCCTGTAAAACACTTCAGGTATGTAGCGTGATTTGTTGGTGTCATCGTCTTCTGATTGAACCAGCATCACCGATGGCTCTGCGGACGGCTCAATGATGTCGGCCCTAATCATTTCCACCGCGGCAACTGAAGCTTGGTAAGAGCTGATAGTGATGGCACCCTCCTCATCTCCACTAAGAACACAAGTCACAAAATTAGAGCCGAAGTAGCCAGTTCTGCTCCATTTCGTTGCCTTCGGGTGTTGCATCTGCAAACGTGACGCAAAGGCGATCTCGAGGGAGGAAAGGTAGTACGAGTCAATATGTCGTTTGCAAAGCACGCTCCCGTCACCCCGCCCAGCATCGAGCAAGTCAGTGAAAATAACCCCAACTCTTTCGAGTCCGCAAAGGCGCGCAATCTCATCCACATCCTTCTCGTTCTCCCATTCACGAAGTGTGACACCATCAACTTCATCCACCTGAGGAGGTTCATAGATAGCCTGTACCACGGCCTTTATCCCAAGGGGTACCTCTTCGTACTCCTCATATGTACCATAAAGATATCCTAGACGCTGAGTGCCAGACTTTCGCCAGAAATCGAGTAGTGAATTGATAAGATCGGGTGTGGAAAATTCTACATGGTCAACCATGCGATATTCCTGAGGCTGCAAACTGATAGCACTTGGCTGACACTTGGTGCAAATTCCTTCAGGCCAGGGCGGGTGACCAGATGGGCAATCCGGCCTTACTCTATAGTATGGCTCATTGAGTGGTGGCATGAATGAGCTTTTGAGTTCGGGTTTATTGGTTGCTGTATTGATCTTGCGCAGATATGAATGGAAAGAAAGGTGCTTAATCTTCTTCTCGGCTAGGTATTTCGGGTCGTACGGCTCTAAAGGCATGCAGTAATCGCACATTCCCTTAGCACTGTGTTTGCACATCTTGTTATCGCGGGGACGGTGAATTTTCCCATCTTTCTTCTCCAAGCGGTCGTCAAGAGCTGACTGTCTAACTGCTTCCCATGGGTTCTTGACAGTAACGGAGGCGATTCTGTCAGCTTGTGCTCGTGAAGCGGGAGTACTCTCTTGAGTTATAGGGGCTCCATTTAACCGCTGAGCAGACGAGCCAGCGGCCGTCCCATTACTGGAGCCATCTTGGAGATCCTGCTTTGATTGATAACCGATATAAAGCTTGTCTCCGTGCCTAGATTTCCAACATCAGCGACTGTCTGTTTCCTGCAATCGGTATCCTGACCTAAGCCCAACCTGCTCAAAAGACACTCCATCCAAAGTGTTCAGTAACCGCTCATCACCGGCAGCGCCAATGGGTTTGTTGGAAAGCTTGATCGAAGATGGTTCAGTGTCCGAGGGAAGGTGTTCCAGAATCTACAGCTCCGAACTCAGTATTTTCCGAAGACCTTGCTCCAATAGAGATATATAGTATTGTAAAGCCATACCTTTGCTTCTAGGGAAGGGAACACATCTTGTGGGCTGACATTTAGGCGAAACTGGCCGTTTCGACTCTCGAATCTCAGAATGATCGGGCGGGATGCCATGGCGGCAGTTCAACGGGTATGAGTAGGGAGTCGTAGAGGTGTCTAGAGACTGAGAATTATGTTTATCTCGCTTATGTTCATTCCATAGGTTAGAAAATGTTTGAGAAAAAGAGGAGATATGCCGGGGAGGCAAGAGAAGATGGTAGAAACCACGTCAAGTCAGCACAGTTCATGTCGTAATGGCTGCTGCTTTTTGCCGCGCAAATACCCAAAGCCGCCTAGTATACCGCCTTTATCTAACTCTTTCTGATTGGTTTGCAATAACAGCTTCATTGTCATTACATTATAGTCCGCGGCTGATTTCTATAAAGCCCATAATTTACATCTACACCATGGACAACTCTTCAAAACGAAAGCTCGATCACTCCGTAACAACTGGGACCACGATAGAGGACACGGAAAATGCCTCCGACAAGCGCCGCAGAGTAATCGGGCCGTCTCTCCCCCCACCCACCTCCAACATTGATAATCACAGCGACAATAGCAACAGCTCAGACTCGGACTCTGACGATGATGACTTCGGTCCCAGTCTCCCTCCACCACCCGGCTCGGCACCACAAGAACCACAACCAGAACAATTACTTTCACAAAATATATCAGAAGAGGTCGAATCAAAACCAGCGCCCAAACGAGACGCCTGGATGCTCGCGCCGCCCACTGGCGGCTCAGATCGGTCGCGGGTGGACCCTACAAAACTACGAAATCGGAAGTTCCAGAGCGGGCCGCGGGTCGGAAATGCCCACGCCGGACGGGGAGGTGTGGATAGCTCATGGACTGAGACGCCAGAGGAGAAGATAAGGCGATTGCAGGATGAGGCAATGGGAATCTCCTCGTCCTCTGGGCCAAATGTTGCTGGGGTCGGGGCGGGAGGCGATGATAAGGTGGCGCAGGCGATGAGGGAAAAAGTCCAGCGGTATAATGAGCGAGTGAGGGGAGAGGATGTGTCGTCACTGGTCGAGGAGAAAAAGAAGAAGGACAAGGAGAAAGGGAAAAAGGAGGACGAAGACGACCCGAGTAAGAGGGCTTTTGATAAGGAGAAAGATATGGCGCTTTCTTCAAAGCTTACGAATGCGCAGCGAAGGGAGCTAATGAGTAAAGCGGCGGATTTTGGATCGAGGTTTTCGAAGGGGAAGTTCTTATAGATAGCCATGATGTCTTTACAATATGAGCTTCTTGTATTATCGCTGCCATTGGTAATGCAGCAAAACAGAAAATATCAGAACATATAATAGATGGATGGATTATTTCTCACTATTTTCTATAAGCCAATTTATAAGTTATTAAATCAAATCTCCTTCGATCAAGAAACAAAACAACACCACTAAACGAGAAATCAAGCATGGGTATATAGGCAAGTCGATCAGAGAATGTTACACTTCTTAGGCAGACCGCAAGGGCCACCCTCATTGTCCTTCTCTGACTTCTTCACTTCAGGGCTGTTCTGCTTTTCCGTTTTGGGTGTAGTTGTTTGTTGCTGAGCAGACTTGGCTTGAGACTCAACTTCGGTGCTTCCATGTAGTCACGCGAAGCTGACACGAGAGACGTGCTCATAGAAGGACTTGCCCTGAGTCTCAGCGATATCGAGCTCAAGCTGGGTGGGCTGGCGAGAGCCATCGGCACCCTAAAAACACAGTTAGCTATAACCGTACAACTCCCATTGAAGAAGAAGAAGAAGAAGAAGAAGAAGAAGAAGAAGAAGAAGAAGAAGAAGAAGAAGAAGAAGAAACGTACAGCAAAGGTACCAGCGCCCCACGCGCTACCACCGTGGATCTCTGTGAGGTTGGAGAGGAGAGGGAACGCAGTCTTGTAGCCGAGAGGGACGTAGATGAAACCGTGATGGGTGAGGGTGCTCATGGCAGCGATCGCAGTGGACTCCTGGCCACCACCGAGGGTACCGGTGGAGACGAACAGGCCGGCGTACCTGGACAAAAATGTCAATGACTTCCAGTACTTCCTCGCGGTTCGTGTTACCTACTTGCCGTGAAAACCACCAGAAGCCCAGATACCACCAGTGCGGTCCCAGAAAGCCTTCCACTGGGCAGGGAAGTTACCATAACGGGTAGGGATACCGAAGAGAACGGCATCGTACTCCAGAAGCTGCTCGGGCTTCTCCAGAACGGGAACAGAAGACTTGGGAGGAGCGTGCATCTTAGCGAGGACCTCCTCAGGCAGGGTCTCTTGGATCTGGTAGACGTCGGCATTACCACCGGCGGCCTGAATACCCTTGAGTTCGGCCTGGGCCAGCTTCTCAACGTGGCCGTACATGGAGTACTAAAGCGAAACACCATCTGTTAGTAGATGCTCCACAGCTTGCGGGTAAAGCAATGCAATCGAGAGCGGTGACGTACGAAGACGATGGCGATCTTGGGAGCCATTGTGGCGGTTAGGGCTTCAGTCGAGAGGTAGAATAAAGAAAGAGTGAGAAGTGTGCTATATCCTTGAGTCTGGAGGGATACAAGTAATAGACGGACAGACAAAATACTTTATAAGAAGCGGAGGAGGGGGATTAGTTAATTGAAGCTGTAGGAGCTCTGGGCTTTTGTCATCGATTACAGATGCGGTTCACCTCTGCTGATTGGACAATTGCAGGCAATCCGTGGATCCTCCCTGTCTTGCCCCGTTCTTAGTACAGTCTTACAGAGACTTGACAAATGCACGGGCTGCGGGTACGGTATGTCTGATGCCTTAGCCTTGGCTGAAGCTACTTGGGACTCCAGGCTCGCCAGTGTCTCTCTGCCTCGCAGATTACTGGGGGGATATTTCGGATTTACGGAACACAGAGGAATATACCTGCTGCAAGGCAGGCTAGAGGGCGTAATTTCGTGATCTACCGACTCGATTTGCCACACAACTGTACGAGATCAGCGTAGAGTTTGTCTTATCGAACGTCGTGGAAGGGTGCGGAGACTGGTCATTCTGCATCTACTCCGTAGATAGGTATCGAAATCACATACCGTGTACCCCCAAGTCTCACTTATCACTCTCCTGTCTCAGCCATGAAACAATTTTTCGCAAAAGGACTACTTTCCATTTTCTTATCTCTTAACCGACTTGGACTGGCTAATATTCGGAGGGCATCCCTTGAGAGCTCAACAAAGCATAGCAGGCTGGTGTAGCGTCTATCTTAATACATCGGGAACCAGAGATATACAAGACTAGCGCTGGCCATACATGGGATGCATGAGGATCCAACAAGGATCTTGAACAAGGATCTTGGTTCCAGGATTAAGTGGAACGAGGCAGCAGAAGCGAGCGCGATGCCATGTCTCTGAGTATCATTAGCCGCCCGCGCTTATGAGCACTGCCGCAGAGCAGTCTAACTTGCTTCGAGACTAAATCCAGTCGTTAAACATAATTCGTATTCAAGGGAGGTATCAGCAACGGCTATATACCACAAGTAGGTCGTTTTGCACATGCAGTAATAGCGTCTGCCATGTTCAGAGCCCTAGCGTTTGATATCCGAAGGATAAACAGCACTAATCGGTGAAGTTCGTTATTCCGCTTGGAATCCCCTTTCTGCTCGTAACAGATAAGCTTGATATGCATTGCCATGCTACATCATGGCTTGAATATTCAAATCCGACGCACGAAGCGCTTGTGTTCATCTCAGTAAGACGTGCCTCTTCCGCGTAGATTGAATCATCGGTAGGCCGGAGTGAGGCCAGTTAGCCGGATGAAGGTCGTTCAAGTCAGGTAGACATCGAGTGTATGTGAGATCCAGTCACCATAACCGTGCAGATTAGCCTCTTCCTCTGCCGCGATACCGGCCGCGCATCCCAAAGCCTCCGCGTCCACGTTCGTTCCTCCATTCACGCTCCCTTTCCCGTTCCCTCTCCTGTTCTTCGCGAATTAGGTTTCTTTCATGTTCCAGTTCTTCTTCCGTCTTCTCTACTCGTATTGTTGGCTTGGGTAGATTCTCCGACCATCGAGGATGGGCGTTCGCGCAGTTTGGCCCTTCAGGACAAAATCCAGCAACATAGTATGGGCAGAGTCGACGACGAACATGCCGTTTCGCGCACAAGGGGCCGAGAGGACAGAACCCCTGGTCGTAATGTTCGCATGGAGGGAGGCGCGCCTGCTCCCGGACATGCTGGTACAGGCAGTCGTCCCCATTAGGGCAATATCCAGACCGGGAGAATGACTGACATTCTGGCATGCGCCGGAGATTGTATTCGTGGAGATATTCACACTTCATGCCCTTTTTGCAGAGGCCTTTGAGGAAGTGCTTGCACACAAGTGACCCGTGTGTGGTTGAAGGCGCCAAACCGGAGGCCGTGGTCGTGGACGTGGTTACTCGCGACGGCGTCGGATGCCGGTCTGGGCAAGCAGGCCCCAATGGGCAGTGGCCTTCGCTGTAGGCTTTGCATACAGGCACGTCGGTGACGAGGCCGAAGCCATAGCTCTTTCGTAAAAAGGGGACAAACGAGAATCGATCGAAACCTGGATCTCGGGTGCGATCTGTAGACAAAATCTGGGATGCGACGTGACCAACGTCGGCAGCCATTTTTCAAGACGTGATATTATACGTCTTATAACAGAGCTTTGACAGCGAAGACAAGACTGTTAGAACTGCACCGATTGACTATCTGTCAAGCTTGACGCGGTCAAGAAATGCTGACATATAGGGAAAGCGGTGGCACCAATGGCAGCTTGATCGTTTATTACGGAAAAACACGCACCCGCACTGTTTTCGCTGTCCACCGCTTACCGCCACCTTACGGCCCAGGGAATACACAGTTTTAGGTAACTCTGGTGAGACAACACTGATACATTAAGAACCTCCGCAATATTTGAGATAACTGGATGGCTTCCAACATATTTTCGCATGATTCTGCATCTACGGGGCACATTGCATGTGAGTCCGCGATGCGGGGAAGAGCATTGCGAGAGGTAATGCACAGTTGTGGCTGCTCTACTGAGCGCAGTGGATCAGGCAGAACTGTTACTTAGCTAATCTGTTACTTTATAACTTCGTTAAAGCAGCAAGTATACGGTAACCGTAAAGTGTTGAACGGAGGATGAAGCAATGATCATAGGGGATCCTCCAAGCGGAGATTTAACAAACACGCAAATTGAATACAAGGGCTAAAGGGGCCGGGACAAGGGGTCAAAGGAAAGACAATCCCCTAGCTTACTCCAGAGACGTCAATCTTGTCTGCTCAGTATTTCTGATCCAATCGACCCAACCGTGGCCCAAATCTTATGAAGCTAGGATCTTCTGATCTTCATACTGTGTTTCGCCTCCCGCTGCCTTGCAATTACCCAAGCCCTCTTCGGCCCTATCCCTTGGGTGCCTGGGTATTGAAAAAGCAAGCGACAAGCCTCGTTAACGACCCACATGAGGCTAGTTCACTTCTTTTCTTGTTACCATATATCGCCACCACGCTCGTGCCTCTCGAGTGCTCACCGGCGGACTAGAACGGCGTTCTTGGGCCGACAGAGCTTCCCAAGGGGCTTCAGTTGTTTTCATGCCAGCTTGACGACTAGATGAGATATAAACTCTCCCAGTTGAAGTAAAAGACATCTATAAGGACGTGGCCGACTTCGACTATGCGATCAGACAATTGGAACCAAAATAGAAACCAGGGCGAACCGCGCCGGGGCGGGGTGCAGCTGAGCTCAGGCCCTCAGTAACGCGCGTGCGCATTCTCACCAGAAGCCAGAGACAAATGACCGACTAGCTATTACGTTCAGCGTCCACGGGTTACGGTGATGCGGAGCCGTCAGGATCTGCGTATCGACCGGACTGGAACGATGCTATGGAGACGCATAGTAGTTTTCGTA
Organism: Aspergillus spinulosporus; assembly: GCA_003574815.1. Classification (NCBI taxonomy): domain Eukaryota; kingdom Fungi; phylum Ascomycota; class Eurotiomycetes; order Eurotiales; family Aspergillaceae; genus Aspergillus; species Aspergillus spinulosporus. The sequence continues at coordinate 329,020 of QPHH01000019.1, read as the reverse complement.
GTAGCGCTTGCATAGGCGGGGAAGCCGTATACGACATGGGGGAAACACATTTGAACAAAGTCTGCATTGCAGCGCGTCAACAGATCTGACGATGGCATTCTCTTTTCAGCTGAGAGTTTAGAGCCCGATTGCTTGCCCCAATAAGGCTTTTTGTGTTATTCCATCGTTTCCCGTGATTTCCCAGAGCAAAAGCAAAGCAATAAGCACCACTTTTTAACCTCAACCACCACACGTGACGCTGTTCTCAATCAAGCAACTGCTCTTTTGCCTTCACCCTCATCTCAATTTTCTCTCTTTCTCTTGTTCGTTGGCATCTGACCTTAGCATAGTCTCTCTTATCTTTTTGATCAACACCAACCCCAAAAGGCTTCGGTCCCGCCACTGTATCCATGTTTTCCGGCTCTATTTTTCCCCACTGGCGCCGCAAAGCCGCAGAACGCTTCAGTAACAGCTCCTCGGAGATTCCCTTCTTCTTGAATGCAGCATACTATCCGAACTGGCGCATATATCGGAAGCAACCTCCCTCATCGCTCAGATTGGGATTCATCTCCCATATCTTCTACGCGTTTGCCTGGTATATACTAGCCATGCATCACCTGCGGATGCCGAACCCGCAGTAGAAATCAGAATGTTAACCAACCTTGTTTGTCTCATTTAGGGTCAAAGAAGACGGCACAGTTTATGTATCTCCCCCCCTTTTTAGTTGAGGATACGGTCGACACAGGACGTGCTGACCATGGTCGATATCAGTTGAGTGATGAGTGGGCTGACACGCAGATGCCCGTCGACGGCACGACTGGTTGTCTTCGGGCATTCGCGCAGCTCAAACCGCAGTATTCCAAGTTGAAACTTATACTCTCAATAGGAGGGGGTGGCAAGGGAAGTGAGAACTTCGCCGCAGTGGCTCGGAGCAAGTCTTGTACAGAAACGTTTGCGCAGTCCGCAAGGCGACTAGTAGACGAATTCGGCCTTGACGGCATTGACGGTGCGTTCTTTCCCCCTTGGATAGCGCACTGTGCTAATTTCTGTGGGTAAGTGGACTGGGAACACCCCGCAGATTCGCAGCAAGGACAGGACTACGTCCGTCTTCTTGCTAGGTTGCGAGAATATTTCCCACCGCCATATGTATTAGCCACCTGCCTCCCCGCAGGCCAGTGGGCACTGCAGCACATTGATCTCAAAAAAGCGCAAATGTACGTCGACATGATCAATATCATGGGATATGATTTCGCTGGGCCGTGGGGAAGCGAAACTGGACATCACGCCCAGTTATATAGTCCTTCATACGGTTCAGGCGTATCATGCCAGTCTGCCGTAGAGTATGTGCTCGGGCAGGGCGTCCACAGCAAGAAACTCCTCCTTGGTATCCCTGCCTATGGTCGGTCATTTCTCGGCAGTGATAATATTGGACAACGATATGCAGGCTGCGGCGGCGAAGATGGAGTATTCGATTACTGCGAACTCCCCCGCCCAGGCGCGACGGAGTACCACGACGAAGAGGTTGCAGCGGCGTACTGCGTCGGCGGGGATGGTGGGTTTGTAACGTACGACACGCCGAAGACGGTTCAGCAAAAGGCGAGGTTCGTAACCCGAGAACAGCTGGGAGGATTATTCTACTGGCATATTGGGGGTGATGCCCGGGGCCCACGGAGTCTCATCGAGACGGGGTATAACACGCTGCATGAAATGTAGATCTAGGGTGTTTGAGAATGCAGCTGAAGGGAACGAAGGATCGAGATGGAAAGGTAATAAAAAAACGAAACGGCGCGGCTCATCTGTTTATTGTTTGTTAATCGTCAACTTCATTTTCGGTTAGTGTGAGATTCAAATGTACTAGTAGTACGGTCTGTCGTGGGTGAAACAGAAATCCCATCTTTATATGCTTGAAGGAATGAAGGATGGATGAATTGATAAGCTTGCAGGAATTTGGCGGCACACGACTCAGATAAGAGACATCGGGGCCTTTTATAGGTATACAGAGACTGCCTCGCAAGGTGCTTATCTAGCCCAATAAAAGTTAAGAGGAAAGAAGAAACGAAGTCTGTGCGTTTGTCGAAAGACTAATAAAATTGTTTCTCTCCCCCTACAATGGAGGGTGACGTGCTTCTTTGCCAGGATAGTAATATGTCGGCGATGTCGTACTAACGGGTCACCTCATTTCTGCAACGGTGTCGTTACCACAGCCAGTCGTGTCAATCAAGGAGACTCGCAAACACCTATACTCGCTACGAAATATTCAATATCTAGGATATTGGATGTCTGCGATGTCGTCTCATCTAACCCGTAGTGCCATAGACCAAATTGAATTAAATACACGAAACATCTATAACTATTCATCATCGTCCTTGATATCTACTAAAAATGTACAAACTATTATTACACCATAGCTCATCAAATCACATCATATTCAGCCCTGGACGGTTGGGAATCAAACAGCAACCTTCCCAAACACGGCCCTAATCTCTTCGACGCTCTTCCCCCCTTCTGCCAACAGCAACCCCAGCAGAATCCTCGACTTAGCTGGGTTCAGGAACCCGCTCGAAATACCCCCCTCAGCCGAATACGGCACCTCCCCATTCCCTGTCCTAGTGCTCTGCACGATCGGAATCCCCTGGTTGCTGATAATATCATCAATAGCCGACGAGAAGGCGGTATCGACACTCCCAGCACCAGATCCCGCAACAACAACGCCCTTCGCACCGTTCTCAATGCTCGAGTAGAGCGTATCGTTGGTCATGTCCTGGAAGGAGTAGAGGATGTCGACGCGCGGGATGGAGGTGATGTCGGACACATCAACGGTCGTTTTCCCACTTGGCTGCACGGCCGGGTAATAGAAGAATGGAGTGTTCGAGATAATAGCACCCAAGTACCCCATCTCCACAGCCTTGAATGTATCCATCGTATTGGCGTTCGTCTTGCTCACGTAGTAAGCGGAGGCAATGCGATCGTTCATGACGACCATCGCGCCCCTGTTCCTTGCCTCTTTCGTGCTCGCCACAGTAACGGCCTGCAGGAGATTATATGGTCCATCGGCAGAGATGGCCGTTGCGGGGCGCATGGCGCCTACGATGACGATGGGCTTTCCGCAGTTCACCGTTGCGTCGAGGAAAAAGGCTGTTTCCTCAAGAGTGTCGGTGCCGTGGGTGACGACTGCGCCAGCCATGGATGGGTCCTCACAGACGACTTTGTTGAGACGGTGCGCCATCTCCAGCAGGATAGAGGAGGTGACGTCGGGGCTACCGACATTGGAGATCTGCACGCCAGCGACGTTGGCCACAGAGAGCATTTCGGGAACGGCATCGATGAGAGTTTGGATTCCAAGAGCGCCCGCCTGATAGCCTGTTGTTGCAGTGTTGGAGGCGGCGGAGCCGGCGATTGTGCCGCCTGTTGTTGCTATTGTTTAGCTTGCTGTTTGCTGAAGGGGGTTGGGAAGAGATGGGATAGAGAAGGGAAGATTATACCTGTTGCGAAGATGGTTACATTAGGAAGTGTGGTGTTCATCTGGGTGAAGTTCAACCCGTTGCTGTTGGTAAAGGCGTAGGTTGTGTTTGAGACAGTGTCCTCGCGAGTGTATAGAACCGGAGAGGCCTGGCTGAGGGTAGCCATAGCTGCCACGGCTAGGGCTTTGACACGGAGACCCATGATGTGCGTATAGTAGCAAACGCTCTGGAAAAGTCAAGAAGGTTGATTTGGTATAGTAGTATATCCATCTTTGACCGGCATCAAGAGCTTTATATACGAATGCCTTGTAGTGAACTCGGAGCTCAATCGGACCAGCGTCAACTGTTGCCTGTCTACCTTGGAGTAAGCCACACCGTCTGATATCGTCTCCACGACGATAAAAGAGGAAGTTAAAAGGAGCTGATAGAGGCGATAAGACGCAAACTCAGACCATGAGCCTGGGCAATAAGACGGATGGAGTAGCTCTCAAAGTTCTCGGGAAGAAACGAAGAGCCAAGTGGACCGCCAAGAATGAAGATGGGCTTCTTATCAGAAACAATCGAGATAACGAGACAGGGAATCGGAGATAGACGGCTCCGGGCAATATATTATTTTTATTCAGTAGTCACGGCAACAGTGGTGGTAGAAAAGAAGTAGTCACAGAATTGAATAAAGCCCTCCCGGGAATCGCAATCTCATACATAGTGGTATCAACCGTCCATCCGGTCATATCAGAACATTATTACAACAAGCAACAACGGACAAAGAAGGGAAACGGATATCATGAAAAGCCATCCATCAGATAACATCCGCTTATGTTGAGCCATTGTTTGGCAGTACTGTGTCTAGCTATTACGCGAGCGTTGCCGTGAGGTTTAGATCGATGGTGAGCACATTAGCGGCTAATGCTTTGGTGAAGTATGGGATTTCCTGTCCATTGTACACGCTCGAGTTGCCGACGATGCGCAGAGGAATGACCCTCTCGCCTGCTAGGACCATGGAGAACAGAAGATCCTGGTCCATATTGCCGAGCATCTCGACGGTGTTGTTGCCGGGCTTGAGCACCAGGTCGTTCAGGAAGGACTGGCCAAGGGCAGTTCCATTTTGGAGCGAGACGTCCAAAGTCAGGTTACCCTGATGATCGGTTAGCAGACAAGCCGGGGACAATTGTACTTTTGGGTCGGCATACCATGTCCAACTGCAACACAGAGGGGTTGGGAATGTAGACGGTGCCGATGGCGTTGTTGCCGTCATCACGGTCGTCGACCATTTCGAGAGACTTGATGTCGAAGCCGTCGAGCTTGTTGAGCCCTGTGCGTAATCAGTACATGCCCACCAACAAGGATCCGATAACTCCAGCTCACCCTTCATAGTGACCGTCTTGTTGTAGTCAACATCAATTGTCGGCAGGCCACCCTGCTTCAAGCGGGGCTCGCCATAGATGTTCAAGTGGAACTCCTCATTCATCATGACCGCCGTCGCGAAATCCCCAAAAGCTCCCGCATCAGTCAAGTTCAGCCACTGGTCAACAACCACCACGGCGCCATCGTCGGCCTTGACCTGAGGGACCTTGACCGTTGCAAACACGGGCGAGCCCAGGAGACTGACTTCGGCGTCGAACTCGAAGATCTTGGGGTGGAACATACTGTCGCTGCCAATGACCTGTCTCTGGGTGAGGTGGAACCCATCGCGGGCAGGATCACTGATCTGCATGGACTCGACGGTAAGCGTCGAGTCGTCGATGTCGTGCTGGGCGATGTTCGGGTACCCAACATAGACGCTGCCAGACATGGTCAATCGTGAGGGCAATCGAGACTTGTAGTACCGCACACTTACACTGGAAGCACAACGACCAGGACCACCACGATGAAAGCGATGAGGTGCGCCCACCACCATTTCTTGTAATGGGCCTTTACGCGAGCGCCGAAGCTGGGTTTCGGGCTCGTTCCCACGGGGACTTCTTCAACGGCAGCTTTGTCGGCCATCTTGTTCACGTACTAGGGACAGCAGGAGCACTCGTTCAGCCACACCCAATCAAGTAACTCTGCGGCTCAGCGGCGTGAGGATTGCTCGTGGGACATACGAAGATGGATGTGTCACTAGCGAGTTGTGAAGCGACTGTCAGTTACTCAGATCGATGAAGGGGAACGCATAGGGCTGGGCGAAGTCAAAGTGTTATACCTATCTCACCACTGTACTTTGCAGTCTCCGAGAATCCCGCGCAAATAAAAAGACTAGAATGAAGGAGAGATTTAAATGAAAGACTGTAGTGGAAGCTCGGATGCGCCGCAATCACGGGGACTAGGAGTCGAGGACTATTTTAGACGACCCGGGGAGGAGTCTGGTAGGAGAGACAATAAATTGGCTAAACGAGACTCGATGGATCCCAAGCATTTTATCTCTTCGTCTGGCAGCAAGGGCAGAGGGGCCGAAGGCGATCACATGTGGCCACTGACGGCAGTCTCATTCTCATCAAGCACCGCGGGTCTCTGCTGGTGGAGCGAGCAAGGGTTCATCTTGGTAACCTTCTTAACCTTCTTAGCAACATGCAACAATGGATCTTGTTCACAACAGGAAAGGGGCCACTGTCACGAGCAAGGGCAACAGCAATTTCAGTCGGAGGACCTCTTATCAGTGGGAACGTCGATTCTTAGGCTGAAGCAGAGCCCGGGATATAAAGCCTCGGTGAGCCCGCTGAAACAGCCAGTCCAAGGATCTACTTGACATGCGGCCATACATGCGGCCATCCATGCATCCACGCCTGCAACAAGCATTATCCTAGAGCTATGAAACCCGACCGAGACGAGCCGAGGCGCGTCACCAAAAAAGAAATACTCCCGGAGCCGTTATTTCATGCTCGCCCGCATGAATCCTGATTCCTGAGCCGGCCATCTAATATTACCATTCTTTACCATTCAGGCAAGGGGCCGCCAAAGGAAGACACCTGCATCTCTGGCGTAAGGGAACAGCTGGAAAGCAAGTTCAGGCCACGATGGAGGCGGTTCCCCGAGTTACCCCATGTTGATCCAGTCTTGGCGCACATTCCAGCTTCTCATTGGGCAGAGCATCCCCAGACAGAGTGCCTGGACTGTGTGGGAGTAAGAGCGGCTAGTCCAGTAGTATAGCAACAGCTCAAGGGCCGTTGTCAGCCTGCGCATGGAAGCGAATGAAAATGCACGCGACGACCGGGAGGAAAGGGCAGGTGGCGACCGGCTTCGCCTGCGGTCCAGTTAACGAGACTGGTCGAGGTCGCCGCCGTGCAACACGAGACGACTAGCCAGTACGACCCTGTCCGTGCAGCAGGCCAGTCGGTCCCGGGCCAGTGCAGTTTCTGGCGCCCTTGGCTGTTTCTGGCCACACCTCCGTCACTAGCTCTGAACGAGGGAACCACTGCGACCCGATTAATATCCGCGAGTAAGAATGCCGTCGATGCGTTCGCAGGCCAGTTCAGGAACGATCGGGTTTCAAGCCCTCCCAAAACTCAGTCTGAGACTCACGGACTTTAATTGCACTTTAATTGCAGGACGAATTTCCGGAAAGAGGCCTGATGGCCCTGTGAGTCGAACAAAGCGGGAGCATCCGGCCAACGTTGACTAACGTATCCTGTAAGCGAGTGGCCCATGTAAGCGAGCGGACCATCTCTGTATTCCATATAAAATGGCGCCTTTTCATACTCTATTATCTCAACAACAAGTAGGTTGTAAGTAATGCTATAAAAACATGGTAGAATATATCCTTTTATAATTATATCTATCTCATTTTTAAGCTCTATAGCCTTAAATTTTCTCTCTAAATAGTATAATAATTTTAAATACCAGAAATACAGCTGTAATTTATATTACTCAGAGAAATACTTATTATAGCAGGATAAAATCTCTAATACCTAAATAGAGGCTACTTAAATAGATTAAGTATATACTTATACATCTCTAAACCAACTTGTCGTTGAGATATTAACGTATAAAAAGTCACCAGTTTATATGGAATACAGAGGTGGTCCGCTCGCTTACAGGATACGTTATCAAGGATGACTAAACAAAGCCTGATGACAACCCCGGATCTCCACATATGCAAGCGGAAATGAGACACGTCCATCACTGGAAGGGTCGGGGCAATGCCAGCTGAAATCCATACGGAGTTGAGTATCTTTGAGTATCCACACCCATCTTCCTATCTTTGTATGACAGGTCTCGTGGCACGCCGACGGCGGTATGCAGTAATGCATACCCCTGTCCTCTGTCTCTGTAGCTCAACGCCACAAATCGAAGATTTACTCAAGGTACTTCAAATACTTCAAGATAAGGAGATGCGGTTCAAACGATGCTAAACGATGCTAAACGATGCTAAACGATGCTAAATGTACAATGCACAATTTCGTCAGTATCATTGAGTACTAGCTAAGGAAGGCAACGAACGGTCCGCCACAGAAGGTGTATGCGAAGAGCGTGGAAGGAGAATAAATGGAAAGAGGGGCTGGGTCATCCAGCAGAGAAGGGAATATTAGAAGGGAACTAAATCATCACGCAGTGGTTAGATGAACGAAGGGTATCCAAGAAGCGAATTTTGATGCCCGCAAAAGTTTCAAAAAAAAAAGAAAAGAAAAGAAAAGAAAAAGCAGTGATTCTGCTCAATGGTAAAGTCTTGCGATCCAAAAATGAAATGAAATGAAATGAAAGAAAAAGAGGAAAAAAAAAGGTAATTGAAGAAAATCGAGCAAAGAAGGCGATCGCAAGATGCAAATGTTTGAAACTTGCTCAAGTCGCTCATAGAGCGTCCAGAGAAAGAGCAAGTGAAAGAAAGGGGGGAACTGTAGAAGAGAAGGGAAAGGGAATAGAAGAGTGAAACGAGAACGGGAAAGAGAAAGCAGGAAAAATGTGTCGAAGAGGAAATGCAAGAAGCTGCGACAACCTCAGCGTTTCTGCTTGATGTTGTCGAATATCGCCTGTTCCCAATGCAGTATGCAACCAAGACAAAGAACCATCTATGCTTCAGTGGCGTTGGACTTTTTGCGGTGGAAAAGACTGCGCGTTCGTGATTTGCTGCGTCCCTTTTTGTCCGGAGTGTGTGCATGGCGGCCCCGGCCTCGGGACCGCGTATCTGACCCATCATCTGACATGTACTTTTCTTTATAGATCCTGCGCTCAGTCAGTATCAGATGACAGATGTAGAAGCCTTGGCGTCGAACTTACCAGCTGTTGCCAACCATGCTCATTCCCTTAGCTTCAGCCTCACGGTAGAACTTAGCCGCCTTTTTCATGTCCTTCTTGCAGCCAATTCCTTCAGCATAACAGTAACCTGCTTCGGCCAGTGCATCAACGTCTCCCCATCGGCCGGCGGTTTCAAAACAACGCAAGGCGAGGGCTTTGTCCTGTTCGACTCCCCATCCGTTCAGATGGCTTACGCCAAGCTCGTAAACGCTCAAAGCAAATTGGGCGCGATATTGCTTCTGCAGTTCCTTAGATTTGGCTGACACGTTCGGGTCGGATTCGGCAGATAGCTCTAGGCCGACAGAATCCATGGCCTTGCGCAACCATCGCACACCCTCCTGCTGATTTGGCCGCATGCCCCAGCCATGTCGACAGGCCAAGGCATAGAGCAGCATTGCAACGGGATGGTCTTGCTTTGCCGCAACTCGTAGGTGATAAGTGGACTCGTTTAATGAGCCCTTTTCGTGGAGCTGAATGCCCTTCGCAACGTGCTCCTCTGCCGTTAACGCGGCAGAAGGACCAGCTGTCTTCGCGGTCTGCGGGCGTAGTGTAGATGCAGATTCTGCAGAAGACGTCGTTTCCGAGACGTCATCATTTCTAGGCGCCTCAGTACTCCGTGCTCGAGGCGAGACATTTTCAGGCTCAGACTTATCAGGTAATGGTGTAGTATTAGCTGATGATCTGGAAACCACCGGCGTCAGGAGTTTATCATCCGACGCCGGAGCCTCATATACCGATCTTGCTTTTTGCGGAGCCGGCGACTCTTGACGGCTTGGTGAGGGGGAAGGTGTTCTGGCAGATTCCTGTGGCTCGGCGGTCTTCGGTCGCTGCTCAGGACTCTCAAACAGCGGTTCCTGCCATTCAAAATGGGGCGTCTGCAGGCCGGAGAAAACAACTGAATCCCTCAGCACTCCACGTCCGCGCGGAAGGGTGTACTTGGTATATATGTACGACGACACTGCTGACGAAGGCTCATCACTGGACGTAATAGGCACATCTGAAGGCCCTGGCACAACAATCGGACCAGGCTTATTGCTGCGATTCATCACGCCTTGTGTCTCGGCAGACGGTTGCCCCGACGCCCCAATTCCAACAGGTGCAGAAAGGCTCGTGTTGGATCTGCTCATAGGACGTGAGAAATTGAAGGACGGCCGAGGAAGATGGCTGGAATTCGAGGCCTCGGAGCTTAGGGATGGTGATCGAGGATGTGAACGGGCTGTTGAAGGCATAGGAGAATGCGGCATCGACATCGCGCTGGCGGATGACAGTTTGCGCGAAGTCGAGAAGGTTGAGCCAGCGTTAGAGCTGCTGTAGTCATCGTCAGAGCTTTCTGGTTGGAGGCGAGGACTGCTCGACGGCCGAAGCATAGGCGAAGTCGGAGGGGCTAGACCGCGATTGACATTCAACCGAGAAGAAACAGAGTCGGTTGAAGAAGCCTTGCTCAGCCCAGGGGGTGAAACACCCGTGGTAGACGCAGCATAGAACCGGCGCGGCGCTTCCGAAGAAGCATGAATCTGAATGTCCTCCTCTGGTGATTCAGCTCGCACCGCATCGAATTTGAAACATTCGTTATCAACCACCGGGGAATCGGATTCGTTCTTCGGCGTCTCATCTTCGTCGCCTGAAAAGCTTTTCTCACTTGCGAGATAGGATACACCGCTTAGCCGAGGGTGTTCTGACTGAGGACGAAATCGAGGTTCTTCTGGTTCAGGACGAGCTCTCTGGGTTGGTTGTCTCGTGAGCCCTCCTTCAAGCCTCTGGGCATCGTTAGACTGGGATCGAAAATAGCCGGGTCGAGGCCGAGACAATGATCGTGCAACGCTGGAAGGGGGCAGGCGACTCATGCGTCGATCCCTTCGCGCCGAGTCTTCCAGCTGGCGGGCCAGAAGCCGACCTTGAAATGCGAACGCATCTAGCGGGGATAGCGCCGGAGGGATTTCTCCATCGAAATGTTCGACGCGCGGCGAAGGGGCGCCGCTCCGGAACTTTTCACGAGAAGGCGAATGGGTTCCGAACTGCGGCCGGTAGGCCATTGTGGTACTGGGTCACCTTCGACTCGCACAGGGGAACGGCGTTCTCGCGGGCTTCCAGGGCGGAAATTTTATCCAGTCGTAGAGAACAATAAACTCTTTCAACCGGGATAGTAACGGATTGGCGAGTCAATGGGTGCGCATCAAGAACAACTGCCAACGGTCGCAACGATTGTAGCTTGAAGGGTCTGAATATCGGTGAGTGGCAGGCGTTGGCGGTATTCCAAGCTGAAAAGGGGGGGGAGAAAAGAAGAAGCGAAAGGAACAATAAAAGATCAAAGGAGGGCGGAACTACTGAAGGAGTGACAGCCCAAGGAGAAAGAGACGGCAGAGTTGGTCACCAATGTCGGACAGTAAGTCAGGATCGGTTTGCAAGTTGAAGTAGTTGTAGTAAGGAGTGACAAGGCCGCAGTTCTTCTGTACAAGACTACAAGTGGGCGGGCGATTAGATAGGAGATGCTGGATTCTGAGCCAGGACCAGCATCGCGCAGTGCCTGTGGGGAAATGGCAGTGGCAAGTGGGAGGAAGAAGTGAACATCCAGAAGATTGTACAGACGTGACAGTCTTGACAGACGACGGCAGAAGAACAATGGAACCAAGATAGAATTTTGACGCGCTCCTGGTGACGATTGACGATCGCCAGCTTGACGGGCAAAGGCGGGCTGATAATGTGGAGGAGTACCGTGGTGTATTCCTTGCCAAGGAAACATATAGAACGATGTCATGACAAATAAATCTCTGCATAAACATGTATTTTATTTGTAATTGAAACTTGATTACAGATACAGAATCGTCATAACCGAGAATCCGTCACAGAAGAATCTCGTTTCAGTCAGGGGCTGGCATTAATATAAACGAAAATAAATCGAGCAATAGCGGTACTATTGGAGCGCATTCTTCGCTGTCAGGGTCCATGACTTCGCTCCTCTTATGTTTCTACCAGTCATGAGCTGATTTCAGCCGACTTGTAACAATCAATGGGAGGGGAGTCCAGAGTAGCCGAATCGCTTCACAATTCTAGACTAAACGATGGACATTCGGCTGTCGCAAGCTACCACTCAGATCGCTAGGGGACGTAACCCTCCTGAGCATGAAACCGTCGGACCACGGGCGACTCAATAGTGGTTCAGTTCAAAACTCCTGGTCGGTGGGGACCGAGATGGGAGCAGAACCTATTTTTATTTTTCTGAAAGTTGGAATTGCTCCCAGCCGGACCCAAATTGATTGCACAAGCTGACACATGAGACAGCCTGGATGTCATGTCATCAGGATATGTGACCGAGACACCGAGAAAGTGATCTGTGCTACCCCTTCTTCATGTCTGTACAAGCATGTTGATTAGTGGTCTGAATCGCCCACTATTGGCATAATGCTTCACGATATGACGTGACAGCAAAGGAGATGTTTCGTTATTGTGATAATCTCTTGCTTGCCCAAACTGTCTTAGAAGCCGGACGCCTAGACAGACGTACTCCACCAATCTTATGGAGAATTGTCTCAGTTAGGGCATCAATGCTACAAACTTACGTTTTCTCACTGACAGGCCAAGGTTTACAGTTCATGTAGACTGCAGGCTGCTGAGTTGCCGATGTATTCGAAGTGTTGAGTCTACTTCGAACTCCTCATGCAACGCTGCCGCGATCATGTTTGGTCTGAGATCGGTTATACTTTGCTATGTACCTGTTGAGGCTACAACTAGCAGATGGCTAGCAGATCATTCTTAGATCTTGTGGAAGCTTTGGAAGGGGCGTAGAATCCAGTTGTAGATCAGCCTAAGCGAGCCATTCCTTTTCCAGAGAGGAGAGATGCTTATATTCACACATTAAATGTACTCTCAAGTACGGTCTGATTATGGTCGCGATTAGCAAAAAAATCTCTACTGGTCAACTTTTTCCCAACCGGTCTCGCTGCCACTACCGCTGACGCTCTCGACAGGAGATGCGTAACCTTTTTGCAGGCCTAACATCCAACCCACTAATCCAGGGGGCGTCCACTGTCCGATCCAATGATAAGTCCGCGCGCCTCTCCCAGCGTATCTAACAGGCTTCTTTGCCGTCCGTTGTCCAAAAATATTTTTAGATGTGGGTTCCAAGGCATCGAGCAGTGCATTATGAAGGGCCCTAGCGGGCGATCCCCGTATGTAACCAGGTCCAGCCGAAGATACCGGTTTTTGTTCAATGCTGTTGAGATATTGCGGTCCATAAAGAGCCCGCTGTTGAACGCTCCAAGTGAGGACTTCGGTTCCTGCGATATGGCTATTGGGGACCCGATACTGTGGCCCAAGGTCGATGTTCCCAAGTTTCAACTCCACCAAGTCAACATTGTGGTGCTGCAAAAGACTTAATTCCCTTCGCAGGGATGTCGCAAAGCCTGACAGAGCGCGGGCTGTGGCCACTTCGGGTCCAGCAAAGGGCGCTGAGAGGGATGAAGATATTGACGGATATACAAGGATAATGGTGCTGTTTGTGTTGCGCAGTGTAAGAAGCGGTAGAAAGAGCTGAGTGGTTAAAATAGGCGAGAGAAGGCGTGTATTGATAGTATCGACCCACGATGATGGTGGTATCGTAGCAACTGGTCCTGCCACAAACTTTGGCGAAGGGACTAGTATAAGTCCGCTCAACTGGCAGACATGCGGTGGCACTCCAGCCATGGGGGCGTGTGGTTGAGTAATCAGGTTGTGGATCTCGTTCAAAGAAGAGTGTATCTCCGATGGCGATGATGGGAGCTGCAGAGATTAGTATTCAATTGTTCTTCCTGATTGAAGAGAAGCATGCGACTTACTGTTGTCAAGTCTAGCCACAGGGACCTTATGTCGGGTCGATTCTCTGCCCGGACAAGGTGTTCTTCTTCAGCAGACGACACAGTGATATAGACGATAAACCCGCGGCGATCCAAATCCGACGCTATTGACCTACTCATCGGCTCATGCGGCGACCCAGCAACAACTATAGCAGCGGTCAGCCCCAAGCGCAGGCGCAGATAATTTCCAAAAACCCCGGGGCTTACCTATTATCTCCTTCCGGGCACCATTAGCAGATCGCTTTGCCTTCCGCCGCCTAGTCCTCAACTTTTTATCACCAAAATACAGGACACCAGTAGTGCCTACGAACGCTAGGATAGCGGCACTCCATGCCCGGTTCTGTATAACCCAGTTGTGCACGCGATCATATAGTGATTGCGGCCGCGATGAGAAAGGGCGAACTATTGGGGATGGCCTGACACTTGGAGGCAGCCATGATTGATGCGAAAGCGTATCTCGAACCGCGTCCGCAACGTGGTCGACGTGTCGGTCAATGGCCTCGGCCACAGAGTTCGCATATCTTCTTACGTCATGGGGAACAGACGCAAGCTGGATGAATATACAGTCGTTAGACCTCGGCTATAGCGCAATAGGGATAATGAAGGTACACACGTAGTCGAAGAAAAACTGATCGTCACTAGTCATTTTGACGGATCGCTAAGGTTGAGTGGGAAGTTGTCTGAAGAACAAATTCTAGATCCCGATAAGACGACGACGCCTCAACCCGATCGCTCTTTCCCGCAAAGTCATCACATGACTCTGTTCTGTACATGCGGGCCTAGGCTTCATGCAATCTCGTGAGCACAGTACAAGCGTACGATTTGACGCCGGACTGATATATGCATGGGCAATCTACGAACGTCCTCTTTCATCCGAGCGTGGCTTAGTGTTTTGCATTTGTCTTGTACTGCAGATGTTTGGGACGGCAGAGTGCGGCCAGAGTCTGATCTATATTTTTTTGAGTGCACCGATTCTTTCACGAATATCTAATGTCCAGATTCTTCATCCACGGCCATTACTGAAAGCAATTACTTAAATTTACCCCAGAAATACTAGGTCTATATTTAGCGAGGAGAATATAAAACAAAAGGATGGAATCCTATGAAAGTGAGAGAACCCGATGCCCCAGGTCGTTTAAAAAGTCACGTGGACAGCGGCAATCGTATGCTGATGGGTGCCTGGATTCATTAATAATTATCGTCATCTCGATAGAAAGCATTTTGGTCAATTTACACACGTAGCGCTTTCTGGTAGCTTCTTAAGCCTCCGAGTTTGCTTACTTCTTTGCGTACTCTGAGCAACAACTCCAGTTGGCTTTGACACAACATCACTGAGATATGAACACCCCGTAGCTTCACAAGTGAGGCGTGGGGTCTTTGGACGGCATTTCTCGTTCTCTCAGTATTCCATTCGATTATTGGTTTAATTGTCGGACCGGTCCCTCCAGACTTCATTATGCGTGAATTAGACCCGCTAGTGGGCGTGTACCAGCACGATAGGCATCGACCAAGGGAGTCGGAGGCCCTCTTGACCCTTCGAAAGATCGCTTCTTTGGTAAAACCGATTATGCGCCGACGGTCATGGAGAGTTGGAACACTCTGCGAGTTCTATCCACAGCAGCGGAACCTTCTTGGTCTCAATGTCAACGGTGGGGAGAAGATCTGTCTGCGCCTCCGACATGCCGGGGACCAGAGTCAGTTTCTACCGCTTGACCAGGTAGTAGACACAATGCTACACGAGTGAGTGTATTGAACTCCTCTAGGTCGTATATTCTCGCTGATCCTTGCAGATTGTGCCACATAGTACACGGCCCACACAACCAACAATTCCATGCCCTCTGGAACCAACTACGTGATGAACATACAGAACTCACAATCAAGGGGTACACCGGCGAAGGCTTTCTATCACATGGAAGGCGTCTGGGCGGAGCAAAGGTACCTATTGATGAGGCTCGTAGGAGAGCCAGAGCTGCTGCAGAGCAGAGGCGAACCCTCTACGCCGGATCAGGCCAGCGAGTGGGAGGGACAGGTCCAGCGCGAGGTGCTGATATGCGAAAGGTCATAGCCGATGCAGCTCAAAGACGCATAGAAGTGACTCAAGGTTGCGCCTCCGGAGCGGACAACTCCACTGAGCTCGCGGAGGAAGCCTCTAGGAATGGCTTCCGAACAAAGGCCGAGGAAGATGATGCAAACGAACAAGCAATCATGCAGGTCTATATTGATATGATTGAGGAAGAAGAAAGGGAGAAGTACGGACCATCGTATATTCCCCCAAGTCAGGATAACCCAGCAGGATCTCGAACAACTCTCACCCCTCCGCCGGTACCTGAACACAGCAAGCCAAGTCTGCCGGTCAGCGGACAGGACTCTGCCGGCCTTACAATGGATGATAGCTTGTATGCCGACCCTTGGACTTGTCCGATTTGCACGCTGGAAAATCCATCCAGCTTTCTATGTTGCGATGCATGTGCATCTGAACGCCCTCGGCCTGTCATTTCCCGGTCGGTTTCTGGGCCCCCCAGCACGGCGAAGTCCAGTTCCACGACTACGCCCAGTAGAAATAAAGGAATTATCAATCGCACAGTCGGACAGAAGACTTTCAAGAATCGAAGAAGCGCTGTTGAATCCCTTTCCGGTCTTGAGAAAAATGCTCAGAAAAAGCCGCTGGGGTGGTTATGCAGTTCCTGCGGTAGTTTCATGGAAACGGAGTGGTGGACTTGTTCGAACTGTGGCAGGATGAAGGAAACATCATAAGTTAGAATACAGGCATCCCACCAAATGAGAGAGTATTGTCAGTTCTTTAGGGCTCATGTTCAGTTCTGGCATTTGGGCCGTACAGTATGACTTACGAGTTCACTTAAACATGGTTTGCATTATGAGTAGTTTACAAAGAACATATGTTATTATTTATTCAATACATTATTCTAGCACTGCTGGATGGTAAACTAACAGCATCAATGCTATTGAAGTGACTATAGGTAAAGTAGGTACTACCTATGTTAATTGTTAGTTGACTACCTCACCTCAACCGCTTACTCAGCAGATTAAGCGACCTGAGCTAAGCTCCCGAGCTATGTCATTCAAATTTCTTTCACAACATCTCCTCGACTGCATTGCACTTTAATCCCTCCCAACTTACGACTTGGGAGAACAAAGAATGCTTGAGCAACCAATTTAGCCCTCTGAATTTTGGAAGTTATTAGGTATGCCTACCCTTATACCCATAAAGAAATTGAATCAACCCAACAAGCCCGCCTCGGCGCAATCCACGAAACGCCAAAATGATGAGAACACTGTTCAAGAACCGAAATTTTTAGGAAGAGCCGGAAGAGGTATGGCAGGGGACTTGAAAAATTGAAGCTTCTGCCGTCGGTGCTTATAATGGTTCTACTGAATGGTGGTTCGCTTGGATTGCGCCTGGGATTCTTGTGGTTTGTTGGGCTGCTTAATTGCTCGGTTGCCAGTTGCCCTTTCGCTTTTACGACCGTTTTGGGTTGAACCATGGTGCTAACGCCGTCCAATATGAATTTAGGCTCTATCATGCGTTGAACCTTGTGAGATTTCGTGGCTGTGTGGCTTGGTAGATACGTGTTCGTTACTAGGTAGAATATATGTCGAATCGAACTCGTAGATTGTTCTCATTATAACTCCAGGATATATAACTTTTTTGTAGCCCCAGTCCTAAATACTTCTAGATGAAACGCCAGACATATGCATTACAGTTTCCCGTCAAATGTACAAGAGTAGAAAAGACCTCGTCTCGCGCATCAAGCAATGCTGGAAAAGACACGCTTCTTACCAGTCGCGGTCGTACGCTGCTCTTCCTCCCAAGCCTGCTCGTCAATGTAATCCTTCGTACCATGAGCTTTGACCTGCTCGCCAACAAACTGCAATGCGGAGAGATTGAAGCCCATTTCGTCCTTTTGGCGCGTAAGCACCCGACGGAGCGACGAGCGAATACTGTCAAGCATGGGTCGCATCAGCTTGCTGGCAACGATCTGGCGGTGATGCGTTTTAAGCATGAAGAACAGCACGCGGCATGTGAGAGGAACATTCCACTCCCTGCTAGCCCAAATATTCAAAAAGGTGAATAGGGCAGGGAGTTTCGAAAAGGGGAGGACAAGAAGGGCGTCCTGCAGGGCGGCCGGGGGGATCTTTTGCACGACGTTGAGCAGGTGTTGCTCGGCGGAGATGTTGTTAAGGGCCATGTACAGTGGGTTGCGGGCGGGAGGGGCGGCGTTCGGGTTTTTTGCCTTTATGGCGCGCCACTCGCGCATGACTTCGAGATCTTGCATTCCCAGATCGAGCGCTTCCATGATCTTCTCTCCGGCCATGAGGGTGTCAGTTGTCTGTTTCCCGGCATCCACGGCTTCAGCCCTTTCGCCGTCTGCGCCGCCTTCCTCTTCAAGGGAGGCTGCGAGGTTGTTGTCGTAAATCTCTTCGAGTTCCTTTTCTCGTTCTTCTTCAAGGAATAGAGGCTCATCGGTTTGTTCCCATGTGCGGATACTCTTGTCGTGACTTGCGGTGACAATGAACTCGCCGGTGTGGCTGATTGCCAACGCCCAGATCTCGCCATGGTGGCCGGACAGCTTCTGGATGTGTTCGAACTTATCACCGTCCCAGTACTTGATGACGCGGTCTTTGCTGACGCTGAAGAAGTTGTGGCCGTTGCCTTCGTTGTTGCTGGGTACGAAAGCCACGGCCATAATGCTGTCTTCGTGCGCAAGGAATGATTTATGACAGTCACCAAAGTCCAAACCCCACAAACGGACTGTCTTGTCGGCTGAACATGTGACGATAAGTTTGCTGTCCCAAGAGATGTCCATGTTTAGAACGGGTAGTTTATGGCCGTAAAGGTTCAAGAAAAGCTTCAGCGAGTCGTTGAAGAAAACCTTGACGGTATTATCTAGAAGCGCAACTGCCAGCAGGCGAGCATCAGGTGAGAACCGGACACTAAGGATGTCGTCTGAGACCTTCAGTGTCCTCGTGTGAACCAACTTCAACCGCGGTGTTGTCCGTTTGGTACCAGGGATCTCTTCTTGCACGACCTGAAAATTCCAGAACTTCGCGGACTTGTCTGCACTGCCACTGACTAATGATTTGCCGTCGGGATGCACCTGTAAAGACCATACGGGCCCATCATGTGCTTTGATCGTATCTAATAGTGTGGACGAGGCAATGTCGAATATTTCCAGCTCTCCGTCCTTGTTGCCGACCACGACAATCTTGTCGCCCGGAAGGAAAGCAGAACATAGTGCATAACCACATTCAAGAGTCCGCAGGCAGTTCTGCGTCCGAACATTCCAGACCTTAAGACTCCCGTTGGAGGCAGAAGCCAGCATTCGGTCATCCGAACTCAAGGCGACGGATCTGATATCTGTGCGATGGCCTGGTATATCAATAGCCAGCGTTCGGTTGTATTCCACATCACCCTCGCTCTTGCTCTTCTTATTCAACGTAGTCACGCTGTAAGCTTCCAACTGGTTATTCGTAGTAGCTGCAAGAAGCTGAATCTTTCCGCTCGACTTGGTCCTGATCCAATCGAAAGACCTAACCTTACCACCCGTCCTGACTATCGTGTGAGACACGAAGACTTCAGTAACGGGGGCAGAGGAAACATCGTCCTCCCGCTTGTCGTTCTCGGTCTTCTCCGCGGACTCGCCCGCTTCTGCCGCACGCTGAGCTTCCTTCTCCTTTCTTCGCTTGCGTTTCCTTGCCAGGCTTTTTTGGACTTCTATCTCAGACCGGATGCGCCATATTTCCACCGCCTTCTCGGAGCCATGGAATGCCACATAGTCTGCTCGCGGGTGAAAGCTGATTCCGGTCGTTCGATCCTTTCCATTGCGGTAGAATGATCCCCTATCAGCCAGGATCTTGCGATTCTCTGAACCGGCTTTCTCTTTGGAAATTTCAATCATCGCGCCCTCATCGATAGACCAAGCCTTCAACTCGCCATCATTTCCGCCCGTTATACAGCCGCTTTGATCTGGGGCAAGACCCAGGCTCCAGCATTCCCCGTTTGACTGTGCAATATGCGTTTCGATACAATGTTGTGATGCCAAATCCCAAACCTTGATCAATGCGTCCTTTCCGGTCGTGATCAGGAAACCGGCATGTTCGCTCAATCCAGCTTCATTCAACAGCTCGGGTGATGGATCGAGGAAATGAAGAGAGGTGATTTGATCTGTGTGTCCGCGCAATTTAAACAATCCGACTTCTGAAATTAAATCCCAAAGAATGATATCGGTATCCCGCGAGCCACTTGCAAGGCGAACTCCGGCTCTGTCGAATGCTAGTTGAGTAATGGCGGATTTGTGGCCATTGAAAGAGATCATCACCGTTTCGGTCCTTGAATCCCATAATCGAATGCTGCCATCTTCGTAGCTAAGTGAGAGGAAATAGTGGTGTTAGTATTGCTCCAACTCCAGCTACACTTGGTGAGCCCTTACCCAACGGCGAAAATATCCTCATCGGTCTTGCTCTGGGTAATGACAGTGACTTGTGCCCTGCATGCAGAGTCTTTCCATCTCCCCAGCAACTCGCCCTTCTTAATATCCCAACACAGGACCTCCTCTCCTGCGCCAACTACACCACGCCCAGCGCCAGTTTGACGTGAAATCCCGGCGATTGCATCGTCCCGCACCCAGATCGCATTCGACGATGCGGAGGTGATGACCCCGAAAGTTTTCGAGTGCTCAAATTTTCTGAGGGACTTAATATCAGCTAATATACCTTAAATATGAGGAATTACCAGCTCCAGAACTCACAGATATGATTTCACCATAGTGAATCGCCAGTGCTTTGAGAAAAAAATCTACAGCACTGCTATCGATAGGTGCGGAAAAGCGGCCATAAAATATTACGGCGCGCGACAGCGACCAGATCTGCCACTCCCCACCGCCTCGTCGTCCCCCCGAGCTGGCGGACCAACCACCAAGAAACGTCACTTCATCTATTAGGCAGGAGAGAGGAGAAGGAACTCAGACTTGAATTCACAACTGATTGCTGCGACTATAACAATGCTTCTGTTGGACTATGAGAATGTTCTTATCCGGTCACTCCTGACGGAGCGGTTCTCTGGGTGTGTTCCTCCCCGCGTCTACTTCCCCTCGTTCTATACACATGTTCCTGAGCTGACAGCTCGCTGCTCCCAGAGCCCCGCCGGTGTCCATCGACCAGATCGTCTCGGATTTCGACGGTGTCACATTTCATTTATCAACTCCGGAGGTCAAAACGAAGATTCTCATCTCTATCAATGTGAAATGTTTCCGAGAACTGGTACAGTATGGTGCCCAGCAGGTCCTGGAAAGAGAATACGGCCCCTACATTGTCGCCCCCGAGCCAGGCTACGACTTTTCCGTATTAATTGACTTGGAGAACCTTCCCGATGACCAAACAGCGCGGGAGGACCTCATCACACGACTAGCTTTGCTGAAGCGCAACGCAATGGCCGCTCCGTTCGAGAAGGCGTTCGACGAGTTCGAGCAGCTCGCGGAGGAAGCTTCAAAGTACACTTCGGAGGCAGCGCCAGCGGGTGTCGCGGAGGGAGGCGAAGTCATGGCGATCCATTACCGGGAAGAAGAGGCAATCTATATCAAAGCTAGTGATGATCGAGTGACTGTCATCTTCAGCACGGTCTTCCGAGAGGAGACAGACCGTATTTTTGGCAAGGTCTTCCTACAAGAGTTCGTCGATGCTCGACGACGTGTAGCGACCCTGCAAAATGCGCCTCAAGTTCTTTTCCGCAGTGACCCTCCACTCGAACTGGCTGGCGTTCCTGGTCTACAAGACTCTGGCGACGGCAAGATCAGTTACATCACATTTGGTATGAGCTCTCTCCGCGTCTCAAATTGTCCTGATGACTGACTGAAGACAGTTCTTTTCCCTGGTCATCTGACACCGCAGCGACGCCAAGAAACCATCTCACACATCCAGACCTTCCGCGACTATTTCCACTACCACATCAAAGCATCTAAGGTGAAATACCTGTTCCTACATAAAATAACAGCTTGCTGATGGTTCAACAAAGGCATACATCCACACTCGAATGCGCAAGCGAACTGCCGACTTCCTCCAGGGTATGTTTTGGTTCTATTTGAGTAGCTTGTGTGTCAACTAACGAAAGATAGTCCTCAACCGAGCAAGACCTGAGAACGAGGAGCGAGAAAGGAAGACGGCGAGCGGACGCACTTTCAAAGTTCAGGGATAGGTATGGACTGGAGACATTGCCTGTTTTCAATTGTACATTGCAGACTGAATCACAGAAACGGGGCATTGTGACAAATCCGATAGACGATGGGCTCTTTGAAAGACTTGCAAGCTGCAATAATATGCGGTTCTAATCCATGCTCTTTCTGGAATAAATGTAGATTTATGACCGACCAAGGCTAAATTGCGACGATACGGCCGACGGTCCACTAAGAATAGGGTTGAGAGGAAGTCGACCAGGTCGACGACAATCTGTAGTTAAGGATAAATGGAGTCTGGCCCCTTTATCTTGACATGCTGGACAATGCGTCTTTCAGAAGATGTCTAGCTCGGGCTGGTCTTGACAATAGCACCCTTGCCCATAGCGTTGGGTACGATTGTTCCCCCGCACACCAAGTGTTTCCTTTGTGCACCAACTCGCCTAATACTAGCCTTCTTCGGTGCTTCCCCGGTGCTTCCCCCAGGGCTTATCAAGTTATCATTGCAACCCAGTCCCAGATCAAAGAACGTGGCCCGACTTTTGTCTCAACTATGTGTCTGATAGGCCGATCAACATGCGTGACCGGTGTGACAAGTTGTAGGCTACAGCGCAAACGAACAGGCAGCCTGAAACCAAAGATCATATGCACGCGGAAGAACGAAGAGCGGGTTGGATTTTAGCTGGCTAGGGGATGATTTCTAGCCCAGCAAAAAAGCAAACTGGTCTTGAATTTCAGCCATACAACTTATTTGTTGACTAGCTCCCTGGCACCCTGCTGACATATCTTGATCCTCCGCCAGCCCACTTCCCATGCATGGGCAAAATTCTCGGAGTCTCAACGGTGGAAATTAGCGTCTTGCTTCCTGTGACCTGAGAATTGACCGGCTGCGAGATTAGCAGGATCATCGATTGGACGGTCTGGCCCAGCGCAATGGTTCAGAGTGACACGGTTGCCGCAGAAGTTACCCACCGTCTACGCCTCCTTGAAAGACGGCAAGGCATTGGATCCTGGTCTAAGCGATGGTTCTTAGCGATGGCTCTCCATGGTTCTCTTCTCCGCTTTTGCAAGTCTCTTGCGATTTTGGGTAGTTCAAGTACCTTTGACCAAACCGGAGACTCGGAATGTGAGACCTTTGAGAGAACGGTGCGCAAAGATTCCTTGATGTCGGGCGTGCCATGAGCCTCGCCAGTTTGACCAGTTTGACAGTAATATCAATATTCGGCTTGTGCCGTGAACAGGAGACCATTTCGGAGCATCTTGACTTAGTAGCTGATATGGTTGCCAGTTGCTTAGTCTGCTGCAGCCTGTATAATTGCTTTTAAATGTCACGCTCGCTCATCGACTGCATCCTGCCACCGGGCCTGGCCAGAAAAATAAATTAACCATCTCAGTCACATCTAGCTGGATGTGACTCAAGTCACGCTACGTAGCAAATGGCGCATTCTTGTCCAAGTTCGTATAGGTTATACCTTGCAGGCTGCCTGCCCTAACGCATCCGCGGACTACTCCAAGGTCTGGACTGCAACGAGGGACATGATCGGCCACACTGTGTTGCTGATGTTATATGTCACTGACTCGAGGATCGGTCACCCAGGTCCCATGGTATACTAGTGACGGTGTTGGGCGTAAGCCATGAATCCTTCCAACTTTGGCGAATGATCTGGAAGGCATTTTTGCTTTTGTATCCACATAAATAAGGCCCTTCCGGGCCCGCGGGCCTGGTAAACTAGCTGACGGTTCATCCCTCACTCGTAGATCACCATCGCAGCCAAGGATGAGACCTGTCAAGCCTTGAGCTCCTGTTCTTGTCATCCGAAACCTCAACGGTATCACGATCTACAAACTTTTCCTAAACAGACAAGGTAACTACCTCTCTCTCTCTCCCCCCCCCTTTCTTTCTTTTTTTTTCTAATTTTTTTGTTTGCTGACTTGTTAATCTTGCATCGTCATACGCCCGATCCAGTCCGTCGGCATTCCTTGCCCTAATCTACCTCTTAGGTATATATAATCGGCACCCTGGAATTGAGCAACTTTCATATGCGTTACGCCTATGATTATCTTGTTGCTTACCCCCGACCCCATAACCTCGCTTGCGCACTCTAACGGTTTCGTACAATAGCTGAAGGTATCTCTCGTGTGACGTCTCAACCTCTCCACAGACCTCAAAAAACCTTGCTCTTTGGTTAGGGCTCAGCCGCTCGGCGTACCTGGCTGGGAAACCACTGTCTATTGATCGCAACTCCGATAGGGACGTGAAATCACGGCAAACCGACGTTAGAGATTATTCAGTCTGCCTTTGAATGTCGGCGGTGCAAGTCCTCAATGACGGACTGGATTCGACGTTTACCCCCCGAAATAGTCCTACAGATACTTTCATATCTTTCCTTCAATGACCTGCTTACATTCGGTGCTACCAGTCGCCTGAACAACGAATATCACATAGTTAGTCTTAGACGCTTGAGACTAGGCGTATTTGAGAAACGAGTGCATTCGATAATCTCTCTGCTTCAGGCAGGATGGGCTAGCCCTGAACAACTGGGCAGTACCTGGGTGAGTCACGAGACCGAGCACAACTATACAATTTCCATCGTCCAGCACCAAAGCAGAGCCATAAAACACTGGCCATTGCGCAGAGACCTTTGTCAGAACATCAGCCCCAGCCAACACATTCCGACGCAGCATGACAGACCTCAGACACAAGAACAAATGATTCGCCTCCAAAACCAAATATTCGCCAGAGTCCTCCAGCGATACGGACGTTCGCTACGAAACCTCGAGTTTATGGCATATGATCTTAACCTAGAGGGCGCAACTGCGCTGGGGTCGTGTTGTCAAGATACTCTCCGCTCGCTGGCCTTGAGATTCGAGCATCCGCATATTCGAGATGGAGTGATGCGTCCAAGTATATGGCTGCATCCTGCTCCTGCCAACGAGGGATGGAACTCACTGATTGGAATTGGCAGAACCAGGAATATCGGACTATGTAATCTTGAATGCTTGATCTTGGAGCGAGCAGGGATAACACCGTGGCAACTGATGATGCTCGTGAAGAGGAACCCTTATCTGACGACTCTAAAGCTGAGGACTTGTCGGGGTGCAACACCTGAATTTCTCTACTGGCTGGGGGGTCTTTACAATGACTTGGACGATTCCGAAACGCGGCATGATGGTCCAGCGCCTGGCGCAAATCTTGAAGTCCTTGCGTTGGAGCATTGCGATCGATTACTGGAACATCCCATTGAAGAATGCGATCATCGGTCGGACAGGCCGCTGGATTCCGGCTTCGAATGGGTGAGGGGCTTGAGTAAGCTTCGGGTGAGTTCACATTCAATCATTCTGTCCTCTCACAGGCCGGTCATTGAAGTTGGTCATTGATGTTTGCTGCAGTCACTATCATTTAGTGAAAGCTCACATATCCCATCAAAGCTAATCGATCGAGCAAATAAGACCATCTGGAAAATTCCAGAGGTCATCCTACCCGACGGCCTCTATGATGGAAACACACCCATTGCAGTGGATCCGAGGTGGAAGTAGTTTTTCACTGGCAGCGATCTTGCTCAGAGGATTGCTGCCACGGATGGGACGAAAGTCCACCGGGAACAAGATCAATGCTAATAAGCTGCATGGAGCAGTGAGTCCATAGAGATGCTGTTATTGGGCCCTGATGTCGTTCTTCCTAGCTGTCTCAAGTGTAATGTATGTGGTGAAGAGGGTTATGTGAAGTGCGCAGATTACTACCCACAAGACAACAAGAAGTAAATTACAGAGAATCATGAATCTTTCTTTCATGATTCCTGAATTTGAGCCTTAGCTGAATCTAATGACTTCTGAATCCAGTTGGTGTTCTTGTGGATGCTCTTCTAGAGGAAGGGCTCACTGTGTTCAAGGTGCCTGCCCACCTTTCTCGTCACAACAAGCAGACTGTTCGTCACTGCACTTATCCCATTCACCAATCTCCAGACTCATTCTCCCTTCTGAGGTCTTGACAGCGCATTCAAGTGTTTATGACCTCCTCTTGCTTTCTGTTTTACACCCTCTCATCACCATTCGCGGAAGTCAATCGAGCCAACTAAAGCCACCTGTTCACCAACATGGGCAGCAATAGGTCTTACTCCCATTTCTGGGACCTCACCCTACGCAAATTCTTCCCCAAACGCGAGTCTATTTCTGGAACGACAACAGGCTCTTGTTCTCAGTCGAGCTGGGGTGGCCCTGGATCCTCCCCTACTGACGAACACACTGATGGATTCTATAAGTACTCACAAGAGGTTCTTGAGCAAGAGAAGCGCGATGGGTTTCGGTTGCGGTCATCGGATAGTACAGCAGGCTCGTACGCGTCTGCAGTAAGTTGAGCAGAGCGAACATTGGGCTGATACCGCAATGGCTAACAAGTTAGCTCATGGGCCCGAGTGACCGTCCTCCACTTCCATACACAGTGAGCGCGCCAGATTGGAACATCTTCTCTCCGTACGTCAAATACCTGGATGAACTCGAGGATGACAGCGTCTGTGACTGGCTTGGCAGCGTCCTGTCTGTGTGGACTAGTGTGTACGCAGTCTCAAAGGTCGTCGTGATGGCTTTCATACATTATGGGGTTGAGGTAGGCACCCAGCTCGATACGTTCCCTTCAGATGATGACGACGGGTTTTGGTTCATTAGTTGGACGACACCCCCGACGGCATCTTAGCTCACACGAAACGCGCCGAAGAACTGGTGGTCTCTAATTCAATCGTAGACCTGATCGACAACACAGAGAGCTTGTACTATGCTGTATATGCAAGACTCATCATGGAGATTGCCGCCGCCGACCTGTGTGCGTCATTCACCTTAGAAGTTCGTCGACTGGCTACCAACAGCGCTTTCATCCTTCCTGAACCCAGCCAGCTATGCAAAATCCTCTTCAATTGCAAACAGGCTCTGGATGGATCTACTATTTGTGTCAATCTCAACAAGGAACTTGTCCGGCAACACCAATTGGACTTTATTCATCGCACATCGGACAAAATTCAAGACGCGGGTTTCGTTCTGGACGATCTCATAGGGTACCGCCAACATGCTATCAGAATTGTCAGCGACAAGACTTCCGACTTTTGCCAAAAATGGGGTAAAACATCCGTGCTGTATGAGATGCCGCCGGAGGATGTATTAGCGCTCCAGTCTGAGAAATATCTTTCTCTGAGTCCCAAGTCGGTGGTGCAGCAGGTAGTACCCTTGTTGAAACTTCCTTTCATCGAACCAGATACCATCCCTTCGTCTATCCGAGAACGCGACGTTATTATGGACAATCGTCAAGCCACTCTGGCGAAGCTAGAAGGCAAATGTGTCGGAGAAGCGCGTCGTACGGAGGGTCGGCGCCGCCTGATCGACCTCGTCCGAGAGAGGAAATGCATATGCCGTTCTGTATGCATATGTGCTCATGATTGCACCCAAGACGTGGAGCGTCATTGCCCCTGCTCCGAGCGACTCCTGAGTTTGATGGTCGCAAAACGACGAAACAGCGTCGGTCCTCTTCCTTTTGGTCCTCGATGTAGTGCCCTTGCAAAAGCGATCTTCCATGGAATCGCATCTGTTCGGCCCGACGCTGATGACATAGAGCTTACCGCGGAGATTGATCGTGCAACCATGATCTTCATAGAAGAGGTTCGGAAGCAGCGGTCCGCCAACATGTTCTCACACGGCGCTGGTATCTGAACAGAAAAGATGATATCGTTATTGCTGATAAGCCAGATGATAACGTCGGAGGATGGTGGATCGGCACCGGAGTGGGCTTGTTTCCTGAGGAAAGCGTCATAAATTCGACAATGATGCTGCGGGCGAGATTGATCGAGTCTTGAAAAGGCTGTCGGCGTCCCATCTACGATCAAAAGTCCATTTACATATATGTTCAAAAATCCCATGTTGCTAAGGCTGGTCCTGAATTTCAGTACTTTTTGCTGATGAACACTGACGCAGTTCAAAGTGGAGAAAACGGTCTCTTGTCAGCTGTGCTAGAAGAGCACAGACTGGCAGACACTAGATAAAAGCGCCGCCCGTAGTCCACAATCTACAGAGTAGAACACAGACTATCCAACAAGAGATCGCATGCAGGCAATTTTAGCGACTATCACTGGCTCAATAAAGCTGGGCGATGGGTCAGGCTAAAACAGCGTCATCCGTCAACCTTTTCTTCCAAAGAGCCGCCCTTCCGACAACGAACCTCCCCCAAGGCTCTCCCGGATAAAGAATCAACCTCCAACCCTTCCCACCATTAGCTTATCTCTAGCCACATATTGATTGTTGTGGAGAGTGCGCTTGGGGGAAAAAGAGCCTGTACTTTACTCGGAAACAAATAGACAACACCCTCTCTTGCGGGCATGGTGCCTAGGATTCCTGGGACTCCCTCCGCAGTATCGTCATCCTCCTCGTCGCTGTTGCGTGCATCAGCGACCTCATCGCTCCCGATCGACCCACGGTGGAGCTGGCGTCTCAATAAGACCCTGGTGCGGCGCTATCATCGCGCCGTTTGGCCCTCTTACGGAATCACCACCCCCGTTCCCGATCGCAGACCGCATTTCCCCATACTCAAATCGCCATTCTACTTCCAGACGGGCTACGCGCTGTGTGCCAAACGAACGTCCCGTCCTTTTCCACCGCCCTTTCTGTCTCCGCCATCTCACTCATTCTCCGATCCGCTAACGACACACTACCAGAGCCAGGATAAGAGACTGTCCGTCAAAGGGGAGCTTATTCGGGGGTTAAACAACGGTGATGACGCAGTCTTGGTTACGGAGAATTTCCTGGGGGTGAATGATGGAGTAGGCGCGTGGGCGCCGAAATCGCGTGGTGATTGTGCGCAGGGGCGATTGCCTGGGACCTTTTTTTTTTTTTTTTTTTTTTTTTTTTTTTGATTTCATTCACACTAACCACGTTGTATAGACTGTGGTCTAGGCTTATACTACATTTCTGGGCCCTGGAAGTTGAGCGGATACCCAGTCCAGATGCCGCGGTTGACCCGATAGCATACCTGCAACGAGCCTACGAAGAGACGACACAAGCTACAACATCCCCAAGTGAATGGTTCGGCACGACGACGTCGGTAACCGCCCTCTTGCACAAAACGTTAGACGGCAGCGGCATCGAGAAGCCATTACTATACGTGACGAATATAGGGGACTGCAAGGTCTTGGTTATCCGGCCTAGCGAGAAAAAGGTCGTCTTCCGAACAGAGGAACAATGGCACTGGTTCGACTGTCCGATGCAGCTGGGAACGAATAGTATGGACACGCCACAAAAAGACGCAGTGCTGTCGTTAGTCGACCTAGAGGAGGGCGACATCGTCCTCGCGGTCTCTGACGGAGTACTAGATAATCTATGGGAGCATGAGGTCCTATCCATCACGCTGGAGGGTCTCGAGAAATGGGAACATGGCCGATACAATGACAAGGAGCTCGAATGGGCAGCACCGGAAGTGCTGGCGGAAGAGCAAATGGTGTTCCTGGCGAGGGAGCTACTCAAGTCTGCGCTTGCGGTGGCTCAAGATCCGTTTGCCGAGAGTCCTTATATGGAGAAGGCGGTTGAAGAGGGCTTGGCTATTCAGGGTGGTGAGTCTTGACTACATATTTGACTCAGCAGAACTTTTGTCTGACTATTTCGATAGGAAAGATGGACGATATCAGTGTGGTTGTTGGCATGTGCAGGAGGCGTATCGGCGAGGCAGAGAAGATTTATACGAGGTTGGCTGAGAGTCAGCCGGTCGATTGAATTTTGTTCAACATAACGTGATACGAATTCGAAGACATTGCATTTGTGGTATATGGAGGACGGCAACAATGATTAAGGGATTGCATTTGCATGGGCTGGCGGTCTGAACATTTTTGCAGGGTACTTAGGAGCTTTATGACATATTAATCTAATATACCAAAGTCTCAGGGTTATCGTCCATTGACCAACTATTTCAGAATAAGTCAATCTTTTAATCTGTACAGGGCAGTACTCCATAACAGCTCTCTATAGTGCGCACGGACCATACGATATCAGGCTTGCCCGCCCGGCAGAAAAAGAAGGAAGACAAAAAATTCCATGTAGAACAAAGCTCAACTTAAGTCATTGTTCAACAAATCAACAAGAACAGCCAAAATGAGGGCAAAGCGCTCGAAGAAGTATCGCAAGCTTATGCACCAGTATGAGCTGGCTTTCGGCTTTCGCGAGCCGTACCAGGTTCTCGGTATGTGTACCTCCTTCCCTGCGGCGTCATATAGCGAGGAAACACTATTTCTAACATTCAGTGTCATGTATATAGTGGATTCGAATTTGCTTCGCGCAGTACATTCATTCAAAATGGACTTAATACCTGCTCTGGAACGGACATTACAAGGTCAAGTAAAGCCATGTACGTTCTGCATTACTTACCTCCACATAGGATTGCTTCAACTGACATCTCCGGCAGTATTAACAAAATGCTCACTGGCATCGATAATGGCCGGCCAGCCCACGAATCCACGAACGAACAATCCCGTCCGTCCCGACTTCCTTCCTCCACCAACAACCCTCCCCCTCCGCCACTGTTCGCACAATGAAGACTCCACACCCATCGACGAGACAAGCTGTCTGCTCTCCCTCCTCTCACCGCTCTCTGACGTCAAGCGGAACAAAGAACACTATATCCTCGCGACGGCCGACCCGCCAGCCCCAAAGCCTAATTCGGCTACGCAGCAAGAGACAGGGAAGAAGCGCAAGCGGGATGCCGATGATGGGCTGCAGGCGTTGAAACGTGCGCAAGCGCTTCGACGCGGTGCTCGGTCGATACCCGGTGTGCCGATCGTGTATGTTAAGCGATCTGTGATGATATTAGAGCCGATGAGTGCGCCTTCTGAAGATATTAGGGAGGGGGTGGAGGAGGATAAACTTCGGACGGGGTTGACTGATCAGAGTGTGCGGAAGAGTGGTGGCACAGATGATGGGGAGAAGAAAAAGAAGAGAGAACCGAAAAAGGCGAAGGGGCCGAATCCATTGAGTGTGAAGAAGCCGAAGAAGAGGGTTGAACAGAAGGCTACGGCAAAGAGGGAACAGCCAGGCGACGAGGCTGAGAAACGGGACTCTGAGAAGGCTGCAGAGGACGGAGAGGCTGCGCCAAAGGCAAAGAGGAGACGGCGTCATCATAAAGGCGCGAGACATGGCGAGTTGGGCGGAGATGGGAATGAGGCGATAGCTACCGCGCCTGTTGAATCGACGGACCAATAATTGATGTGCCATATAAAAATAACATTTCTTCCTGTTCAATATCCCGTTCGGTATGGCGTTTGGTTGGGCGAAGCAGAATTAGTATCAGATACAGCAGAAAGTATCATACATTCTTGAACCATGACAATCATCAGCCGCAAAAGGATGAGAAGAGAAATACTAGTAGAATTGATCGATAAAAGCACCCAAACACCCAACCCATGCAAGTACTATACACATCCATATTCACAGACCCCTCCAGAAGGGGGAATCACCTCTTAAGCCACCGGATCGCAACCACTCACCGCTTCTCCATCCCTGCGGCGGCGGCGGCAGCAGCAGCAGCAGCAGCAGCAGGAGAAGTAGTGCCCTCACTGGCGCTAGGTCCCAGCGCAGCAGCCCTCTCATCCGCCCAGATTTTTTCGATGCGCTTCCTCTTTTCACGTGCATCCTCCCGATTGCGCTTAGCGCGCTCATACCGCTCGCCAGCTAGACATTTGTTCACGTCGCGCTTAATATCGTTGCAATTTCCCAGTGCTTTGTGTAGGAAGCCTTTTGCGTGGCATTCGTCGAGGGCAGTCATGATCTCCTCGCAGTCTGGAGGTTAGGGTTAGCGGGCATCCGGGTGCTGTGGATATTACTAGATATAGGAGACGTACTGATGTTGTAAGGGGTATGGAGATGCGAATGCATTTTGGCAATTGATTATCTTTGTTTTTGTTGAAGTGGAGGGGTCATTCCCTGTGGCCGAGCGTCCACTTGCCTTTGGATAATTCCGACGCTCAAGTGGAACGGTTATCGGGCGGTATAGAGCCCGGTGAGCTGTTCTGCCGGACCAAACAGTGACCCGCTCAAAAAAAAAATCGACGAAACATACGAGAAGCAAGATCTCCCAGAGGTTGTGGAGGGAATTCAAAAGCAATTTCGAGCATTATCTTGGCTCGGCTTCTCACTATTTTGCTGCAGGATTGTATACCTGCGCTGAGCACACTATTCATCTGAT
Source organism: Aspergillus spinulosporus (assembly GCA_003574815.1). NCBI lineage: Eukaryota > Fungi > Ascomycota > Eurotiomycetes > Eurotiales > Aspergillaceae > Aspergillus > Aspergillus spinulosporus. The sequence goes on along the minus strand of QPHH01000019.1, from coordinate 297,153 downwards.
TTATCTGTTGGGCTGAATTTCAAAACTATTTCCCAATGTCCTCTATGATCACCACCTCCGCATGGGTGCGGCGTGGCGTCGCAGCCCAATTTCCCACCAAGTATGAGATTGATGAGAAGGAGATGGATCGCATATCAAAACTTGCGCGAATGCAGCTTGAAGATGCACGGGAGGATTTGAGTGCAGCGCAGGGTAATAACCCTGTTGCGGGCAAAGATGAGGATGCTATGGAAGAGGACGATGTAGAGAAGGGCAACAAGAAGGATGCTCCTGTGAAGATGTAAGAAGCCAATTCAACATGCTTGTCGATGGCTTTCGATGGCGCTAATATCGATGGACAGTGACGATGACGACCTGAAAGAATATGACCTCGAGCACTACGATAGCGACGAGGTGGATGAGGACGGCGAGAAGATTACCATGTTTGGCAATGTGAAGTCGCTTGCATACCATCAACCCAATGAGGAGGATCCCTACCTGGTTGTTCCCGAGGATGAGGAGGACGAAGAGCGTGAGGAGCTACAGATTCTTCCAACGGATAACCTGTTGCTAGCGGGTAAGGTTGAGGACGAGGTAGCCCACCTCGAGGTTTATGTCTATGAGGATGAGGCGGACAATCTCTACGTCCACCACGATATCATGCTACCGGCTATCCCCCTGTGCTTGGAATGGTTGGACTTCCCCGTCGGAAATTCCAGCGAGAACGGCAGCACGACAGGCAATTTCGTCGCTGTTGGAACGATGGAGCCCGATATCGAGGTCTGGGATCTAGACGTTGTCGACTCGATGTACCCAAATGCCATCCTTGGCCAGGGCGGCGCAGACGCGGATACCGATGCCAAGAAGCCCAAGAAGAAGAAGAAGGTCAAGGCGAACGACGAGTTCCACGTTGACTCTGTCCTTGCCCTCGCTGCGAACCGACAGCATCGCAACCTCCTGGCCTCCGGTTCCGCCGACCGCACCGTTAAGCTCTGGGATCTAAATACAGCCAAGAGCGCCAAATCATACAGTCACCACACAGACAAGGTCTGCTCCCTGGACTGGCACCCCAAGGAGTCTACCGTCCTCCTCACTGGTAGCTACGACCGAACAATCGTCGCCGCCGACATGCGCGCCCCCGACTCTAAAGCTCGCTGGGGCGTTGACGCTGATGTTGAAACTGTGCGCTGGGACATCCACGACCCCAACTACTTTTACGCCACCACCGACGCCGGTATGGTTTACCGCTACGACATCCGCAACATCCCCGCCACCCCCAAGGACTCTAAGCCTGTCTGGTCTTTGCAAGCCCACAACTCCTCCGTATCTTCCTTCGACATTAATCCCGCTATCCCAGGATTCCTTGCAACTGGCTCTACAGACAAACAAGTCAAGCTGTGGAACGTGGAGAACGACAAGCCGAGCATGGTTGTCTCCCGGAAACTCGAAGTCGGCAAGGTCTTCTCGACGACCTTTGCGCCGGACGCGGAAGTCAGCTTCCGGTTGGCTGTATCTGGAAGCAAAGGGACAGTCCAAATCTGGGATACATCTACTAATGCTGCTGTGCGGAGGGCGTTTGTGTCTCGGCTGCCGTCGCTCGAGGGTGAGGTGCAGGAGCGTATGGTTGGTATGCAGCCTGATCAGGATGAGTCGGACGATGATGGCGTGCCGGAGACTGGTGCGGCTGGAGGTGCGGATGGTTGGGAATCGATGGACGAGGATTAGATGCGAGACTTGGATATGACCACAGATGAGCTTAGCTTACTAAGGCGACGGCTCTTTGTTTTTGATACTTTCTACTCGGTCCATATATAGCGCGCCTTGGTAGCTGTTATCTGCATGTAATGAAAAGTTGATACCCACATCAGATACCCTGACCATCTACTTATGTCTAGTTTGCTGGAGTTAAAGATCGTTCATGGTGCCCAATGGTTGCCATGACGCTGCTACGCATGGTGATAATGATGGACACTCCATGGAACCGTATTTCCAACAGGGATTGTATGTTCACGGAGTGTAAATCATTCTTCATAAAATCTATTGGATTTCACCGCGGCCGTGAGTTCCGATGACTAAGGCCAATGATGATATGACGGAAGTACTTCGGACCCTGGTATAACTCCGATTATGGAATAATTCACCATAGATCTGCCGACGGAAGTCCGTACAGATAAGAGACATCAGTACTGGACGGATGACAAAAATAGAACCTTAATATTCAGAACGGACGAGCAGTGTCCGTCTGTTCCTGAAACCCTTGCTCGAGTGATACCGCGAAGTAGGCACGAGCATCAGGCACGAGCCGTGCGCTGGGCCCATGGATTTCACGCCCTCGGGTACTATCCGGCAGTTTTCCGGCCGATTGCATGAACTGTCGCCAGATGCGCTGTTTCAAGAGCTCTCCCTTTCTGCAGGTAGACTGTGACGGAATCCATGTTTGACTGCCCTGGATCGACTTGGAGATCAACCAGAATTAGACAACCATTGCAGGTTCGCAATGAGTCCAGGCCGGGCAAACGGTGGGCTTTCAGGGTCGACCCCGCTCCACGCAGTGCAGCGGGGGGACCGACTTGTCTGGCCAGCATTGACAATTATTGGCTAGCGGGCACAGTCGGGATGATTTGTGCCTGGCCAACACTGCAGATGACTCCCATTGCTTTTTTTCTCAGGTGAATTTGTTGGGTGAACACCCGCAGATATGCCGAAAATGCTACGCTACCAGAGCCCTGGGCTCCTTACCTAGCAGTCCAGATCAGGCTCTTCCTCCGAAGCCTCACTGCAAAATGAATGCCAGGCGCCAGGAGCGAGTCTATTAGTCTGAGACGAGTCGGCGGAAAATCGCTGTTTCATCCTCCACCCATGAAGCAGATGGGCGTGTCTAGAGGCCGCCGCCATCCCGTTCCTGGCGCCAAAAACGAACCAGCGCAACTGCAAGCACAATTTTGGCTGACCCAGCGGTCGATGACTGGTCCAAACTGCCGGAGTTGGGTTAATCGGCCACCACGACTCCGCCAATAAACAATCCTCAACCCACGTCAGTTTCGAGGACGTCACTTTTCGAGTTTTCCTCAGTTGACTCTTCGACGTGACAATCGGACGTGGCCGGTGAGTGTGACAAATTGAGGACGGCGAAAATCGTCTTCCCACTCTTGACCTGTATCAGCTGGCCTGGTCATCGGTCGGGCGAACGCTCGCTAAAACCTTTGCTGCAAAATTGGTTGAAGGGGTCTGGCGTTCGTTCAGCCTTAAGCCAAACCACGGTATTGCCTGCGAAGCAACCGCGGTTCGTTCTGAAAAGCTAGAAAATTCTCTCAGCAACAAGCGAACGGGAGACGATTAACGGCCGTGAACTGAATCGGGGCGGTTGGATTTCCGGTCGACTCTGGTCGAGCTGGACAAAGGTTGGAACTAAGATACGGTACTGACTGGTTGCCCAGACCCTCCACAGCCAACGCTCAACTGTCGCGACTCGCCTCGCCGCCTCCACTCCTCCTTTGCCTTCTGCTCCTCTCCAGGCGCTTCTTCCCTGGATTCCCTCCTCTTCTCTCCTTTCATTCCAGTCCTTGATCAGGCAGTCCTTCCTTCCTCTACGTCCTGTTCTCAGGATTATATCTTCAGTGTATTTCTTTTTTTTCTCCTTGCGGTCCTGGTCGTCCGCTTTATCTTCACTGTACAATCTTGCTTTGCTGTGCTTTGCTGCAGCAACTCTGACATCCCTTGAGTCAGGCAGCTCACACTCTCCGGAGAGGACTTTTTCAACAATCTTTTGACTTTTTCTTCTTCTGCTGCGCAAAAGAGACTCAGGCCACACTCTTTGACCTACGAAACTACTACGAATCTGATAACGGAAAGCCGCTATTTGATCTTCCATTCCTTGTGAACTCCACATCTGCGATCGGCCACCACGCATTCCTGCCTCCGCGCTAGGATCTCTACTATTCGGCGAAGGCATCGCAAACGAACATCCAAAAATATAATAATAGAAAGGGCCTCTAGCGATACCGACAGATTCGGAAACCGGCTGAGAAATATATCCTGGCCGCTCCAGTCCTCGATGTGCTATTAGTTCTCGACTTGGTCCCGTCATTCAATATATTCTCACTCGATCACCATGTCGACACTTACCAGGGCGTTTACCAAGCGCTCGAAGCGCATTGAAGTATCTTCGCCCATGCCCTATCGTGAAGGCCAGGTGAAATTTTCGTCCGGTACGATCAAGAGAGGCAAGATCTCTGGGCCGGTCGAACTTTTGTCAACGACGAACATGCTTGCATATAATGCACCGGATCTTCACTCGACATCCTCGTCTTCCATCTCGTCTTTGCAGTCACCTGATGACTCGGATCGTTCGTATAGCCAGCACAGTTTTTCCTCGCCGTTTACTACACCTGACGATTCTCCTATCGAACCGAATCCTCTGTCAGGGTATTTTCCGAAGCGGTCTGCAACCGTGACCAGCCATCCGCGCTCTTCGTCATCGACGACATCTTCAAATGATGCACCAATGGTTCCCAGGCGTGCTCTTTCTCACACCAAGCGCAACCACCAAGAGCTGGCGCGCCAGCGTTCTTTGAAGCGCATGTCTCCCCCGCCGACCACCGGTAGCATCCAGGAACGACCAATTTACGATGCTTATCATGCAGAGCCTCACCCATTCGGCAAAGAGTTGGAGCAGGTCAACGAAGTCGTCGAGGAGTTTGGAGGCGCCCCTCTGTTTGACGAGGAAGAGCAGATTCTGCGCAGAAAAGGGCTCAAGAAGTTTTCCGTGAACGACTATCTTGTGGAGATTGAAGACCTTTATGGCAACATCTTCAATGATCGGCTGGGCCCGATAGCCTCCACATCGTGGCTATGATCAATCAAAGCTCAACGCCTCTGGACTCCTGAGGACGATGGAGGCTCGACGTTCGGTGTACAACCGATGTCACCTTTTGTTACGACCCAACTAATTCCGATCTTTCATGACCACTACTAGTGTTTTTTCGTTCGCTGTTCGCTATATACCACTGGGGATATTGCTACGGTACAATACTCCAGAACGTCTTTTTGTTTCATGTGCTTATTGTTCGGGTGCGTCATGGGTACTACGCGCAATTCTGAGTGAAAATCGCTCGAGTTCAAGACAGATAGGTTGTCATAGTTCTCAGTAAAAATGAACGGAAAGGAATTTACTTTCAATTGTTGCCATGTATAGGTGTAAACCAATATGACCTGAAGAGGAAATATGTAGGGTTTGGGTCGCGTTAGATCGCGCTGGTCACGGGCCATTACGGCCTCAGGCTCCACTGCCCCACAAAAAAAAATCGAGCTTGAGTCCACCTTTTGTTTCTCCGCTTGGGGAGTCTCGAGGTCAACGTTGCTCTCTTCCGACTTTTCATCATCTATTCTCCAAGTTTTCAAGCGCCTGACATCCTCTCCATATCACGTACAGGAGTTTATTTCTTGGTTTCCTGAGTGTGATGGACAGGCTGATGATGCTCTCGGTGCATATTCTCTTCCCGAGCATTTAGCCCTTTGTAGCCTTTGCATTGTCGTGTGCTTGGTCTCCATTTTCCTTGATTGTCCTTTGGAGTCACTTGAAGGAGCGTTTTGGATGACGCAGTCACTGGTACTGCATTAATTTTCTCAAGTTAAAATCTGAATAACTGTTTTGATACCCATGGTCTCCCTCGCCAGTGCCTCGCGCGGCCCAGCGACGGGACCACACACACCGTCTAAGATGATAGCAGCATCATCACCAGCGTCCATATTGAAAACATCTAAGACACCGACATCAGCTGCCGGATTGAAACACAAAATGGAGGAAATGGATTTATCCCTTTCCCCAGCTTCTTCGATCGTCTCTGATGCGGACGGCCAGCCCAGCCCACGGAAAAAGACCCGAGTGCAGTTCGATGAAGACGTGGAAATGCGGGAAATCTCATACGATGCGGAAACACAAGGCGGGAGTCAATGGACAACGGATAAGAGCGCCGCCGTGGTGCGAGAGGAGGTACGGCGGGCGATTCAACGGCATGTTTCCGGAGGCGATAGCGAAGCCTACGACCGCGTCAAGGAGGTCTTTTCCATCAACCCCCGGCGGCTGGACGCGAACGGCATGCCGCCATCAAATGTACCTACACACACTACACTGAAACATCATCTCATGGGTCTTTTGTCGAACGTGGTGGCCTTGGATCGCAGCTGTAATGGGCTGGTGCAAGCCGTGTTAGACAGCGAGTGGCTGGGGCGCGATGAGTCGTACATCAAGCTCTATATTCGGTTTCTGGGAAACCTTGCGGCTGCGCAGGGAAGCTATCTGGGTTCTGTACTTAAGATGCTGGCTAATTACATGGGCGAGCTCCCTAAGGGAACAGGGAAGCTACCGGGTTATCCGCATGTCCATCCTGCTGAAGCTTATACCCGCGTTCATATGGCGATGCGTCATGTCTTGCAGCTTGTCCCGTCTGGAAGTGGTTCTCTTTCGCAGATAATTTCTTCTCAATTTCCGTTTGATACGGACTCAGCGAAGGCGAACATCGCCTATACCCAGAATCTCGTCAAACTCATCCGTTATGCTCCTGAACTCCAAGCTGACATTCTTGCTCTCATCACTGAAAAGCTGGTGAAGATCGACGTCCAAATCCAGGTGGATATGGAAGACCTGGAAGATGAGGAGGGCGAGGAGGTCCTGCACGCCATATCTCCAGAGGCTGTGATGTTTGCCGAAGACCTGGACGATGAAGATGACGACGACAACGCTTCCGTTGTAAGCGATGAGTCTGTTGAGCCTGAATCTCGACGTTTGAAGACTATCAAGGAGAACATCCTCAAATTGGACGGCATGATTGACACACTGTTCGAATACTACGCACCACCCTTCACATCAGGCACCCTTGACGACAAGGAAAATGCTCTTGACCTCCTTCTCAGCCATTTCTCAACCATCATTCTACCCACCTACCGCTCTCGCCATTCGCAGTTCCTCCTCTTTCACTTCTCCCAATCCTCACCAATCCTGGTCGACCGCTTCGCCGCCACGTGCGTCCAACTCATCTTCAACAAAGCGCAGCCCGCCATTCTGCGCCAATCTGCGGCCGCGTACCTTGCCAGCTTCGTTGCTCGGGGCGCCCACATCTCCAGCGAGGTTGTTCGCGACGTCTTCGACCTCCTTGGCACACACCTCAACAACCTCCGTCTTGATTACGAGCCCTCCTGCCGCGGGCCTGACCTCCGCCGCTTCGGGCCGTTCTACTCAACCGCCCAAGCCCTTCTCTATATCTTCTGCTTCCGCTGGCGCGACCTTACAACAGCCGCCATTGAGGGAGACACACCTGAGCAAATTGACGAACTCGAACCCGAAGACATCACTTTTCCCCCTTCCATCCGAGACGTACTCCACAAAGCCATCCTTTCCAAACTCAACCCTCTCAAAGTCTGCTCCCCGGCCATCGTATCTCAATTCGCCCGCATGTCACAGCACCTCAACTTCATCTACGTCTTTACCATCCTTGAGACAAACAAGCGTCTCCGCATGTCGACATATCGCAACATCGCCGCCCTCTCAGATCCCCGCTATAGCCACGTCGAGCGTGAGACCCGCGCCGGCGACGACTTAGGTTACCAGCTAGACGCTTATTTTCCGTTCGACCCGTACCAGCTCCCGCGGAGTCGGAGATGGTTGGAGGGCGATTATGTGGAATGGCGTGGAATTCCTGGTCTTGATGATCGCGATGATGACGATGATAGTGATGATCTTGAAGAGCTCTCCGAAGATGAAGATGACTTGAGCGATGGGACGGAAACTGATCATGAATAGATGAAATTCATGTTGGAACATACTACTATCACTTCACAAATGCTCGGCAAAAAAAAAATCGGAAATATATATAATGACATATCATGATTTCTATCTTTTTCGGTTATATGATATGAATATCGTGACAGTAGGCCGCGTAATTACCTTCCGCGCAAATGAGCGGTTGTCTAACTCATCCAAGGAACAGAATTATTCGTCGATTACGAAGATTCGGCGAATGTTCCTATACCAGCAATTGACCTTATTAGGCGTGGAGCAGATAATCGCATTCGGTGATCTGCGGACAGTACTACTTTACAAGGAAGTTCCAAATATCAAAGCCGTCTACCAAAACGCCATGCCGTTGATAGTGCCTGCACCCAAGTCTAAGAATACAAAATGATAACCATGCCTGCTTTGAAAATAGGGGTTTGAGAAAAAATTTACTTCTCAAAAATTGCCTTCATGTCGGCGCAAGCATCCTTATAGAGAATATTCACTTCCGTGGTATTCCGGAACGGATTGGGCGACTTGTCCCAGGCATGACGCGCCTTCTCGACCATCATTGCCCGCACGTGCTTGTTGATATCTTGTAGTCGACGGCAAAACAGCTGGCCTTCGTTCAGCAGCATATCCCATTCGCAGATGAAGAAGAAGATATCCTGGGGTAACGAATCGCGCAGTGCGTCGTCTGTGGCATGCACCGGCGACGCATACGGCGACTTTCGCTGCTCAAGATCTGGGAGGTAAGATTCGTCAAAGAGGGTTGTGAAGAAAGACGGAAGCGTTTTGTTGGGTTCGATGCTCATTGCACGGCGGTGCTCACGGGGTTCCTCAAAGTCGAGAATTGGATACCAGCAGAAGAGCGCAACAATTTGCAAGTCACTCACGGTCGGAGACACCAGCTGGACAGTAGAGTCGGCGCGGCTCAGCCAGCGCTCGTGTTCCGCTTGAACAAGGATATCTCGAAGACGCAGAGGCACGGTTACAGCCAGATTGCCTCCAGCGGAGAACCCGCTGAGGGCAATACGAGAGATATCGAGGCCCAACTCCGCGGCGTGAGTAGTTAGATACTGCAGGGCTAGAACACCATCGTCGACAGCGGCCGGAAACGGATGCTCGGGCGCCCGGCGATAACCCACGCTAACGACGACAGCGCCAACTTCGGATAAGACGGCCTGCGCCCATCGAGAATCGTCAGACGGACCTCCGAGGGTAAATCCGCCTCCGTGAAAATTTACGACCACCGGCAGCCGACGGCCCTCCTTACGGGTCTGAGAGTAATCCGGTGGACAGTAGAACTGTAAGACCACTTTGGACGAGCCGGACGGAAACGAGCGGGAGAACGTTGGACTCGGAGGCCGCGGGTGCGGAATATTATGGAAGATCATGCCCAGGCGCATCAGCAAGCGCCAGAAGACCGCCTGAACATACAGCCACCAGCGAGAAGTTGTCATGACTGCGAGTTCATGCAGCTGGACAAGCGAACCGAGTGTAGTGAACGTAACTAGAGTAAAGTGGTAGGCCCAGGTATCTAGGATCAGCAAGGGACTTCGAGCGGTCTATTGTAGCCAGATAAGTTGCACCCAGACCGATAAAATCGAGAAAAAAAAAATGGAAGAAGATAGAACTCGATCCTGCGAGCAGAGGATGATTAGACGAGCGAGGGAAATAAAAAGAACGAGGTGGATGGTGAGAGGGAAAAACAGAACGATAAGTTGTAAGTGAGGCCAAGGCGAGTGTAGTGCAGCCAAGAGGGCCGAGACGAGTGCAGACACTGCACTGCGGAGATGACAGCCGATCTATGGTATAAGAAGTCAGCGATTGTCCTGGACCCAGGGAGAACGAGGGATTGTTGGAATTTACCTAGGTATGGCCTCTAGATAGTAAAAATGACGGGCAATGATGTCGCACTGTCGCAAATGCACTAAAATGCACTCTCCGGCAGATTTGCCCTGCAATTGATTGATGGACCATGGTCCCGACCATGGCCCGGGTCCTTCATGTGTCTTTCCGTAGACGATGACATCACTCCCTGGGCTATCAAGGTTTTGGTTTAAGGCTGACGATACGCGATACTTGCAGGTTACCTCCCATATAAGTATTATTTGGTTCCTTTCTTTGTCCCCTGACTCAACCTCGAGTAATCAACGAAGCTGACAAAACCATCTTATAAATACTTCCCTCCATTTCTTTCAGGGTCCTAGGTTCCTACCAGGCCCGGCGCGTCTCCAGCCCCTCATTTTTTTTTTATTCTTCTGCCCTTTTTGATCCTCCTTCCCCTCCTCAATTGCATGCGCTTCTCAAGTGCGTACTCGGCAGATATTCAAAATGTCCATCAAACGGGCGCTATCGAAGATTAAACCGAAGTTGGAAGAGAACCTCCCCTCCCCTTCAAGCTCCAGGCAAGGCTCGTCATCTCGAACATCATCGCCTCGTCGCAATATTCTGAGCAATTTCCTTCGTGATCGGGATTCTGCCTCTTCTTCTGATGATATCTCAGACGATGCCTCTGGTGCAGGCAGCGTCAGTAAGAATCAACAGAAGCGGCTCGCTCGTCGCCAGCGGAAGAGCGAGCAGCGTTCTCGGTTGAGCGAGGACATTGGCGGCTCATCTGAATCCGAACGTCGTCATAAAGAAGAGATCGACCAGGCTATCCGGGAGGAGACTCCAGAGATGCGGGCCCGGTATGGTGAACTCCCGCTGCTCCAATCGTCCACTCGAAAGCGAGAGAAACGCCTCGACTTTGACACCATCTCTGCGGATATGGTCGGTCAGCAGGTGTTCTTCCAGGCAAGACTGCATATTATCCGTCGTATGAGTGCGAAGCTGGTATTCCTGGTCTTCCGGCAACAACTGTCGACTTTCCAGGGTGTCCTGCATGAAGAGCCCGGCGTTAAATCCATTGCGATGATTCAATGGGCCGAGCATTTAAAGACGGGCTGCATTGTTCAGGTCCGCGGTACAATCAAGGCTCCCGATGTTCCTGTCTTGGGATGCACGGTCCACGATGTCGAAGTAGACATTGACGAGGTCCACCTTGTTGTACGTCGCGAAGACCCGGTTCCTTTTAGCGTCTATGAGGCAGAGATACGCACTGCCGAGGAAGACCTCGTTGAGGGTCGGCGCAGCCATATTTCAGACCGCACCCGCCTGACGAACCGATTGCTCGACTTGCGCACTCCTACCTCCCAGTCCATCTTCCGCATCCAGTCCGCTGTTGGCAATCTCTTCCGGTCCGCTCTGGATGAGCAAAGGTTCATAGAAATCCACACTCCTAAGTTACAAGGAGCCGCCACCGAGTCTGGTGCTAGCGTCTTCGACGTCAACTACTTCGGCCGTGATGCTTTCCTGGCCCAGAGTCCGCAACTCGCCAAACAAATGGCTATTGCAGCTGACTTCGGTCGCGTATATGAGATCGGTGCTGTTTTCCGTGCAGAGAATTCTAACACGCACCGTCATTTGACGGAGTATACTGGTCTGGATATTGAGATGTCTATCGAAGAGCACTATCACGAAATGCTGGAAGTGCTAGATGGCGTGATCAAGAATATTCTGAAGGGAATCTATACCCGGTACCGCCGGGAGATCGAGATCATCAAGCACCAATTCCCCTCTGAGGACCTCGTTTGGCTGGATGAAACTCCAATTATTCGTTTCAGCGACGGTATTAAGATGCTTAACGAATCAGGTTGGCGCGATGACGAAGGCAACCCGTTAGCTGAAGACAAAGACCTCGGGACTCGAGACGAAATTCGCCTCGGTGAGCTGGTCAAGGAGAAGTACAAGACCGATTACTACGTTCTCGACAAATTTCCTGTTGATGCGCGTCCTTTCTATGCGATGCCGGATCCGGATGATCCCCGTTTCACCAACTCGTTTGACATGTTCATTCGTGGCCAAGAAATCGTTTCTGGAGGCCAGCGTATCCATGATCCACACATGCTCGAAGAGAACATGCGTCGGGTGGGCATTAATCCGGACACCATGGAGGAGTACATGGAAGGTTTCCGCTGGGGAGCACCGCCTCACGCAGGTGCTGGTATTGGTCTGGAACGGATGCTGATGCTTATCCTCAAGTTGGGTAATATCCGTCTTGCCTCTATGTTCCATCGTGATCCCAAGAGTTTCCCTGCCAAACCTCCCGTTTTGCAGCTGCGGCACCCAGAGTCGTCTACCATTGAACCACCATGGGTGAAGGAGAGGAGGGGTGCCGTGGCCCAAAGTGAAAATGAGCTACAGCCAATTGAACATTTGATTGCCAACTACGGCGATGCCACGTCCACCTCATGGGGTGACGAGCGGTTTAAGATTTGGCGTGACATGGCCACTGGCGCTGCAGTTTCCTATGTGGTCAGCAGCAACAATTACGTCGTCATTCCAGGCAATCCATTGTGTGACGCGAGGCAGTATGGCCGGGTCATCTCTCAATTTCTGCAGTGGTTACGCCGTGAAACTAAATACAAGCCTATCTGGTTATTGTGCTCTCCCGAGGTTGAGACTATCCTCGGTGAGAAGCTCGGCTGGCGCAGCTTGTCCTGTATTGCTGAAGAGGTGGTAGAGCCTGCGCGCAACCAAGCTGCTATGGACGGCGAACTTGCCCGGAAAATTCGGCGCACAGAAAACGAGGGGGTCAAGATTGTGACCATGAACCAGGGTGAAATGGTCTCTGAAAGCGTCCGAGAGGCGATTGATAAGCGAATTGAAGACTGGAAGGCCAATCGCAAGGGAACCCAAGTGCATCTTTCAGACATCCACCCATGGCGCGACTCTGAACACCGCTGGTACTTCTATGCCGTTGACAAAGAAGGAACAATCTGTGCCTTTGTTACCCTCGTCTTGATCTCGCCCACGTACGGGATGCAGGTCAAATACACCTTTGACTTCCCCGGGTCTCCAAACGGCGTTATTGAGTCCCTCATTACTCACGCCATTCAAACAGCCGGCCGCTCAGGTGTAAAGAAGCTCACTTTTGGCGCTGGAGCAACCAACACCTTGACCCCTGGCCACAACATGCACGGCACCAAGATGAAGATGCTTCAGCACACCTACGACGCCCTTGCGAAGCAATTCCATCTCGTCCGCAAGAGCGAGTTCCGCGCCAAACTGGGTGCCGAGGATGAGCCGCTTTACATCGCCTACCCTCCCCACGGTCTCGGCCAGAAAGGCATTCGGGCCATTCTGCACTTTTTCGAAGATTAAACGGAGGATCGGCGCCTTTGCGAAATCTAATATACCATGGGGCATACCTCACTTTTTGTGTTTTGCTTTGGCTTTTAGATAGAGTTGTTTTGGTCTGACCGCTCTCCTTTTCATTTGTTTACCGTCATGATTTTTTCGATTATTCCCCCATTTGTTGGCGAAATGTCTTCCTGTTTCAGCCGGATACATACACCTTTCAGTGCCCATGTCGTTACGAATCAATAATACGCTGCCATACTTATGTATATAATGCTTTTTTTTTGCCTGAGGACAGAACGCGTATTTGATGTTAATGTAGATTGCTATTTCTTAAATGCACTATGTTCGTTGGGTATTTTAGAAGCTACTGGCTTCAGTCCAAACAGGCAGGATTTTGTGTTGATCATGAATGGCGTCGTAGGGCCTTCCCAGAGGCTGCGCAAACTTCATGTCATCCCTAAAACTACCACCAAGAGGTTGTAGCACTGCGTCGTCCCGGATTCTCAAACACCGTTCTCTGCCTCATTGAACTTTCTTTCCATCCGCCTGTTCATGGACACCAGTGGAACTCACCACACTCGCAAATTCCGTAGCGATCCACCTTGCTAGAACAACTGCGATGCAGGATACAACGCATATCCAAGCCGCTGTCGGAACCAGGCTCTTCGGAAACACATTACCTAAAAATGGATCGAGGATGATATCTGCCAGTACGGGTGGCACATTTTCCATCAATTCCTGGTCAAGCGAAAAATAATCCGCCGCGGCTGAGATCCGAAGGAGTAGCACTGAGTCCGGCTCTAATACTGTATCTGCAACAGCTGAAACACTACCATGGCGATTGGGCGTGACTGCTGCAGAGTAGGAGTTTAGGGCATCGAAAAGAGCGCGGTCTCCTAGGACTTCTGGTATGGTATATGTTGATAGAGTAAATGCGGTTGGTTGCTATTTATCCAAAGTCTGAACGTCAGCTCAGGGCAAAATGCAGATGCTCAACTTCTAAATGGTGAAGACATACAGTAGCCAGCCAGCAAATGCGCACCTCGTACCGCTGTCCTGGACTGAGGTTTCCAAGAGAATACCAGGAATCTGTGCCATGAGTCTCAGCATTCGTCGGGAACGAGGCATTAAGTCTCGTCCGGAGCATGCCACTTGCGGGCGTGAGGCGTTCGAGCCCTAGCTCATCGAGGTTTAGGTCCGTAGAACGTGCCGAGGGTGCGATGAAAATGGTTTTTTCGACATTGGCTCTGGCAAAGAGGGATAGGAGGAAAATTACGCATATGTATATAAGAAGCATCTTGACTATATCCACATGGCTCGCTGGATACGCTCGCGGATAGACCTATTGGCTCAATTCAGCATTGAGATCTGAGATGGATAGCGTAGTGCTTCGAGTCAGAGAATGTACTCGGTAAATGCACAATATGATAGCTCTCAAATGCAGTTATCCGTCAGAGTCATGACCGTGAAGTCAAGCCCTGTCGTTCGATATGGACGAGCAATTGAAGCCAATAAGGAAAATTTCCAGATAGATCATGTAACATATCCATAGATAATCCGGCATCTGAGCTTCAACCCCGAACAATCAGCTGCTGCGTCATGTAACACGTGACTAAATGTCGCTTACTCATCTCTCACCGCTATGAGTGACGCGGGTCCTTGGCAGCCAATCAAATCGGGCCACTAGCAACGCGACCCAGAAGGGATGGATCAACAACTTCAACAGGACAGCAAAAGAGGATAGGTGACAGCGCATAAACCAAGACAACAACAAAAAAAATTGTCCCCAGCAAATTGAATTGTCCGATCGGCCGGATCCTAAGCAATTGCTTTTGCTAAAATTCCGCCGTTGCCAATAGTGAGTTCGCGGTGCTCCCACCAGTTCCAAGCGGTTTTCACTCTCGGTTGCCCCCCTCTGTTGTTCCCCCCATATCTCTTCCTCGCTTTTTGTGGTTCCCGCCTACTATTATTTACCCAACCCCTGAAGCCCGTCCAGAACTCCAGATCGTCCGCTGGGCCTAGTTTTCTGTTCTTCTTCTCGTTCTCCAATTTCTACCCTTTCCATATCACCCTTCACCTCTAACCTTCACCCACCCACCTAGACAAGATGAGAGAAGTCATTAGTTTGAACGGTGCGTTTTGTGACCCGTGCCCCTCGCTTGTTTTGTTCTGCTAACGCTTTTCCAACTCTCCAGTCGGCCAGGCCGGTTGTCAGATCGCCAATTCCTGCTGGGAGGTAAATCACGTCTTTGATATCTTGGAGGAAAGGGGGAGGAAGAAGAAAATTCGTGGGCGTTAGATGTGTGGGAAAAATGAAGCGTGCTGACTTTTCTGGTCGTTTAGCTTTACTGCCTTGAGCACGGCATCCAGGTACGTGTAACCGGGGACGAGATGGAGATTAATTGCCTTGATCTGCTCTTTATTTGCCCATCGTCATTATCTGGCTATGTGTTTTGTTGGCTGACTGACAGTTCAGCCCGATGGATACTTGACCGAAGAGCGCAAGCAGGAAGACCCTGACCACGGATTCAGCACTTTCTTCTCCGAGACTGGTACGCATTCATAACAAACACGCGATGATCTCTGCCATCTCGCTCTTCTGACACGCATGCTGTATCCAGGTCAAGGAAAATATGTTCCACGTACCATCTACGCTGATCTCGAGCCCAACGTCGTCGATGAGGTCCGCACTGGCACCTACCGCAGCCTTTTCCACCCCGAGAACCTGATCACTGGCAAGGAGGATGCCTCAAACAACTATGCTCGTGGTCACTACACCGTCGGTAAGGAGATGATTGACCAGGTTCTTGACAAAGTCCGCCGCATGGCCGACTCTTGCTCTGGTCTTCAAGGCTTCCTCGTCTTCCACTCCTTTGGTGGTGGTACCGGTTCCGGTTTCGGTGCTCTGTTGATGGAGCGTCTCTCTGTCGACTACGGCAAGAAGTCGAAGCTTGAGTTCTGCGTCTACCCCGCCCCTCAGAACGCTACCTCCGTTGTCGAGCCCTACAACTCTATCCTCACCACCCACACCACCCTCGAGCACTCTGACTGCAGCTTCATGGTTGACAATGAGGCTATCTACGACATCTGCCGCCGCAACCTCGGCATTGAGCGCCCCAGCTACGAAAACCTTAACCGCCTGATCGCTCAGGTTGTCTCATCCATCACCGCTTCTCTGCGTTTCGATGGCTCTCTCAACGTTGATCTGAACGAATTCCAGACCAACCTTGTCCCTTACCCCCGTATCCACTTCCCTCTGGTGGCCTACGCTCCTGTCATCTCTGCCGACAAAGCCTCTCACGAAGCCAACTCCGTCCAGGACATCACCATGTCTTGCTTCGAGCCTAACAACCAGATGGTCAAGTGTGACCCCCGCAACGGCAAATACATGGCCACTTGCTTGCTGTACCGTGGTGATGTCGTCCCCAAGGAGACTCACGCTGCTGTCGCTACCCTTAAGACAAAGCGCACTATCCAGTTCGTCGACTGGTGCCCCACTGGTTTCAAGATCGGTATCTGCTACCAGCCTCCCCAGCAGGTCCCCAACGGAGACCTCGCCAAGGTCAACCGTGCTGTGTATGTTCTTGTCTTACCCTTTGAGAAAGAAAAATTCGAATCTAATTCGTGTATAGTTGCATGCTTTCCAACACCACCGCCATCTCCGAGGCCTGGTCCGCTCTCGACCACAAGTTCGACCTCATGTACTCCAAGCGTGCTTTCGTCCACTGGTACGTTGGTGAGGGTATGGAGGAAGGTGAATTCTCTGAGGCTCGTGAGGATCTTGCTGCCCTGGAGCGCGACTACGAGGAAGTCGCCAGCGACTCCCTGGAGGAGGAGGGTGAGGAAGTTGAGTACTAAGTGTAATGCTTCTTTGATGATTCTATTGGGACCCAGGGTAGCATAGGTGATACGCTGGCGACATGCAAATAGGAGAACTTGGCTTAGTACAGACTACTTGTGACTTTTCTGTTGATATATTTTTAATATTCCCGAAACAGCGAAAATTTACCTCTCGTTGACTATTAGATCTGGTGGCCTAAGTTAGGAAGAGTGGTGAACGTGTAAGCTTCAGAGGAGTACTATGAAGATGCAATTTAATGAGCGTAACGGTATCAAAAAGAAGAAAAAAAAAAAAGGTATTCATGATTCATGACATCTTGTGAACGTTTAAAATATATTCAAGTAGACTTTACAGTTCGTAGATCGGAATTTAGACCGCAACCGGCCACAGGAACAGGAGGTTAAGCAAAGGCGGCACTGACCGCCCAGCCAACGCGGCCCCCTCGAACGACATCACCCCCAAACCCAAACCCAAGGCACCTACTCACTCCAACCGAACCCCAATTCTAATAATAATCTCCCTACTACTTTGATACCCCTGTTGGGATCCTTTCTTCCAAACCCTTTCCACCATCGGCCGCATGTGGGCTTGACTAAATCTATTTCCTAATTCGACCACCATCAACCCCATACATTCCGCTCCGAAATAGCTGTCGCCTGGCCCGACCATCTATGCTTGTCAACTGACATCCGTCCCGCTCCCTACACCATTCCGCACATACATAACGTTGGCTTAAGGAGGGTCTTGCTCCTTGTGAGCTATCAAGATGGCTGACAACTGTAAGTCCTGATTACCAGAGCCTACTCTTATTGCGGGGAGCCCTTGAAGCTCTCAGGAGACTGCCTGGGGAGCGGTATGTTTACGAACGTAACTGACGGATGCCTGCTCCCTCAACAGCGCGGCAACTGAATCTGAACTTGACTCCCGAAGAGAAGCGAGTCTTCTACCAGCTCTTCCAAGCTGCCGATACAACAAACCTGGGCGTTATTACAGGCGAGATCGCCGTCCCGTTCTTCGAGAAGACCAAGTTGCCCCCGGAAACTCTCGGATTGGTATGTCGAAATCCAGCTTCGTCAAGTGCGAGACGCATTCGTCTAATGGTTTGATTCGTTTCGCGATGTTAGATATGGCAAATTGCGGACAAGGAGAACAGGGGGCTTTTGACTCCGTCTGGGTTTGGCGTCGTGATGCGTTTGATAGGACACGCTCAGGCTGGTCGCGCACCCACAGATGAACTGGCTCTGCAACGTAAGTAGTCTTGCAGTCTGGAACCGCTGCCTTGGCTTTGTTCCGGGCTAGCTGCGTGACTTTGGCGTGGTGCTGACGAACTATAGCTGGTCCGTTACCTAAATTCGAGGGGATTACTATTGATGCCGCTGCGCCTTCTCCGCGCGATGCCGGCGCAAGCAGTCCGCAACCAGCCCCGGGACCCATTCGAGTTCCACCTCTGAACCCCGAGGATGTCAACAAATTCGTTTCATTGTTTGAGAAGTCTGACGTTGCCAGAAGCGGAACTATATCTGGTAAGCATATATCTGATTCCATGTATTCTGCTTTATGTTGACGTGTGAAATCCACCACCAGGCGAAACTGCGAAACAGATCTTTGAACGCGCAAGACTCCCGAATGAGATTCTGGGCCGGATATGGAATCTGGCGGATACTAAACAACGTGGAGTGCTTGATGCGACAGAGTTCATTATCGCCATGCACTTGCTAACTTCGTTTAAATCTGGTATTATGAGAGGAATTCCTCAAGCCCTGCCTCCTGGTTTATACGAAGCAGCAGCTCGACGAGGTACTAGCCGCCCTTCCTTCAGTGGGCCAAGGGCTGGGCTCGATGTTCCTCCTGTACCGGCAATCCCCAAACAATTCACAGGACCTCAACGGACCCAAAGCCCCATCAACAGGCAACAGTTTGGGACCCCTCTCTCAACACAATCGACTGGTGGCGACTGGCTTATTTCTCCGCAGGAGAAACTCCAATTTGACAATTACTTCAACTCTGTCGATACGACGAAATCTGGGGTTATAAGCGGCGATCAAGCTGTAGCGTTCTTTACGAAGGCGCAATTACCCGAGGAGACTTTGGCGCAGATTTGGGATCTTGCGGATATTGATGCTGATGGCCAATTAACGAGGGATGAATTTGCCGTTGCCATGTATTTGATTCGCCAGCAATTTACAAACAAGGGCCCCCTACCGCAGACCTTACCACCCGCGTTGATACCCCCAAGTATGCGCAGACCCAGCTCCACCCACGCAGCGCCGGTCCCTGCTCCAGTTGCAGCTCCGTCCCACCCCCCTGCTCCGGTTCACAGTGCTGCAGATGACCTGTTCGGACTCGATCCATTTGCAACAGGTCCCGCACCCTCGGCTCCGGCTTCTGTTCCTGCTCAAGTTCCACAGTCCACGGGCAACTCAAATTCACCTTTCGCAACACCGAGCTCACCAACCCGCCAAACGTCTCCACCGGGCAGCGCAACAACCTTCAAACCTTTCATCCCCACATCAACCTTTGGTCAAAGCCTGCAACCGCAGGCAACTGGTGCATCATCCATTCCTTCCACAGCCAAATCTCCTCAACCCTCCGATGACCTTCTCGGGGACAATGATCCTGAAGAATCTAACAAGCTGACGCAAGAGACTACCGAGCTTGCCAACTTATCCAATCAGATTGGCTCCCTTGCGAATGAGATGCAAAACGTCCAGACAAAACGAAGTGCTACCGAGCAAGAGCTATCTCAGACATCTCAGCAGAAGCGTGATTTTGAATCTCGTCTTGCGCAAGCTCGCGCAATGTACGAGCAAGAGGTCAAGCATTTCAAAGAGTTGGAGGAACGTCTGAGAACCTCGAAAGCCGAAACGACCAAGCTGCAGCAGGAGTACGCTTTGATTGACGGCAGTAGACAGGATCTTCAGAACCAGTACAACCAAGTGTCTGCAGCTCTTGCGGCTGACCAACAGGAAAATGCAAGCCTAAAGGAGAAGATCCGGGAAGCCAATGCGGCAGTAGCTCAACTGAAGCCTGCATTAGAGAAGATTCGTTCCGAGGCACGGCAACAGAAGGGCTTGGCAGCAATTAATAAAAAGCAACTGGCTACTGTAGAAGGAGAACGGGATAAGATTCAAGAAGAAATCGACGAGCTATCCAAGGAGCAGACAGCAGAGCCCGAGCGGGTTGCGTCCCCTGTCAGCAACCCTCCTAGAGTGGCAAGCCCGGCTACCTCTGCAACTAGCCAGCAAACTAATCCCTTCTTCAAACGCACGATGACTGGCTCGAGTGAGAGCAATAATGTCACTTCTCCCCAGATCTCGAACGACCAGCAACGTGCTTTTGATAATCTTTTCGGTCCTTCCTTCGGCGCTGCTCCAGCAACGGCTGTGACTCCTCCTCCCCCAACTTCGTTCCGTGCCGATTCTCGAACGGACTCAATAAGGTCTCCGTCTGGCTCCGGAATTCCAACCCCTTCAATCTCTCCTCCTCCATCCTCGGCTGGTGGGTTCGGCTCTGAGCCACCACCCCCGGCTCTATCCAGGCAGATGACCCCAAATGCCCTTCCATTGACTGGAACACTCTCTGAGACCACTTCCACCAAGGTTTCCCCACCAATTAGCCGATTCGGCACCCAAGAACCATCTAGCGTTGGAACTCCATCTCAAGCTGGTGGCAGTGAAGCTCGCCCTACCTCTACCTCTCCGTTCGATGAGGCAGAGGATTCCAAGGAGCGATTTCCCACGGTGCCTGGTGCCTTTGAGACCCCATCGGGAACCACCACATCTCAAGGTAGTGAGGAGAAACCAGCTGACACAAAGGACCCAAGCTTTGACGAACTGTTTGGCGGACCGGCTCACCAGCGGTCTAAGTCACAGCAGAATAATGATTTCGAAGAGGCTTTTGCTGCCATGAAGGGACCTAATGCAGCAAACACTCATGGGGCGCCAGAGTCTGAGTTTCCCCCTATCCGCGAGATTGATGATGACGATGATGACAGCACAGATAGTGAAACACAGTTGGGTTTTGACGATAACTTTACGCCTGTCTTCCCTCAGAATCATGCAGTCTCGAAATCAGACCAGATCGAGCCATCACAACTTGCTGCTTTCCCGGCTCCGGGGGCATCCAGTACGCCGACTGGGCCTCCTCCTGCTGCGGAAGCACGACCCAGTCCTCCAAAGTATGATGAGGACGCTGAAAAACGTGCTTCAGGAAACATTCCCCCAGAGTTTGGTGGTTTGCTTCCGGAGAGGGCTGACCCAACTCTTCCCCCGGACGCTCCTCATTCAATAGAGACTACAACCGGAGCGCCTATTGTCGGCGGAGAGGCTCAGGATGACGCCACAAAAGCAGCGCCGCCTGCCCAAGCTCCAAGCGGAGGCAAGGCGCCTGATTTCGAAGCCGCCTTTTCAGGATTGAACCTTGCTCCGGCAAAGGAGGCAGACGATGATGATGATGATGACGACTTCCCCCAGTCTGAAGGCAAACCTAACATGGATTTCGATTTCTCGTTTGATTCCGGAGCTTCCCAGCAGAAGTCTGCCGCTCCCACCAGCACATCTGGAGGCGCGAGCTCCGACTTCTTCAGCTTCGATCAAAACACCCATGCTTCCACGTCCTCTGGCCTGGCAAACCTAAACGCGAAATCCGAAGATCATGACTGGGACGCTCTCTTTGCCCCACTAGATAATATGAAATCACCAGGCACAGAGGCGACAAACACAACTGCGCCTTCAACCTCTTCCCCCAACTCGAAGCAGCCCGGCTGGGCCCTTCAGACTGAAACACAGGATGACCCTAACCTCCAGCGTCTTACAGGTATGGGCTTCCCCAGGGACGCCTCCCTTGCAGCCCTGGAACAGTTCGACTACAACATTGACAAGGTATGTTGCCCTTCGATCTCCAACCGACTTGCCTGAGCTAACCCTTCGCCGTAACAGGCCATCGATCACCTCACGTCCAAATCGTAATTCCTCCCATGCACCGAATCGAACTCCTTATCCGAAAGAGTACATTATCCTCTCAATGCAATGGTCATGCCCTTTTTTACACTTGCACATAGCTTAATCCTCTCACTATCTTATCCATTTCCCTTTTGTCACCATCTTCCCTATCTTAGCCCTGCGTTCAATTCGCTCTCACTCTACGCTTCTACTGTATCTTGTTTCTGTCTCAGTTTGCAAATGTCATGTATATTCATGGCCTTCCCTGTGTTGCAGCAACCAATTTGTATCGGTCGATGCTTACATTTGACCCGCGTGTATGGCTATCAGATGTAATATAGGATCGGGCTACGAGACCGCGAGAACGGCTGGAGTGTTAGGCGGTTAGTCATAATCAAACCAATACCTATAACTGATTGTTAACATGTGACGAGCATTGTAGTAAATGCTCGAGTACATGTCGCTTAGGTCAAGCATTTATTGAGCAGAGCAGGTTGCGGAAGAGCAATTTATGGACATGAAGATTGCACGCTTAATGATTATAATTCCATAGTGTGGATATTCTATATTTTAGTACGCTGACTTACAGATGCCAGTGTTCCTACCACCAAGTTTCGAGGTCTCGAAGTACGAGATGCATAACAATAGAATACGCCATACATAGTACTCGTCTGTCCTCAACACTGTGCACGTTCTTTACGAAGTTTGTCCATCTTCCATAATCCTATGTCCTCCCTCTCAGCTGTTCTCGAACTCTGCTCATGCTGTTCTGATCGTCGTTGCAGAGCCACGACTGGCACCATATTTAGCTCGGACTCTCAGAAGGGCTGATTGGAGAAGCTTACCAAGGTCATCAAGAACACGCTGAGATACCGAGTCCCTTTTCTGGAAAAAGCTGAAGTGCATGATGTCGTCAAAGGTCTGGGAACGCTGCAGCAGGAAGTAGACGCCCCCCATAACGCAAAACACGCCGAGCGAAAATACCCAGATACGAACAATGGCGACAATCGAAGTCTGTCCACCAACGAACCAGCCAAAGTAGCAAAAGAAACTTGCAACGAGATCAACGACAAAAATAGCCGCAGCCAGCTGCCATGACGGCAGTGAGGACCAAAACGGACCATTGGCTCTAGTAATAAATATTAACCAATTCTCGGTGAGAGATATCTCAAGGAAGAGGACTTCGTCGCGTTTCCCATAATTTTGCACGATACCTGCATGTTCGCCCGCGTTCATCATGGTAGTCAGTGCAATCCATGTCCCCACGGCTAAAACAATACCCAGTATGACGGACAGGCCCCATAACTTTGGGAGATTCCACTTCACCGGCGTCTTCGAGTACGGGGCATTGTCGTAAGCTATTGCCAGAGTTGCGATGTCTGCGAAAATTGCAATGAAGACCACGAGCTGCAGGTTCAGGCTTTCGTTCATTATCGCAATCCAGAGTCCGAGGAATATCTCGAGATGCAGAGATAACGCGATGCGATAAATCACATATGCATGCATGCGGTGGAATATCTGACGGGAAGTCTTCAGAGCGTCGATTATCGCTGATAGGCCAGGTGCGAGGAAAACGATATCAGCAGCAGACCGAGCAGCATCTGATGCACCTTCGACGGCAATTCCGGTGTCAGCCTTCTTAAGCGATGGTGCATCATTTACACCATCCCCTGTCATTGCCACCAAGTATCCTCGTTGCTGTAGGATATCAACGACATTGTACTTATGCTGAGGCCAAACCTCTGCGAATCCGTCCGCGGCTTCAACATAGTTGTAAAGTTCAGACCCAGCCAGGTCACCGCCACCTCCAAGACCGAGTTTATCCGAATTGTAGACGTTGGTTCCCAAACCTAACTCACGTGAAGTCTCGCGCGCAATTGGTACGGCGTCCCCAGTGAGCATCTTTATCGATAGTCCGAGCGTCTTCGCTTCATTTATAGTCGCCGCAGTGTCATCACGTGGAGGGTCAGAGCATGGCACTATCCCAAGAATCTCCCATTCCCCACCCGCAGGTTTCCTAGCAACCCCTAGGGAACGAAAGCCGCGCTGGGCGAACTCGTCCATCTTGTCAGAATATCCTTTTTCAACACTCTCTGGGATCTGCTGCTCCTCCGAAACTGTCTTGAGGACCCACAAAGGCGCCCCCTTGACGCAGATGATCTCCTGGCCTTCAGGAGATAGCACCACAGCGGTGACCTTTTTGGAGACCGGATCAAAGGGGCGGAATTGCTGAATCTTGTAATGAGAGAGAGCCTCTTTAGCGCGCGGATAATTTGGAAGTGCTTTGATAAATGCCTTGTCAATGGCATCCATGCCCTTTAACTTCCTTGAGGCAGCTAAACAAGCGGTCAACATGAGGTCATTAGGATCCACGCCAGCTACTGTGTAGGGATCTGAGAGGGTTAGTTTGTTCTTGGTTAGGGTTCCGGTTTTGTCGGAGCAGAGAACCTCTACCCCTGCCAAAGATTCTATGGCGGATAGTCTTTGTACGATCGCCTGTCGTTTGGCAAGATAGGCAGCACCTACAGCCATTGTTGTGGTAACGACGGCGGGCAAGCCAACAGGTACTCCAATCATAGTGATGGCCAATGTGAATTCGAGGATCGTAACGATCTCGTTCGAACGGTAGAAAGACGACACCCAGACAACGATCAGGGTGAGTACCACTAACACAAGAAGGGTAGCACCAATACGGTTGAGTACCTCTGTAAAATGGCCAGAGTTCGATGACGCAGACTTGACCAGGGCGGCTGTCTTTCCCATAAACGTATAATCACCAGTAGCCGTAACGACGAGAAATGCATGGCCACGCTTCACCACAGATGAGGCGTAGCAAACTTCGCCCTTGCATTTGTTAACGGCAAGAGATTCGCCGGTCACTGAGGATTGGTCGATTTGCAGTAAATGGTTCGTCTTGACACGGCCGTCGGCGGAGACGATCGTACCCTGTTAGGAGTAAGCCTTCGCCGTCTTCAACCAGCCATGATAAGGGCAATACCTCATCGATCTTCAGAACATCACCCGGTACAACTTCGGTGGCGTCGACGTCAGTAACTCGACCGTCGCGGACCACAATAGCTTTGAGAGCTAACGACTTTTTGAGTTCCTCCACTATTGATCCTGCTTGGTATTCCTGAATGAAGCCAACAGTGGCATTGAGTAGGAGAAGTGCACATATCACCCCAAAATCTACCCAGTCTCGTAGCCCGATAGCTAGGATTGCAGCACCCTATGGCCTATCAGCCTCAGAGATAATGGAAGTTCGGGCAAAAATGAGCTCTTTCACTGACCTCCATCACGAATTGAACCGGCCCGACAAAGAAGGATAAGAACTTCTTGAACATATTCTCCTTCTCCTCTTTCAGCTGGTTAGGTCCGTACTTTTTGCGGCGCTGTGCCGCCTCGACGGAAGTGAGACCAGTCGTTATGTCGGTGTCGAACTGCGCCTCCATTCCAGGAGAAATCCGGCTTCCAGAGTCCATACTTTTTCGATTAGAATTATCGTGGAGTCCATCCTGAGACTCAAGCTCGTCGATGAGGTCGTCAATATCCTGCTCTCTATCGTCATCGCAATCAGGATAGGTCATTGAGGATATTTTTTCTGAGGATATGAGGACAGTCTTCGCTTCAATGGTATCCATCTTGTCCGTTTGCACGGCAGCGGGCGGAGGGGCCCCGAAAGGGTTTATCGAATTGACGTTCGGGACATCCATCTGCTGTCAAGGTAAATATGCAGGCTAGACAATATATTCCGCCTAGACAACCGTTGAATGTAAGGAAATATTTTCAGGCTGGACGCGGAATCCTCCATAACGGCTGACGAACTGAGCAAGGCAAAGGGTCTAACTTCGAAAGCCAGGATGGAAAGAGCTCGTACTAATGGAAGGAAAGGGCATGGCAACCGGAGTTACGCCAATCGAAGCTTCCTTATTCCATCCTGGGTTTAAGAACCTCAGTATCATTGTAGTTTGGACTATTCTGTTTCATCTTCAAGGTAAGCTGTGGCCTGCAACCAAGCTCCTTGTGGACTTGGATATATTTCAGGAAAAGACTCGGCGGCACTCTGCTTCACATAGTCCAGAGATGACCGCTAGCTAGGTCTAGGCAAGGCGTCCGTAGTAAATACGCACAAACATACGTAGAAGAACTTGTGTCGAACCATCTTGACGGATATCATGGATAAGTCAATCGAAGCTGGAGTATGAGAAACACAGCAAAAGGCAGCTTGGGAAACTGACCAACCAGAGGCTGAGAGATGATGACATAATATAGTATCGACGTCACGGGAAGAACCCGCAGAGTTTCGTTCTCAAGGACAAATCTCCAAAACCATCTCAGTCAAAAGTATTACAGACTGTCTCTCAGATATGCGGACTGTCGAACCATTTTGTCCGATTGTATCACTTTAGGCGCAGACATGCTGTGCAGCTTACGGATCGGAGACCCATCGTATCTGGTATATATGCTCGGAACCCTACTCAGCAACGCTCTACTCTGACAGTGAAAGCAGTTAATGCGACCAAATCGTACCCTTCTTTGCATCATCACACTATAACTATTATCAAAGCAGCGATAACTAAGTTCTGTCAGCTATGAACCGAGAAATCCCGGGATTTTATTATGGTAGTGCTCCAAAACCACCATCCTAGACACATGCTAACTCGCTTATAGATCCTGGGAAGAAAAAGTACTTTGCGATTCAGGCAAACCACAAATCAGCGCCAGGTTCTCAGTACTCCCAAGATGCCGTCAAGCGGAAACGTGCCGATGAGGAGGTTGTTTTAGTCCCGGTATCAGACTTTTATTCTTTGTGCTAAACCTTCTATAGAAACGCCAACGGAAAGCTCGCCTAGTCCAGAGGTACGAAAAGGAAAAAATCAAGAGATCAACATGCCTACAGCATCCTCTCATACAAGCCCAGAGGGAAGTAGGGGCGCTTCCTGTATCCAGGTTTGTAGAACAGGAACAAAGGGGATTGGCATATGCGAGCCAGTTTCGGCGAAAACAGTTACATCAGTTTGAGCCCTGGCCGGACCAATATACCATCAAGCATGTTGTGCGTAATTCACGGTCTGGAATCTTGATTGCCAGTGAGTGTTCGGCTGCTTTCTGTTGCATAGACTCAACCAGGCTGATAAGATCCGCAGGCGGACATCGCGGTGGCGAGTCGTCAGTGTCGTAAGTTGAGCCTTGCCTTGTCGCGAGGACATGACACTGACAGCGGCCCTGCATCAGCGTTTGCTTTCCGGATTGTGATCAGGAAACATGGACGTACAATCGAACCATGGAGCGGCTGCTCTTTAAGGAACAATATAGGGTAAGTCTGCTCACGACGGCCTACTATTACCCCAGACATTAATGCGACCGCGCAGCTTTCATCGCTCTCTCTAAGCCACACCGGGTATCTCTTGTGAGTATCACTTCACCCATCAACCCGCTCAACATGACTAATCAGACCAGAGCGACCATGGACAGTGGCCCAAACGGAGACTCTTTCCTTGCGCCCAGAATGCTTCCCGATCCTGACGAAGGCGGAGACTATCGATGGCCGCCGTTCTGTACGCAAAAGTCCCCATCATCAGTTAAAGTAGACAAGAGAACCACTAACGGACCAACAGTCTCCCACCCAATCCGCATCCACACAACCTCCTCCCTGTGGTGTTCCGCGCCCTCGCCGACAGGCGACGTTCCCCGTTTTGCAGTCGGCACGTCCGACGGTCTTTACACACTGGAAGGCTTCGGAAGCTACTGGACATTATCCAAGAAGCCCTTTCCTAATGACAAGTCTGCAGGTAACCCTAAGAAGCGCCGCACCGACTCCTCACATTCCCTTATCACAGCCGTCGAATGGCTCTCCTCAGATGTAATTGCCGCCGGTCTCAAGGATTCCACCATCTTTCTTCACGACGTCCGCTCTGGTGGGAGCGCAACTAGACTCCAGCATCCCCATGCGGTAACAAAAATTCGCAAGCTCGATCCGTATCGGGTTGTTGTCGCTGGTATAAACTCGGTATGCATGCACCCGTACCTTTTCCCATTATTCGCCCCCTCTTATGGCCCATATTTCCGATACTCCATCTTTGCGACCCAATTCTATCCATGCCGTCTAACAGGACTTATCCACAGCTGCAAATGTACGACATCCGCTACCCCCCAAATAACCTACAACGTAACCCCAACCCAAATAAGAACTATCACACCTCGACTCGCCCCTACCTAACCTTCCCCACCAACTCCTCCGAAGTGAATATTACCCCAGATTTTGACATAAGCCCTGAACTGGGTCTTCTTGCTAGCGGTTAGTTTTCCACTGCTTCATTAAACCTGTTCTCATACTAACAGAGGATGCTGCTATATACAGCTTCGCCCACCGACAGCGACCGTACGGTTCAGCTTTACTCCCTCCGTACCGGAGAGCAGGTTGCCTCCCCGCTAACTAGATATCAATATCGAGATTCGATTAGGTCAGTGTGTTTCGAGTCTGGGAATCAATCGGCCGCGCACGGGTCGCAGACACCTAGTTTGCTGGTTTGTTCGGAGGCTACGGTTGATGAGTGG
Source organism: Aspergillus spinulosporus (assembly GCA_003574815.1). Classification (NCBI taxonomy): domain Eukaryota; kingdom Fungi; phylum Ascomycota; class Eurotiomycetes; order Eurotiales; family Aspergillaceae; genus Aspergillus; species Aspergillus spinulosporus. Next base: position 268,877 of record QPHH01000019.1, on the reverse strand, counting down.
AAATGGTGATGCTGACCTTAACGAACGAATGAATTTCAATGCTACAGCGCATGGAAACGCGAGGTGTTTTGAGGAAGTCTGATGAATTATGGTCATGGCTGTGATTCATGGCACATGGTGAGAAACGCTATCAGTATTCACTGGTAACTATATTGATAGAGTCATGCCCGCTGGTTTTCCACCTACCTATTTCTAACGCCAGATATGCATGCTATTATTACATCACTCTAAAATATAGTAAGTAAGAGAAAGACAACAAAAGTTGTAACAGGTGTCCTGCCACAAAAAGTCCTAATCAAGCCCACCAGCTAACCACTCTCCGACCTCAATTCCTATTCCTTTTGCCATCTCCCCGATCCAGTCGCCGGAGACATTTACGCACCATTTTTCTCCCACGTCCGCTGTAGTGTTTCCGCTGTTGACACCTGCCGAACCCAGACCCAAGCGGCTCCCGCTTGCACGTCCAGCTGCGGGGACAACTAGTCGTAGACGACGTAGTGTGGCGAGTTCCGAGTAGACCGAATCAGCTATAGCGGTGAGTCGTAGCGGATTTGCAGGGGGATTGGGGTTTATAGCATGGTAAATTGCAATGAGTCTTTCCAAGGGAAAAGGACGAGCGGTTAGGATCGTCGATGGGCCGGTAATACCGGGGCCACCGCCTGCAGCGGATGTCGTAGCGGAAGTGGTAGCAAAGGCATTTTCAAGAATGGATTTGGTGATACGAGTCTTTGTCCGCTTACCCAGTCCCCTTCTCCGTTTGGCGGGTGCTTGCGCTTCCTTGTCTTCTGCTGCTTGTGCCTGGGAGAGGACCTTCAAGCGGCGTCGGTGGTGAGCACGTTTGTTCCGCGCAGACAATGACGAAGAGGAGAACTTTGAGAAAAAGATTGTGTCCAGTCTTTGCGGCGTGTGAGAGGCTAGGTATGCGGATGTCAGGACAAGAGTGGCGAAGTAAGGTAAGCTTGGGAGAGGTGAAGGCGCAGCAACGGATGATAGAAAGGATGACGGTTTAGCAAGTGTGCCATTTTGGGTGGTAGGAGGGACGTCTTCCGTAACTATACGATGGACTAAAGCGGCCTCGCCCTGCCGTCTAAATAAGGAACGATTTTTGACTAGCAGCCGAGAGAAATCCCACTCGTCGTTACCGCCAGGCGGAGTTTCACCATTGGTAATCGGGGCAACGAACTGCGGCCACAGCTTCTCGCATATAGACTTGAATACCGGTATAGAGCTTGCTGTTGGGCCAACCAGTGAATCGTACACAGCGGAGATAAAGTAGGGATAGAGTTGTAATGAAGTTTCCTCCGGCAGACCAAGTACGGCCGGCGGCCCAGCGCTGAGGATGATAGTAATCGCCTGCTCACGAGTATATGGAGGAAAGTTGATATGGGGAACTCCTGTCGCCTGTAGAAAAAGCGGACGAGGCGTGGAACTAACGATCAAAACGACGGTGAGTGATGGAATCTGTGAAGAGATGAATAGTTAGCACTTTTCTTCGATAGTGAACTAACTCAAAACATACCACTTCTCCTAACCTTGCCAGTGCAGATAGAAGTGTGGGCGGCGCCTCTCTTTGCTTATCAATTCCATCCAGAACCAAAACGAACTTCTCAAGTGCTCCCCCAGGATGCGAAGCAAGGCATTCGCCCAACATAACCGCCAGAGAGCTGACATGTTCGCATCGCCCTTTTCCGAACCGCTCCCATTCATCCTTGCGGTCCACTGCGTTTAACACAGCCCATAATATCTTCGTCAACAGGTGCCGACCTGTTATACATTCCGGACTTCGGACGATGGCATGCGGTACTTCGAGCAGTGCAAGGACGTTCGTTACGATAGTTGACTTGCAGGTGGCGGATATCCCGTGAATGACAACAGTAGATGGGCTAGACAGTCCGGGCTAAGCAATCAGATTATTGTGAGCTTTAGGATCTGTATGTCTTAAAGGTCATTGGATCCGTACTGCAAGTAGACTGGCGAGCTGCCGCGATTGAACTTCCCGACAGGGCCATTGCGGGCTCAGAGATTTGGACACCTCGATCGGCAGCATAGGAATAGATTCACATGAGCATCGAAATCTCCTCAATGCATGCGGTCGAAAAACCGAAGCTGTTCCAATACATCATGGAGTTTAAGCAGAGGCACGCGCGGAACCAACGAACTTACCGTCGAGTCACGTGCTGATAATGGTCGTTCTTCTGGAAGACAGTCGATTGGGAGGTCATTAAGTTTATTATTACTATCAGGCGTTCGGAGTTAAAAAGTTGATGACTTTAATAAATAAATTCTACCGCTATGGCTAGATGGTACAGAGATGGAGAACGAAAGACAAAACAAGACAAACGGAATAGCGAAACGGATATCTTGGCTGCCTGTCGATATGGATACATCTATTCTACCGCATGTTCTGGCGTGTCAAAAAGGGGAACAATGACATGGGAAACGATAGGTAATCCGTCCCCGAAGAATAGAAAAAGTGGTGAAAAGACAACGCAGGGAATGGTCCCTTGGATGCCTGCGATAGATCACAAAGCAAATCCTCGCTCTCCACATAGGCCAACGAAGCGTTGACAAGGAGAAAACAGGACCAGCAAAAAGGCGTACATAGCATCCCATGCGTCATAGGACGCAAATGAAAGCATTCAAATGTTCGATGAAATACAAGACAGAATAGGCGTAGTATCCGTCAAGAAATGGACCAGAAAATGCAACGTCATTGCATAAAAGACAAAGGACTTGGTATGGTATCATTCCCCAATGCGTTGACAGCATGTCAAGAGGGTAGCCGTTAAGTCGTCAAAGATCGTAGCATCATGATCGTATGAGTACAGTTCAGCAGGCAGTGAACTAATCAATCGTCGACACCAGGACGATCGGTCAGTGGTAGTAGGGGGTGTACAACTGCGGCTGGGCGCCAAGATTATTGTTCGACTGCTGTAAAGCGGCGCTATAAGCACCAGAGGAATTCTCACTAGCACCAGATGGCGTGTTCGAACCTGTCCCAGCTACGGGAATAAAGCTCTGGTTGTTGAATTGCGCGCCAGAAACAGAATAGGAATTGTGGTGATACATAAGTGGCTTCTGAGGAGTCTGCAGAGATCCTTGTGGAAGTTGCGCGGAGTTCATCTCGTTTGGGGTAACTTGACCACTGGTTGCGGCGCTGTTTCTTCCCGAGTTCTCTGGCGCTATCTTACTGCCGATGCGGCGTCCGTGCGGGGTCCCACGAAGAGAGGGTAGGATGGGTTCAATGTATTTGACAATACGAGCGCGAGTCGCAGGATCAGCATAGTCCATAGCGGTCTGTACAACGTAATTGGCATAGGAATCTCGAAGCATCTTCTCAAGCTCATCGCCAGCGAGCATTTCTTCGATCATTTGACGGCGCATATCCTCATCAGCTGTCCGAAGGCATTTCTCAATCACATTCGAACTGAATTTGTGCTTGGAAAGTTTTGGAATACGCGAGAGGAACTCTCGGCAAAGAGGTTCCGTGAAGCGTGCTTCGGATAAGTCCAGGATATACTGCACAACGTAGTTACCGAATGGATCTTGCACAAGAGCAAAGGCGTTGTCAGTGATTTGCTCAATCAACCGGGCTCTCTGGGCTCCTGACGCGTGGTCAATGCAGCGCTGTAGGACGCAACAGCCATGTCGATGGGTGCCAACAGTCACACATTGAGCCCCAACGGCATCGTAGATGAATTGGGACTTTTCTGCAGTAAGGCGATTCAGACACTTTTGGATGACATGATTGCCATTCAAGTCCTGAACCAACTCTACCACATGATCTTTCAATGCGTCAATGATTGTCTGTGTCTGCTCTTCGGTGGAGATAAACTCGATCATCTTCTGTAGAGCCCGGGTACCGTGTTGATTAAGCGCAATCTTGACAAGTTGAGGGGCGGCTTTGTTGACCAGGATCGTGCGTTGTTCGTCGTTCGAATACTCGAGGAGCTTCTGGCAGAGATAGTTACCAAATGGATCTGGACATTGGCAAGCGATTAGTCAATCTGTATCTCGTCGCAATGGCCCGCGTGCGCAGGTGTGGAGGTGACAAACCGGTCATAAGTTCAATCACATGTGAATGTGTCTCTGCGAAGATCATCTGAAGCTGATCATCGTTACGCTCTTCCAACTTCCTCTGCAGATACCTACAGCCGTGCTGATCCTTGCAAAGGCCATAGATCTCATTACGGTAATACTCTATGGGATGGTTATTAAAGCGAGAGAGCTGGGCCGAATCTCCGTCTGCATGTCTGCGGGACCCTACAGGCTTAGGCTGGCTCTCCACAAGGCGGTAATTCCCATTCCCGTAATAGGCATTTGCCGCGAAAGGAGTTGATTGGTTGTACTGTCCATTGACCGGCAGAGGGGGAGCCACAAATGGTTGAATTCCGTAGAAGAAAGGCTGTGGAAAGCCAGCAAGCGAAGGCTGTGGCATTGGCCCATTACCGGATGTTGCAGCGCCGAGCTGAGGCCCGAATGGAGGGGCGTTAGGTTGCAAAGTCGTAGGCTGGGATTTAGAGGAAAATGACTTTGCTTCGTCGCGCTCAGGGGAATCTTTTTGTTGACGAGGTGTCACAGCAGCGACAGGGATTCTACCTAAGCTGACGTTGTGGTGGTGAAACTGCTCAGCATGAGTTTTCGGAGGAGTAATCGCGGGGTTAAAGCTGTCACCCTTGACGGTAGGCAGATCGTTGGTAGAATAAGAAGATTGCAGGGGGGCAGGCCGGCTCATTGCAGTGGTTGTGCTTGACTCGTGGTTTGCATCAGTAGAGTACAGAGCATTCGACTCCAGAGAGTGTCTCGCCGCATGTCTGGCAACATTGGGTGAGACGCTGTGGGTTTCGTCGGCTGAGCCGCCGATATGGCCAAGGCGAAACATGCTGAGAGAGTTCTGAGGCATGCTCTGATGAGAAGAGCGGTGACGGCTGTGAGAGTTCCAGGATTCGGGGTTGGGAGTTTTAGAGTTGGCCAGGTCCAAAGCGTCTGAGTTTGCTGAGAGCTATTATCTCGTTAACGATTGAAGTCCGAGCCTTGCATGGAGGGCAGGATGTATGACTTACGAAGCTCGAGCCGTCTCTACGAGATAGAGTTGGGAATTTATCGTCCGGTTCGGTCAACTTAAGATAGCTTTTGATGTCTGGAGTTGGAATCCTGTCTTCGTCCTTCATGAATGACCGATCGTCGTCGTTGTGGAGGAGGTACTTGGCTGTGTTGAAAGTTTCCGAAGCAGACGAGCTGTTGTAGCCTGAAAGATTCGGTCGAACCTGAAAGCCGAAACCAGTGGAGGGCATGGAGTAGCGGTGTATGCTAATAAGGACAAAAGTCAGTAACACAGGCCCTGAATACTAACAGGAGGAATCAATGTGATGTAGGGCTAAAGTGAATGACATCTGGGACTCTTGAGGATATTGTGACATGAGATGAGTCAGAGAGGGATGTCATTGCAAGGAATAGAGAAAGCTCCAACAAAGCAACAAGAGAAAAAGGCACTTACGACGGCCCGGGGCGAAATGGAGATTTAGGCTCGTTCTCAAAATCTTCCTTTTCTGAGTTTCTACGAGACCCGGGAACAGAGTGAACGGCGAAGCGGTTCGTAGGTGTCTGAGCTGAATCGTTATTCAGCTGACTGGGAGGACTTGTGACCGAAGAAGCAAAAACGTTGAAGAAGCCTGGAGACGAAGTAACACTAGAGGTGGAGAAGCGAGTTGGGCGAGAAAAAGCACCTGGAAAGCCGTTCTCACGATACTCCGGGGGAGTCGTAGGTTCGCTGACCGGGCCAGATATGCCTGCTTTCGCAAGGTCTTTGGCTAGCTGATGCATTTCTAACTGTTCACGTTCGTGCTGAAGATCAAGCAACTTCATATCTTCCTCGAACCTTCGCTTCTGCTCTCGCATGTACTCGATGTGTTGCCTCTTCTTCTCGAACTGTAGAACAATGAGCGGCAGTTCATAAGCAGGATTTATGTTATCGATCAAGGAATGATGAGCAATGATAAATGGGTGAGAAGACGATTGCAAAATTAGGGGGCTGCACTAGAATATGAGGAGGGCGTAAATGGCAATAGGAAGCCTCAATAGAATGGAGAGGGCAATAGGAGGAGAAACAGTGAGAGGCAGCGGGGACTGAAACAAGACAATAGGCTATAGAACAATGGCCCCAGCAAAAGAAACTCTGACAATAGACCGTGCCGCACAAGAATGGCGCAGAATATCATGACCGAGAATGCGGAGTATGGGGCATATATGAGTCCTGGGGTACCGAACTTACCGAGGAGAGCAGATCTAGCGCATCTGGCATTTGAGGAGCGGCTCCGACATTGTTCATGTAGTTCCAAGAGGAGAGCTTGCTCGCATCTGTTGTAAACCGACGTTGGAGATTTGAACGAACGTCACCTGAGGGCCGTGGGAAGGCTGACACAAAATTCGAATGACCCGGTGAAAGCGATGAGTAACCGGGGAAGGGGTTCTCTGACGAAGGGGGCGAGCGGGGAGAGGGGAATCGGAGCTCATCGAGACGTTCACTTAGTCCGTTCTTAAAGGCCATGGTGGGCAGGCGCCTGGAGGACGAGGTTTATCACAGAACTATACACTCAGGGGCCAAGGGGAGGCGGAGGTCAGCTATGTCATGGTACGTTACGAACGACGGAATAAACGAAGCGGCTTGGAAAAGGAGAGATGTCGGGACAGGAGCGACGTTTGCAAGCAGATTGGGAGCTCGATATTAAAGTACAGGACGCAAAGCCAGCAGAGAGAGTGTGTAATAGTTGGCGGTGTGCCTCTCTACCAGCGACTCATGTAAGGAGTCGGGACTCAAGAGGGGCGGAGGGGTGATTTGGCGAAGCGAGTCTCGGAAAAGAACAGCGACTCACCCACAATGAACGCCTCGATAGTTTGAGTTTCAGGACGGCAAGAAGCTTCAGATAGTCGCTGGATGCTTGAACACGCGAGTAAGGACTGTCTTGAGGCAAAACCGGAAGCCGTCCACGCACTTTTGCAGTGCTCCTGAAAGATGCGGAGATCTCGCTGACGCTATCTGAATCACCGCGTGGGCGCTGGCCGGGACGCGCTCTCCCCCGTGTCGAGAGCAGCGACAAACGCGTAGTTGATAAACGAATGAAAGTATATAGAGGAAAAATATCGCGGATATGACAATGAGGAAAGGAAAAAAATAACTGTTATACAAGTGGCATGGGCTGCAAAAGAAAGGAGGACCAGAGAGCGAGAGGTAGGCGAGAGAGGGGAAAAGGAACGAAGTGGGCGGCGGCTGGGAAAGCAAGCGGGGGGTGTGAGAGTGACTCGATGGGCGCTCGTTTAGGCAGTGCTCGCCCTTAAGCGTAGGGACGACCACGGCCAAAGCGTCCTTTTCTCTTAGGCCACCTTATCGTTGTGTCTCTTTTTTTATTCCTTCATTTTTTGTGGATTCCCCTGGTTTTGTCTTGTGGATTCGCTGGCCGGTTCCCTGGATAGTGGTCAGGACGTACCTTGGTTGCACGTACCTTGACTATAAGAGTTAGTTACTAGTAATCAGCATGGTAGCTATTATTTCTGCGGATTTCTCAGTAACTACAGTACAATATACGGAATAGTCTATCTGTTCATGCATGATCGCCAGTACCTCGAATGGCAGATCAGAGACTCCCGACGAGATTACTCCGTATTCTTGGCCTCCCTGCTCTTGATCTTCCTGAAATGACAGCTGTCGTGGTGAGATACCACTCCAGTTCCTCTCGATACTCTGTGCCTTTGCCGACGACAGCCCATCAGCCAGGAATAGTGATCAGTGTGCCGACGCGTTGTCTATTGACTAGGTCTGTTTCGGAGCTCAGACTGCTGAGCTGTCTTGCCTTTGCCAACCTTTCGGTCGATCGTTCGTTTTCGATGGATCAAGGATTATTATTGAATCTCCTGCGCGGTCGATTGTGATTCGGCTAAGCGCTGCTAGTGGTGACTAGGAGCTTCGTGCTAATGCATTACTTTATTGGGAATAGAGTGTCCCTCAAGTGTCCAGCTCGAGACAGGGATCATGGAGTAGATCTCCGAGCGCCCTATCTTCTTCTGCCGCCAGAGGACGTCCGATGTGACAGTAACGCTGACAGTAACGCTGACAAAATGCTGGCACTTGACGGAGATTACTCCTTCTCAATAATTCTTCACGGCGGATTCTCGATAGGTTATGCGGCGGACAAAACAAACGTTCTTCGTCCTGCTGGGCGCGCCTGGCGTGCAGTGCTGGCCGTAGGCGTGGCCGCTGCAAGTGTTTCTGCAGCAAGTGGATCCCAGCCCGACTTTGGGTCGAAGATGCCACGGCGGGCCCGATGTAACTACATCTGTATGGAAGGCCTGGGTCAGGACCCAGAAAGATGCAAGTCTTTTCACCTAACACACAAAAGAAAGGAGCGTGCGGAGTGCCAGGTGCCCGGGTCTGCTTACTGGAACAGTAGTCTGGGTTGATGATCGGTGCCAACCACACATCACATGGCGTACCATGAAATCAGCTGCTACGGATTGCCATGCGCGAGCCAAAGGTTTCGTTGAGGGGAAGCCAAGCCGTATGGCCAGTTCCATCGATCCCGTTGCTTCTGGAATCCGAACTGGTTCTCGGCTCTGCAGACAGGCACATTCATTGTAAGAGGATCGAACACTCAAGACCAGTCAATGTGAGATTAGGTCCGAGCGGGACTGGTGTCAACGATTCATACGTCGGAGCAAGAATAATGGTTGAACGGGCACGGATGATTGTCTCATCATAAACTGATGCAATAATGGCTTGCCACTTAGAACGAAGCCATTGGAGGCCAATGCCGGCTGCTGATTGGCGCGGTGGAGGAGAAGCGGTGTACAATGGCGACTGGAGGCGAAACGGCCCTGGCACGATCGTGGTAATATTGGGCTACGAGAACTCCATTTTCGTTTCAGTTAAGAGAAACTGCAGGTACTAAATAAAGTCGTCGTGAAAGTGGGACAAGGACTCAATTGACCGAAAACTTCGTGGAGTTGTGTGAACTGGGACAGATCGACTATAAACTCGGATGCTTATTGATAGCCGTAAGCATAGCTGTTATCGCTACCCCGACCTCTGCATATCAATCGGGCCAGAGAGCCGACAAAGTTGCTACCAGAATATACAAAGTACCTGCGCGGGTACCTGCTCACTCCCATCCCGAATGTATACAAGCACCAATATTCAAAGGACCAGCAATGGGGGCGATAGTTCAGTACCGAGGCTGAACAAAAGCTGAAAAAAAGAGCCGAAAAAAGGAGCCAAAACAGAGCTATTATAGGAGGTTTATGCTTCGCATGCTAGTCCTTAACCTTTTGACACAGATAATCTCCGACAATTGAATCGGGCTGGGCCTTTACTCCGGACCGTACGAGTTACTGGTAGACACGATTCCAGGGGCCCGGCATCCAGCAATCCAACCAGTCAGGACTTCCTTCTTCGTTTGCACCCTAAGCCAACTCCATGGATGATCATTCTCGGATACGCTGGGATACCTTGCCGTCAGCTGTTGCGGTCTGAGTAGCACTAGCAGAGAGGGACTCCTAGATGCGTATCTTCCGAATCGCCCGATCGCCTGACGAGCTATCTAACGCTCGCGAACAAAGATCTCGCACCAATCCCCCAAGGACGAGCACACGTCAAGCCTTGACGATGGGCTTTCTCCTTTGGGTTGGCTCGAGCAATCTACCCCGGAGCCTTTACCCGACACTGACGGTCCTAAATCAACCTTAATTGCTCCACAAAGTGCGGCTTGCTACATGGTCGAATAGATCCGAGGATCCGATCCCCAAGCGCGGACAATAGTGTCCGTAACTGCGTCTGACAGGACCCGCCGCGAGTTTGCTTCAGGTCCAAACGGGTTCCAGTCCTTTCTTTTAAGAAAGCCTGGACCTGGAGAAAAGCCCTCTTCACCCAATGTGGACCCGGGTACTATTCTTTTGTTTTGTCCACAGAGACTTCTTGAATGAAGCTCGTTAGAACCTTGCTCTTTGTCCAATTACGATCGGCTCCATACCTGCCAGCGAAGACTACCATCGCTCTATCGCAAGTAGCGTTGAAGGGCTAGGCGACGAATTGCGGAGTTCCTAAGTTGCGGTCAGAGAGCATCCACCGCTGCTAGGCGTCTAACATACATTCGAGGTCGCACTGATCTGGATTATCCTCTCGATCTTTCATTCAACTGCTCGAGCTGCGCTTGCATAGCTGTCCTTTTTCGTTTCCTTTGCTCTGTCTGGCCTTCCCCTACTGTATCGGCGTAAGCCATATCCTCTTGGTATACCTGATAGCACACGACATCCTACCGCGCCAGCTGCAAGGCGCTTGACAACTGGCGAATCCAATATTCGTGGCCCGAAAAGAACCGGCTAGTAGAAGACCGGCAGCTTGTGTATTTACGTGTTCCTATCAATGATCCTGTCGTCTGGTTGAGCTGGACGGTCCCAATGCACAAAGACGTGGTCCCGGGCTGGGTCTCTGAATTGCTGAAACCCCTGTCAGCACCTCTCATGGCTCGCTTCTTTGCCATGGGCCAAGACTAGTTAGCTCATATAGATATGGCTAACCACGGTACTGCATTTGCGAGAACCTTCACTGGACTCCGGCTTCGAAATATTCACCAGCGATAATCCCCGGCGACTCGAACTGCACCCTAAAACGACTCGGCGTATTGTCAGCTAGCTCGCGTCATAGTCATAGAAGGTGCAGTTGGGCTATCGCTGTGAAGGGAGTAGCAGTTCGTTCCCGCCACATATCATTCATCCCACAAATCAAAGCCTCATACTGCTTTGAGCATCATCTGAGCCAGATGGAAGATTTGACGGGACGTGTGTAAGTGAGGCGTCAAGTATGACTTGCAAATGCACCTGCAATCACCATCAGCAACGTCCATGTGCGCTGGAGGATGCTGCATGTCTCAGTCAGGCGACTTAGATCAAATCATGCAGCACAAAGATGAGCCCAGCATACCTATCAAGCAAGAACTTACGGGCGCCAAGACCCTTGTCCTTCTCATTCCAGTAGCTGAACAGTGCTGCTTTGAAGTCGCGGGGCCCCGGGCCAGAAAGGCGAGCTTGCGCGGTGGAGTAGATGAGCAGTGGGGCGAGTGTCGCGCTTACCCTACTCATACGCGGTTGGAATGAGGCAGTCGGCTAAGACGCCGTTTACCCTTCGCTGGAAATAGGCTCAGTTCTAAATTCCTGTAGGCAGGAAGGAAGACCTAAAATGGGAATAATGACGATGTAGAGCGACATTTAGGGAAGGCGGTTCCAAAGGGCATTGTTGTTCTGATGCGCGTTCCGTATTTCCCTCCAAGAACACCAACAGAACTCTGGACGTACCTCATGGACCATGATTATACTATTGATATAAAGGCAAGCATAATTACTGGCGTCTATGGGCCGCACGAAGGCATTTAATATAGTTTCACTACACCTTGAAAGCCGCCCCTTGAAGGAGACTCTTTCCACATGCCCTTAGATGAGCATCGATCGAGATCAACTTTCACTTGACGAGTTGACATCAACGAGATGACTAGCAACAGACCAGATCTGGAAGCGCTCATCCTGAGGGAAGTAGAGCTAAGGAAACAAGCTGAGGAACGGCAACAGCAGGCAGAGGAACGGATACAACAGGCAAAGGAACGGACACAACAGGCAGAGAAACAAATACAACAAACGACTTTCAGCGAGCTTATTCAATATTGTCATAAATATTTCTATCGCCCTCTGAATGCCGAAATACCGATTCGTTCTACAACAGGGCAGATACAGCCACCTACCAGGAAACACTGTCCCTTCCGTTTTGAGCATTGGTCCGAGTGTGAATCCAAACAACAGGAGATCTACAGCTCTGTTTGCTCCTATCTGGAACCATCAGGACAGACTGCAGCACGTTTATTCTCGCCCCACATTGCGCTGAAAGACTTGGGGAAGCGATTCGAGCGTGCAATACGCAGTGAACAGGATTTGCGGGACTATGAGCGATTCGGTCCGGAGAACTATGTCAGTGATATCATCACGGAGCTCTCCAAAATACCTGCTGCTCGAGCTGAGTTTCGCTTGAGTGATGGAGTTAGGTTTGAAAGTCATGCTAGGAGCCTTGTTGCGGACGAAGCTGACCTGCCTAAACCCAAACCCAAACAACCAAAGAAACCACCTCCTAAACTGGATCAGGACTGCATTCACCGTATCGACGGCGACAAGAGGACACTTCTTACGACAGTCGAGTATAAGCCGCCCCATAAGCTATCGGTTCAAAATCTTCGAGCAGGGTTGCGACCAATGCATTTCTGGAAAAAAAATCGTCAAATCCGAAACCATTCCAGCGGAGGGCCCCGAGAGACTAAGATATAATGCAGCCCGGCTAACTGGCTCAGCCCTAGTCCAGGAGTATAGTGTCATGATCGAAGCAGGGCTCGAGTACTCGTACGTGACTAATGGGTTGGCACTGGTACTGCTGCGGGTCGATTACGACGAACCTGGCACCCTGTATTACCACCTCTGTGAACCAAACAGGGAAATAGGTCAGGTGGATAACTTCAATTACCTACTACAGCCGCTAACCGCGGTCTCTCGGATATTGTGTTTGTGCCTCATGTGTTTCCGCTCACAATACCGTGATCAGGAGTGGCGGAATAAAGCAACCCAGGATCTACCCATCTGGGAGTCTAGTTTTGATGAAACGTTTTCCCAGATCCCTAAATCGGAACTGCAACAGAAACCACCAGACTCGGACGACACATCTTCGGAAGTGGCGTCGTCAGAAATAGCATCCAGAGATTATGTCGATCCACTGTATCTGCCGTCATCCTCTCCTACTCCGCCACCCACCAGCACCCGCCAAACACGCAAACAGTCTCAAGCTAGATGTGCGCCGCCTAGCCCTACACCAAGCGATGGTTCACCGGATCCTGACGCAGACCCAGCAGCAGGAGGAAGGAAGCGTGGCTCTAGTCAAATTACTTCATCGCCTTCATCCGCCCAGATATCAGCACGCAAGTCAGCAGCCCTACATACTCAAAGCGGCGGCCAAGACCAACAGCACACCGCTCAGTTTTGCACCCAGCAATGTCTACTTGGTCTGCAACAGGGTCACCAGCTAGATTATAATTGCCCGAACGTCAAGCTTCACCGGCAGGGAGGGAACAGCAACCGACACCTCATCAACGCTGACATGTTGATTGAACAACTTAAACAGCAACTAGACAAAAACATCGACCAGGACTGTACGCCAATGGGGGATTGTGGCGCAACGGGAGCGCCATTTAAGGTTACCTGCACTGCGTTTGGCTACACAGTGGTCGGCAAGGGAACGACGTCTGATTTATGGGATGTGGTGTCACGAGAGGCGGAGGTATACCGTTTCCTACGGCAAGCCCAAGGATCAGCAGTCCCGGTTTCTCTCGGAAAGGTCAACTTAGCCAAGTTCTTCTACGTACATGGAGCTGGCAAGATTCGCCACATGCTTATCATGGCTTGGGGTGGTGAGCCTATACATGAAATGGAGCATGATCCGACGGTTGCACGTGAAATTGAGAGGTCAGTGCACGAGATCAATTCGCTCGGAGTCTTGTATGGAGACCTTCGATCAGAAAATATTCTGTGGAATACTGAGCTTGGACGAGCCATGGTAATTGACTTTCATCGTTCCGAATTGATTCGCAAAGCTACAAAAAAGCGAAAGAGGTTAAACGCGAAGTCATCTCGGGGCAGAGATTTGCAAGCAAGAACAAACTCGTACAGTACATGATTGAGGCAATGACTAAAGCATCCAAGGTCAGACGCATATACCTAGGACAAAAAGCTGCCGAGGAGGCACTTCTTAACGATTTTCATGTTATACTTTGTTGCTAAGGAGCTGATTTTTCATTTCAGGCACCTATTTTTACCTGGACAAGAATGACAGACACTAGAAAACCGTTCTAAAAGCGAGTCTCAAGCAGCTAATATAGTATACAACCCCATTGGCCATTGCAAGTAGCACCGTATCCTAGAACTTTATCACGCTGAGTGATTGGTAGGTATTGTAGTCAGAAAGCCAAAGAGCCTAGACTCGACAACGTGGGACAGAAACACCTTATTAAAGCTAATTGGGTAGGATGGTGTACTCAGAGCAGGAACAGAGAAAACGTACAATAGTACAGCAGACCGTTATCCGCAGGTGCCCACTGGAGCTAGCACGAGAGCGAAAAGCGTATCTTGAGTGGCTATAGATACTAACGCCTGGCTCACCTGGTTCAGCCTCTTTAAGCAGCAAACGTCCAGAATAGGCAGGAAGGAGGTGCTCGTAGATCATTTGGGCGGTAGATAGATATACCTAGGTACCTGAGAGTGGTTGCTGCAGTACATTATCTCCATCCATGCTGATATGACGCATGGTTTAGGTACCTACAAGATTTGACCCAGTTGGATCTTTATTCGCTCGATAGACATGGAGAGGGTATGCTTTCGCTCCAAGTACTGTGGCTAACGTTCCTTGATAACATAGGTTGAAAAGAAGCCTCCGACAGCATAGTAAAATAGCAACCATTCTTGATAGAAACAATCAATATACTGGTTTTGGGCATGATTGTCCTTGAAGACGTGCCGAAAATCCTTTCAAGGTCGGTGCATGACTTCATAGCTAAGGCATAGTCAAACATCGAATCTAGAGCAGAGCGAAATGTTTTTGGGGGGGGGGGGGTTCAGATTTCTGCTCATGGGAAACCGCTGTCCTAGGTGCCAAGGATCTATGTCTTTATTAGTTCTTCCTAAGCCTTGCCCAGGCTGGTGCCCGGTCATCCAGCATGTCTTCACTATTTGCAGCACCTAGACTCTACCTGAAGAATATGGTCAACAGGATTGCACCTGCCGTATTTATATGGCTGGCGATAGCGGGAGGAGCCGAAGGCATTGTGCCCTGCGGGCATTGCACGGATAGGGACTTGGGAGCAAGTTCACATATATCTAAGAACAAGCAACGCACTTTGCTTGAGGATTTATCCCTAGTGTTGAATCTGAGATTTGTTTCATTAGCTCGAACTGGTGTTACATATATTTATAACTCTCGCCGTCAACGAGCCTGTGATGGCATAGACATTGTACCCACAATTGATTACTAAGCATCACAGCCAGACCCTTTTCAAAGGTATCTTTGGAGGTACCTATTTAAGTAACCTTTTCTCGGCTTAGGGTTTGTGCCCATTGATGTGTCAATATATTCACGAACCTGTTCGGATAATAGGTTCCCGGCTCGGCGACCGTATAAGAAGAGATCGAGATCAGTCTACGGCACTGATCACGGGAACCCTACGGACATGGTCCGTGAGCCACTGGCAGTTTACTCCAATTCCGCTACACTATCAGTGGCCGGAGAGCTCATCCCGCGGCTTCAGCCTGAAAATAATTCAAGCTGCAGACACTGCAGGGTGGTTGCCTAACCTGTTGACGATTGTGGGATGTAATGACGGCGCGGGGGATAGAACTTCCTAGCTAGGCACTGAGTAGCATCTCAAGAGTAGTTTCGCGCTGAGAGGAGCAATCACTGGCTATTATGACTCGGAATGAAGACCTTCTGAAGAACCTTTAGCCAACTCAGAGTGTCTGGATCGATCCAAAATTGGAATTTCTAATCTAGGTGGGGGCGAGAGTGGAACCATGAACGTTGCTACTATAGTACTATGAAAAAGACGGTCTGAATTGAGGGCTTGGATATAAAGTTCTTTCCCACCCTTCTTTTCTGCGTGACGTTGCGTTGCCTTGACCGGGATTACCATCATCGAGCTGATCTTTGAGGATACGTGGTGATTGAGGGCTCAAAACCCAAGGTCCTGATTAGGGCTTCGAAAAGATGGAGCACCTTCTCAAACCACCTCGATATGTTATCGCAAGCATCCTTTGCTCGTGCGGCGGGCTACTGTTTGGGTAAGGTCAAACCCCGCGAAGTCTTGTCGTCTACGGCTAAGTTTATGTGCTTCGGCAGCATGGATACTGGAATTATAGGCCCTGTGACGACGATGGACAGCTTCGTGGAAAAATTCGGCAATCGATCCGCAACAGTACATGGTCTGCTAGTGTCTTCAATACTTATTCCGGCAGCTATCTCCTCGTTTTTTGCGGGGTACCTTGCGGACAAATTTGGGCGCCCGCAAGGCATTAGTATCGGGACTCTGATTTTCGGACTCGGTGCAGCCCTGGAGGCCGGAGCTGTCCGCGTCTCGATGTTTGTCCTCGGGCGCTGCATTGAGGGAATGGGCGAGGGGTTGTATTTGGGAACATTGGTTGTGTACGTTGCAGCCGTAATGTTGAACGCCAGATCCTTTTCTAACTGCGGATAGATATATCTGCGAGATTTCTCCTCCAGGAGTCAGAGGAGCTTTGACGACTGGTCCTCAGTTGCTGATAACTTTGGGCTTGGTAGTAGGATTCTTTACATGCTATGGAACTGCCCGAATTCAGTCCTCAATGTCGTGGCGAACACCGTTCCTCATTCTCGCTTGTCTCTCACTACTGTTTTCCGCAGCGGCATTCTTGTGGCTTGTGCCTTCTCCGAGGTGGCTCACTATTCATGGCCGTAGAGAGGAGGCCAACATCATTTGGGATTTGCTGGGTGTCAGTCACGCAGAGCGCGAGAAAAGCGAGATGGAACAAGATAGAGGGTCCGTCATCCAGGGCCCAGTTTCTCAAGAAGTGGCCGTGACCAATGTCTCGAGTATGGATCTTACTGTGGCCACTCCTCAAGTTGGAGATAAATCCATAAAGCACAAGCTTTTCGACATCTTCTCGAAAGACGTCCGGTCTCGCACAGCGCTGGCTGTGTTTCTGATGGCAATGCAGCAGCTCAGCGGGATAGATGGTGTCCTTTACGTGAGTCGGCTTTTCCACTGGACTTGATCAATAGCTGATTAGATCTTCTCAGTATGCTCCTTTGCTCTTCGAACAAGCAGGTCTCGCATCTGCAGATGCCAGCTTCTTCGCGTCCGGTGTTTCAGCCCTTGTCATTTTTGCAGTGACAATCCCAGCCTTAATTTGGGCGGATAAATGGGGTCGTCGCCACAGCGTCATATGCGGCGGTGTCGGAATCAGTCTAACCATGTTCCTCATGGGCGCGCTCTATGCGAGTAACGCGGTGCACGGCTCAACCGGTGCTGGCCGCTGGATTGTTATTGTCTCCATCTATGTCTTCGCGGTGATATTCTCACTCAGCTGGGCAGTTGGGATCAAGATTTATGTAGCCGAGATTCAACCACAAAGAACCCGCGCCTCAGCAACGAGTCTGGCCCACGGAAGCAACTGGGCGACGAATTTTCTGGTTGCTCTTACGACCCCAATTTTGCTGGATAAGAGTAGTTTTGGAGCGTACTTTCTCTTCGGCGGTTGTTCTTTGATCACGGCTGTGGTCTGTGCTATCTTTATGCCTGAGACCAAGGGCAGGTCGTTGGATGAGATTGAAGACGCATTCAAATCCAGGTCGACGAGCTCCTGGTCCTTCATAAAGGTTGTCCGTCCCATCGCCAGGAGGGCACCAGAGAGCATCCGAATGTCTGTTATATAAATTGATCTAGCCAGCCGTGAAGACGAAGTGTCGCTAAGCGTCCAATATTGTCTGAAAATTAGCTTGCGGTAAGAAGTCATAGTGTTGGACATGATGCTGAGCGGGAATCCTCGGCGAAATGTGTAACAGCTGCTTAAATTAACAAGAAGAGAACGAAGTTAATGGACTCCAGAAGTCCTACTCTGAAGATTTATGCATTGTGGATGATTTATTTGTCATCAGGTCTTGCACCAAGCATTTAACCTAGTTATGAATAAGTTAGCTGTCAGTTACATAATCACCCCTCTGCTCCAAAGAGGAAACTCATCCGCAATTTTTAGATCTTTTCCCCTCGCCGATAAGACAGAAATTGCGGTCTTCCATCTCGTCTGCCATGAACTTCCACTAACCCTAGGCTATCTTTTGAGAAGCACCGCCTTTCTTAGCACTTCGGCCAACTGCCTCTGCTCATAGGTATGCCACCTCGGAAGAGAGCTGTGGCTCCGGCCAGCGCGCGAGCTGCGCAATCAGAGGTACGGATCTGCAAAAACCTCGGGCGCTCTTTCTGCTAAGACCTGCCACAGACTACAGGTTCCACCAAGACGACAACAGAGACCGCTCGACGAAAGCGTGCTGCCCAAGCCAAGGAGGCGAAAGAAGCAACAGCTTCGGAACATCCAACGCAAGGCGAAAAGGACAATGTTGCCGACGCAGAGACAGAGCCGGTGCCCGAGCCGAAATACCCATACCGCCACCGCGATCCCTTCGACGCGCTCCTGGAACCATTCTACTACAATAAGTCTCTGACCGATCCTATCAACACCGCCAAGGATAAATGGAACTTGTTGCCTGCCTTCTTGAAAGTTAAGGGTTTGGTGAAACAGCACATTGACTCATACAATTACCTCGTTGAAGTGCAACTGAAGAAGATCGTCGAGTCGAGCAACACGATTCGTAGCGACGTCGACCACAACTTCTACATAAAGTTTACTGATATCTACCTCGGTTTCCCTCGCCGAGCAGATGAACCTCAGGATGTCCGTACCGAATTTGAGGAATCAACCGTGACACCGCACGAGTGCCGACTGCGCGATACGACGTATGCCGCACCGATTCAGGTCGACTTTGAATACATCCGTGGCCGTCAAAGGGTTAGGAGGAAGGGTGTATCTATTGGAAGGATGCCGGTCATGTTGCGCAGTTCAAAATGTGTGCTGGGCAACAAGACTCCGGCGCAGATGACGGTGCTCAATGAATGTCCGCTTGATCCTGGTGGATATTTCATTGTGAATGGAACGGAGAAGGTGATTCTCGTTCAGGAACAGTTGAGCAAGAACAGAATCATCGTTGAGACGGATCCAAAAAAGGAGATAGTTCAGGCATCGGTCACAAGGTAAGAGTCCGAGGCTTCAGTGGGGTTGGCATCTAACTAAGAATGCTTGTAGTTCATCCAATGAGCGCAAGTCCAAGAGCTATATTATTTTGAAGAAGGACCGGTTATACGTCAAACACAACGTGCTCAGCGAAGATATTCCCATTGTTATCCTTCTCAAAGCTATGGGTATCCATACCGACAAGGAAATGATGCTCCTGGTTGCTGGTGTCGATAAGGTTTACCAGGAAGACTTCGCTATCAACTTTGAGGAAGCTATCAAGGTCGGCGTATTCACACAGCAGCAGGCACTTGACTGGATCGGTTCTCGGATCAAGATCAATCGAAAGCAGATGTCTTACCGCCGCACACACGTGCAAGAGGCCGTCGAGGCTATTGCGTCCGTCATCATATCTCATATTGAAGTCAAAGACATGAACTTCCGACCAAAAGCCATATACGTTGCTAACATGGCCCGCCGTGTGCTCATGGCGAAGAATGACCCAGCGCTGGTCGACGACCGTGATTACCTCGGAAATAAGAGATTAGAGTTGGCCGGACAGCTATTAGCCTTGCTCTTTGAAGATCTCTTCAAGAAGTTCTGTTTTGATATTAAAATGAACATTGATAAGGTCCTAAACAAGCGCAATCGAGTCGAGGCGTTCGATGCCTGGAGTGTTATTGGCATGCACAGCAATCATATCACACAAGGGATGAACCGAGCAATCTCGACGGGTAATTGGAGCCTGAAGCGTTTCCGCATGGAACGTGCTGGTGTCACCCACGTGCTCAGTCGTTTAAGCTATATCGCTGCTCTTGGAATGATGACACGTATTAGCAGCCAGTTTGAGAAGACGAGAAAGGTCAGCGGTCCCCGTGCTTTGCAACCTTCGCAGTTTGGAATGATCTGCCTAGCAGATACTCCGGAAGGTGAAGCCTGTGGTCTTGTGAAGAACCTTGCCCTTATGACACACATTACGACCAATGACGAAGAAGGTCCGATCAAGAATCTTATATTCATGCTTGGTGCAGAAGACATCCAGACCGTAGGTGGAAAGGAGATTTATGCACCCGGCAGTTACACTATCTCGATCAACGGTACGCCGATGGCGCTAACCCGGCGCCCGAAATACTTCTTGAATGCGTTCCGGCGACTGCGACGAATGGGCAGGATCTCTGAGTTTGTCAGCATCTACATAAATCACCATCAGCGTGCTGTGCACGTTGCAACTGATGATGGACGCATCTGCCGGCCACTCATTATCGTTGAAGATGGCAAGTCGCGCGTCAAGAAACATCATCTCCGCAAGCTCCGTGATGGAACGATGCAGTTCGATGATTTCCTAGCCCAGGGCCTAGTCGAATATGTGGATGTCAACGAGGAGAACGATTCGTTAATCGCCATATATGAGAAGGACATAACGGACACGACGACTCATATGGAAATCGAACCCTTCACAATTCTCGGTGCTGTCGCCGGTCTAATTCCTTATCCCCACCACAACCAGTCCCCGCGTAATACTTATCAATGCGCTATGGGTAAACAAGCGATTGGGGCTATCGCATCAAATCAGTTCCTGCGTATTGATTCCATTCTTTACCTGATGGTTTACCCACAGAAACCCATGGTCAAGTCACGCACGATTGAATTGACCAAATACGATCAGCTACCTGCCGGCCAAAACGCCACTGTTGCCGTCATGAGTTACTCTGGTTACGATATTGAGGATGCCCTGGTCTTGAACAAGGGCTCAGTTGACCGTGGCTTCGGTCGCTGCCAAGTGTTCCGCAAGTATGTCACAAACATGAAGAGTTATTCCAACGGCACGAAGGACATCCTGAGCCCTCCCACTTATGAGAATGATGCGCCCATAAGGAAACACGCTCTTTTGGAGAGTGATGGTTTGGCAGCCGTTGGAGAGCAAGTCAATGCTGGAGAGGTTTACATCAATAAGTCTACACCAGATCAGTCAATGTCCTCAGGAATGCCAGGCTCTGATGCAGGCCGACCGATCAGCTACAACCCGACTCCGATGACATACAAGCTTCCCGATCCTGCCTACATTGACAAAGTCATGATTTCCGCTACTGAAAACGAGAATCAAATCATTAAAGTACTTACACGTCAAACACGGCGGCCCGAAGTCGGCGACAAGTTTTCTTCACGTCACGGGCAAAAGGGTGTTACAGGTATTATCGTCGACCAAGCCGACATGCCTTTCACGGACCAGGGTATCAACCCAGACATCATCATGAACCCCCACGGTTTCCCATCACGTATGACAGTCGGAAAAATGCTCGAGCTTGTTGCCGGCAAAGCCGGTGTTCTTTCCGGCCAGCACGGCTATGGAACATGCTTTGGCGGCACCCCTGTTGAACAAATGACCCAGACCCTCATTGACAAGGGCTTCAGCTACGGTGGCAAGGACTATCTTACCTCCGGCATTACAGGCGAAGCCCTCCCCTTCTACGTCTTCACGGGACCTATCTACTACCAGAAGCTGAAGCACATGGTTCAAGACAAGATGCATTCGCGTGCGCGCGGGCCCCGCGCCACACTCACTCGCCAGCCAACAGAAGGTCGTTCCCGGGACGGAGGTCTACGTCTCGGAGAGATGGAGCGTGATTGTTTGATCGCTTACGGTACCAGTCAGCTTCTTTTGGAGCGGTTGATGATATCATCTGATCGCCATGAGGTCGATGTCTGCGAGCAGTGCGGCTTCATGGGCTACCTGAACTGGTGCCAGCGCTGCAAGTCTTCCAGGAGCGTTGTGAAGATGGTCATTCCTTATGCAGCCAAACTTCTTATCCAGGAGCTGATGAGTATGAATGTCACGGCTAGACTAAAGCTCGAAGACGAGTTCCCCGAGACTAAGGGGCGATGATAGTAACGTTGTCTGGCTGTAGATTGTGAAAAGTGCTTGCACATTGGCGTTGGTACCTTATTGTATGTATATGCATAGCGAATGGTTATAGAATCTGTGAGATATGACAAGTACGTGCCTCTTCGGTAACCATCAAGCATCCCCTCATATCCCCGCATTTCGAGCCGTCGGCACATGCGACAACGTGAACTCTCAATAGCCCATCAGCATCCTTCCCAATAATTCACTCTCCCTTACTGCCAATTCAAATAAGCAATCTGGCCACACCGACAATGACTGAATTTCAAATCCCACTCGAGTGCCTCACCTTGATCAAGGACAAAGTCGTCCTCATAACTGGTGAGTACTTACCTTTGTACTCCAGCTATTTTATTTATACATATACTCTGCTAGGACACCAGCATAAACGTACCCACTCACAGGAAGCTCCTCTGGGATTGGCAAAGCAACTGCCCAACTCTGCCTGCACCATGGTGCAAAAGTCATAGCCGGCGATCTCACCCCCCCACCAGCGGACTTCATACAATGCCTAGACCAGCGAGACGAACAACACCATACGGGAGCCGCATCGACCTCACCATCAGATCAGGTGGATGGTTCAAAAAATTTTGTGTTCGTCCAAACAGACGTCTCAAATTGGACAAGCCTCCGCAATCTCTTTGTCCGCGGGGTGGAACGGTTCGGCGTCATAGACCACGTCTTTGCGAATGCGGGGATTGGACCATTGAATAACTTCTTAGAGGAGACCTTTGAAGATAAGGGCGGGAAAGAACAGCTACTTGCCCCACCAGACCTGAAAGTCCTGAATGTGAATCTTGTTGGGGTAATATACACAGTGCGGTTGGCGGTTTACTACCTTCGTCAAACTGCCCATGACAGAAGAGGAGGAGCGGAAATCGAATCCTCGCCGAGCATAACAATCAGCGCCTCTGCATCCTCGTTCCAGAACTTCAGTGCAGCGGATTACACAGTTGCGAAGCACGGTGTTCTTGGTATTCTTCGCGGTTTATACAGCGACTTGCAGCAAGACCAGCCTAGCTCTGGTCATGATGGGAAAATCCCAAGACGGGTTAGATTGAATGCCATTGCGCCCTCATGGACAGCGACTGGGATTGTTCCCAGCGATGTGCTTGAGGCTCTCGGCGCGCATGTCCAGAAGCCTGAGGATGTGGCGAAGAGTGTTGTGATGCTGTGTAATGATAGTAGGCGCAATGGGGAGCTAATATATATTTGGGAAGGGAGGTACTGTGAGATTAACCAATGCGAAGGAGGATTGTTGGATGGGGTAGCGAAGATAGTGCCGAATGTTGCAGAAGAAGGGACAATTATGGAGAAGTTGAAGGGGAGGTAGAATGGTACGTGGCTAATGAAAACAAGCATTTCTTAGTTTGTTGTTGAGTGTATCCAGAGATGTGTCTAGTTGCTCTGGGTGCCCGTTGATTGCGCCTCAAATTCCTTGTGACAGGTTCGGATGATTATATAGTACCAAACTATTTTCATCTAATGCTGCAGATTTTACAGCTGTAGCTTGTTGGAGAGGAACGAGTCGGAGATAAGAGAGCCATAGCCTCTTAACAGAGGGGGCATTCAAAGACATCCAAGAAGCATGAAATCACTCCATTAGACACGACTCCGCCCAATGCATAAGCCCTAATTCGGACCAGAAAGAGGTCGTTTCGAAGGAGGATCATTTAAGATATAGCTTCACCGTATTCCAGTAGCGCTCTGGGTCAGCTCTCATATGCGCTACATGTTCTGATCCCGTGTATTTTTCCCGATGGACTATGAAGCCCATTGACTCTGCATCAGAGGCATGTCTCTCGACATCTTTCCAGTCAACAAGCTCATCAGCATCCGAGTAGATATAACACCGCCTCGGAAGACTAGCCGTGCCGGGTCCGCGCATCATTCGGCCGTCATTGATGGCCTGTCGTGCGACGCTAACAGCATCTCGAACGCCAAACAATTTTCCAACCGCCTTTCCCAGAGCAAACACGGAAGCTAGATAGACGTATAAGACAACTTTACCTACAATGCGGAGAATCCATGCCTTGGGAAGCACGAAAGAAAATGCTTTGAAACTGGCGGTAAGTGTAGCTGTTCCGGGTGCACTGTCAATAATTGTGGACGAGATACGGAGCGGATGTCCTGTGGCTTGTTGATAGGCTTCGAGAAGATGTGTTATGGCAAATACGCCTCCATTTGAGAACATGTGGATAAACACAGGCCGGTCGGCTGGAAGAGCCTGCAGGGCTTCAACGGCGGGTGCGAGACGAGCATACTGGGCCCGCTTTGTGGGACGCAGAATAAATTCAGCAGAGGAAGTTCGGATAAAGATAATTCTGGCTCGAGGAGCCAGCTGTTGGTATCCAACAATGTATTTGGCTAGTGATCTGGAGAAGGCGTTCATCCAGAATGCAATGACGATTGTCCGGGGATAGTCGCCAACGTCTTCGGCTGAGTTGTCTGGTTCTTGAACATAGATGCAGGGGGAAAGCTTGGTAAATGATGCCATATAGTCCGCTCCTCTAGGGGCGGCCGCCATTATGAAGAATAAAACAGTGACCAAAGACCGAGGTTGTCAGATAACGAGGCCGTGCGAGCGACGAATAGGCTGGAGATTCGAAGTAGCAGACGCGAATTGGGTTTCCCGTCTACAGGGCCAGACTCTCTCCTAAGAATAAAACAAGAAATTGCAAGTGCTAAAGCTAGAAGCAACTATACTATGAGTAAAGAGTGACCGGGGTGGGAAGGTTATAAAGAACGAAAGGTGGTCAAGGGAGAATAACCGCTCCGAGGTCCGCAGGTTCTCTCACTTGCGCCTTCATTTGCGCCCTCACGTGCTGTAGGTGATCTCATAATAAGCCACATTTGTGTACGGACAATTAAACAGAATCAGGGTTTTGTCCACTCAGTAAGTCCCTGTGCTTGTTTATACACTAGGGGCCACAGATGCCTAGAGGGGGCACAGCTGCGTCTCAATACTGAAGATTGGATTGATTCTGCCTCAGCAATCTGCCTCGATACAAGTCGCACAATTTCTAAACAGAAAGCAAGGAGCCATCTTTATCTCCCTTCTTCTTCTCGCCGACATTCTGAGCTCTATTCCTATAAATTTACGAGGACTGGACTTGTACAATTCCATTTGGCTGGGTGAGGGAATATCGACGCCGTGGGACATAAAGCATCTTCTCATTCTCTGCTGTTTGATATCTTTCCGCTAAAACACCAGCCTCATCGAATCGCTACTGGAACAGATCAAGGGAGATATCGTACATGGCGTGCATAGGAATCGTTTGCCCGGAATACCTCCTGAATTTAGAAATGGGACAGTGTCCATCAGCCACGAGATCGGTCAAGATGTGTTTCGTTCCATTGTCAAGTTTCGACCTAAGCACGACCACTAATACAGCAAGCTGGATACCGAGAGAAGAAAGAAGTGAGCGGACGGCGACCCACGCTATCTACGCAGAACTGGGTGGGCTTTCTTCTTGACGGTCCCGAAGTCACGGAAATCGAGTCGGCGATTCCAATTGATGCGACGCAGTTTCCTCACATGGGATGGGCTACTGGTTTGCCCAGGTATGAGCTGGACGGAGATTGAAGATAGAGAAGTCAGATCCATTCGCAAGATGCTTTGCCATCTACTTGGCGAACTGGTTGCTGCTCAACTGCATCCTGCGGGTGGCGGAGGCCTTGCAACAACGCTGGAGCTGGTTACGGTCTCGCTTCCCTTTCTCTTTGCAATGTCGTATTGCTGGTACTATAAAGACCACAAGGTATTAACACCGCGACCACACTCAATTTCACAGTTGTCATCTACACCATCCGGAGAAAGGTAAGGTTTCAGAACGATCTATCCATTCAGAATAACTGGCTAAATTTAAGGTATGCAAACATTACGCTCAGGAACTCGATATAGGATACGGCTCCCTTGATCTCTCCATCCCAAATACTACACCTGCCATATATTTGGCGCTACTACAACCGAATTCTTCTATGCACTATCCGATTGTCACTGAACCGAGCACCACAGAACTATACTGCCGCATCCGGAGGGACGTGACTCCTTCATTGTGATTTTCTAAAAGAGCTCATTGCGTCCCAGTCACTTGTATCTTGCAAATTGCTCATTCACACATGGCATTTCCATTTTTCCTCCTCCGCCGAGCGAATCATCTGGCGTGTTGCGACCACTTACACTGGTATTTCCCCCTATTGGGCCTTTATACGTGCAGCTATGCTGTAGAATTACTCTGCCACGTTACGTCGAGCGGCATAGAAATATTGATAAGGCGGGTGCTGAGACTCAGGCTAGATGGGCAGTAGCGCAGCTGAAAATCAGATAGCGATATTTCGGTATAAAGACCTTGAATATCCACCCTCTAGAGACCCTAGGCTGAATTTTCCTCTTCTGACGCTTGTTCTCATGCCAATCAAACGTGTTTTGTATCATCTTTTTATCAGACTCACATACTTTGTCGAGGAACTCATGGATCACGGGATTTACCCGAGTCGGCATTTCAAAGGTCGAAATGGAAACTTTGCGTATCTCACTGATAGATTGATGTCTGTATACATACTCTTGTTTCTGGCAAATATGGAGGAAGGCTATGCAAATCTTCAACATGGCCCTGACATTGTAGATATGGACAGGCTATGAAATAGAGTTTTCAGTTCGCAAGCGTCCCTAGAAGACTTCAGGTGTACACCAGCAGCCAATTATCTCGAAAGACTTACTCATGCTTGGCGGGCAAGTTCCGCGACTGGGACTGGGCAGAGTGCAGCATAAAAGGTGATGCATCGGATTCCCCTTAAACGCACCTTATGTATGCATTTCTTAGTAAGCGAATTATGTCACCCACTAGTGAATGATCTGCGTTCGGATCCGAAGTGGCCGAACCTTAGAGGCTGAGCTGCTCGGCGGTCGCTCCGGTGAGGCTCTTTGTTGGAACGGCAGTTGCGAGTCTGACTCGGAGTCCAGACCATTCGAGATTGACGGAGCACAGTGCATCGCGCACCCCTTGGATGGATAATGTGCGGAACCATATGCGGCGTCCCCACGATCCCCAC
Source organism: Aspergillus spinulosporus (assembly GCA_003574815.1). Taxonomy (NCBI): domain Eukaryota; kingdom Fungi; phylum Ascomycota; class Eurotiomycetes; order Eurotiales; family Aspergillaceae; genus Aspergillus; species Aspergillus spinulosporus. The sequence continues at coordinate 242,035 of QPHH01000019.1, read as the reverse complement.
CGGGTCCAAATAGTATGAATTGGCAAGCTGCAACCGCCAACTGCAAGCCTGCAAGCCTCAAGCGGCTGCAGTCGCTAGCTGACAGTCGCTGCCAACTGCCTTCGTGGATAAAGCTGACGAGACGAATCCATTAGGCTAGACGAGCAAAGGTCCGAGCGGCGGTTCGGAAAATAGGCGTTGTATTAATTCTGGACGGTTCGGAATGGATCGTTTGGTCTCCGTATTGTGGAAGCGAAGAATAGCGTCCGAGCAGCGTCCGACCGTTCTCGACTTTCACTTCGGAGACAGGTTTGCCTAGCGTCGAAAGGTACGGCCCGGACACTGCGAGCTCACGGAACCTGCTTCCTGAGACAAAGGTGGTCAAATCACGAACCTAGAACCGGAAAGGACTGATTTACCAGGGCTCACTTGGCCGCAGCTGGCAAGTCGTTATTGCTAGAAACAGGTTGGTATGATCTTAGTCGAGATGGTAAGGTAGTGGGGTGAGAGAATCTTCCAGCCAAGCGTGCACTGAAATGCGGGGTACCTTGGGACCTTCACAAACAACCAAGCCAGACTATTGATTCTCTGCGTACCTTTGTCCCTCTCACCACTTTCACTGACCTTCGTTTGCTCGCCAGGCCCACCGTCCCATCTTCCTTCGGTTTTTGGAACCCACTGCCGCCCCTCTTAATCCGATCTGATCCCTTCAGCCTTGAACGTGACTTCATCGCCGAGCAGCCGGGGAGAACGTGCTGTGACCTGCTACAATGCCCGAGCTCGAGCAGCCTCTAGATGCGGATGCTCTGCAGGAAGGTAAGTCTATGGTTAGCCTGAGTGACATGGCCTACGCTGCCCCACGTTCCCGTGTCTGACGATCCACAGCTCTCCAGGCTCTCGACGAGGAATTGGGGAAATTCGACTTTATCGTTGCCTTTGCGCCCATCAAATTGATCACCGCCGGCGGATTCCTCGCTGTTAATTATCTCAAAAACAGAGAAACGACAAAAGACCTTAACTACCTCCTAGATCCAGAATGGGCAACAGACGAGGACATAAAAGGGCCCCTGGAGCAGGCAATTCTCCGGGTATCGAAAAGGCTTCAAATTAGCGAACAGTGGGCGAACGAGGATATGGCACTCTACGTCACCAAAGAGACAAGGATACATCTGTTCCGGAAGGCTCTCAAGCAGAATATCACCCTGTTCAGAGGCGATCATATCGTCATCCTAGCCGCCCCGATCAAGTGGGCTTTGAAGCGCAAAATCAGATGGATGTTCGCGCCGGGCCGAGATCGGAAAGTCGAGGTGGACATGAGCGATCTTCTTGCCATGCTGAAGTGCATGCGTGACAGGAAAGGCGGTCCACTGAACCGAGAGCACCTCCGCACCCAGAGTCTCAATTCCTTTGATGTCGTGCCGGATTCGCCAGGGATGGAGCAGATTGCCGCTGCCTACAGGGAGAAGTATAAAGATGAGATATTCGCCTGATTCTGTGTATGTTTTTGCCGAAGAATCTTTTTCTATGCGTTTGGTCAAACAAGAGAGCTAGGCTTATCTAGCTCGCCCACCACTGTTCTTTCTATTGTCGTCCTCTGTATTCATATATCGGCGCTACATCTTGATTTCTTCTGCTGTGTTGTAGCTAAACTAACTGGTGAAAACCGCAGGACACGAACAACATAAGTGGAAGCGCTAATTGTGCAACCGACCTGCATACCCAGCTTTCTTTCGTGATCTTGAGCGAGAATTACCCCAATACCCCTCTAATGACCGCGGCGCTCTCACGCTGCACCCGATAGAACTACCGTTTACCATCGTCTCCTGAGCGGATGCCACAATTTGCTGCAGATTTGACCTCTTGACAACCCGGATCGTGGCGCGCCGGGTATACTGTATCGCTGAATAAAGGTGTTCAACCTCCAAGCGGAATGATAGTGGAACATAGGTTATTTGGAGTAAAGCACCTCCTGGCAAACCTATCAGAGGTAGTCTCCCTTTTCTAAGTGATAGCAGCATCGCCCGGAACGGCTAAATTGCCATCGGGCGGTTTGCCTCGGACATTTTGTGATTAGGCTTGCTATGGTTTGTGACAGAAGAGATAGAAGAACTTGGCTGGAAAGAATCACAATTACATACCACCTTGATTCAATTTTTAATCATAACCATACAGAACTAAGTGGCTGATACTACCGGCCCATTTGCCCAGCGAGAGTCACTAGCGGACATAACGAAACTGACATTGATGTTTGACCAGGAGTCAACTAGTCTCACAACTTGCTAACAGTAGGTACCATACTTTCTACGCCGAGCTTCGAGATGATTCCCGACAGCGAATATATACGGCACTATGGACAGTGAGCGTGCGACTTGGCTTAGAAACGGCCTCACATGATGGCGATGGATCTGAACGATGTTAGTGTTCCAGCACAACCTGCCGAAAATCTTCCTACTTTCGCTTCTTATACCAAGCCAGGACCACCATTGTTCTCCAGGTAAGTAGTCATTGAACAACTTTGAGGATAAAAGAGTGCCGTATAGTATACAAGGCCGCGTAGTCACGTGCCAAGCATCACCGTGGAGATTTCCCGCGTCATAATCAATTCATCTTCTTTTCGATCTATAGACTCACTACTCTGATTATCCAACTAATTCACATTATGCTCTTATCATCACGGACCGCCCTACGGAGCGCCTCCAGCATCCGCTGCTTCTCTAGCTCTTCCAGACTTCTTCGGTCTGATCTCTCCTTTCAAGTCTTTGGACCGGAAAACGCCCAGCCTACGCGCAACCCAATTGTCTTCCTGCACGGCCTTTTCGGCTCAAAGCAGAACAATAGGAGCATTAGCCGGTATGCCCATGTCTAGCCGAGGCTGAACATATTTGACAAGTTATTAGGGCTCTTGCACGTGATCTGAAGCGTGAGGTGTATATAGTGGTTGGTTCACCCCAGCCCGGATCAGCATGTCGTTGATCTACGGCTCGTGCCTACGGTCATGGCTCTCGACGGTGACTGAGCTGCTAGAATAGGATCTCCGCAACCATGGCAATTCTTTCCACGATACCGAGCACAACTACCCTGTCATGGCGGATGATGTGGCCGAGTTCATCCACAAGCATGACTTGGGCAAATGCGTTCTTATCGGTCATTCTATGTATGTATACTTCTTTCCTAACTTATCTGTTTTTTCTCTAGGGCTTTGATGTGGTTGTTCCAGATGATTGCTACTTTGCAACTCATACTTACTCGGTCCTATGTTAAGGGGCGCAAAAGCTGCCATGACCGTTGCCCTCAACGCCCCCGAGCTCGTCTCAGCTCTTGTTCCTGTCGACAACGCACCTGTGAACGCGCCTCTTCGCACTGATTTCAGCAAGTACATCAAGGGCATGCAGCAGGTCGAGTCCGCGAATGTAACGAAGCAGTCTGACGCGGACAAAATCCTGCAGGAATATGAAGAAGTACCTTCCTCAGCCTAACCCTCTATCCATATGGTGAATGCGAAGTGAAAGTTACTAACTGTATTAGGCCCTCCCCATCCGCCAGTTTCTCCTCACAAATCTCGTACGCTCTCCAGAAGACCAGACGATGAAGTTCCGCGTCCCGCTTTCGACGCTAGGTGCGTCGCTTAGAGAGATGGGTGATTTCCCGTTCTCGGAGCCTGGATCTGTGCAGTATAAGGGGCCTACGCTTGTCGTTAGGGGTACGATGAGTCCTTATGTCTCTGAGGATACGTTCCCTACTATCAAAGCTTTTTTTCCGAATTCGAAAATTGCGGACGTGGAGGCTGGGCATTGGCTTATCTCGGAGAATCCGGAGGCGTTTAGGAAAGGTATGTACTTACCCTACCTACTTCCCTAAATAGTTTATTGTGCTTTCAAAAGCCGAAAACTGACTGACTTGTTTGTTAGCTGTGGTCAACTTCTTGCAAGAGAAAGATTAGAGATAGAAGCTGGAAGTGAAGAATTGGGTGCATTTGTGATCAGATTCCATCTTCATTTGTCCTTTGTTCCATCTGGGTAATACTCATACATAGAAATACATAGACGACTCCATAGAAACCACGCCTTCCAAACTGAGATGAGGAGTATGAAGAAAAGAAATCAATTTGGGTAAGCGCCCACATAGAATATAGAGCTGCAGTGCAGGGCCATGACCTCATCGTCAAATAACGCCAATGCTTAAATTCAGTTTATGCGCCGCCCAAGATTCAAGATACACAGCAAGTAGTAAGAGGGTATTCGAGAATAGAATAAATACAGAAAAGAACGAGAAAAAAGGGGTCCAGAAAATCACTCTGTCGGCATAGTAGTTGACGAGATCCACCGCAGTTGGATCATGAGGCTTCGACTCTATCGGCTTCTTGTGGTTTTCTTTTTCTTCTGACGCGATTCATCTAGTGAGTCTTTTTGGGTACCGTTCAAGCTAGGGGAGCCGGGAGTCGGGGAGTTTGATGTCGGTCGTGAAGTATCTTCGTCCGACTCACAACGACGACGTTTGATCTTCATGCCCTGAGTACGGTCGGCGTGTAATAGGTCTGGTCTTGGGTCCGGACGGGGCTGCCCCGAGGGGAAGTCAGAGCGTAACGAGTCGACCTGGGAAGGCTGTTCAGGAAGCTGCACGATTTTCTTGATCCTATCGAGCTCCTTCTTCGTGTTTTCATAAGTTACTTTTGCACTCTGCTCGATTGACGTCATACGCAGCTGCAGAGAGTGCATATCCCCTTGGTTGTTCTGCTTTGTTAGGTTATAATCCTTATCGAGTCTTTCAATGGCATCGCTCAGAACCTGCAGCCGATCATTTAGCGATGTGCCTTGACGCTCAACTTCTCGCAAAGTCTCCTGGTTCGCTGCCTGCTTTCGCAGAAAGGCACTATCAGTGTTGTTCTGTTTTTCTGTAAGGAACTCAAGTTGCGCCTGCATCCCCCGGAATTCTTCTTGACTGAGCCATTGATGTCGCTCTACAAGACTACCGATCGAACGTTTCAAATCCTCTTGTTGGGCTCTGATGGAAGCCAGCTCGTTTTGTGGTAAGACAAATGTTTTCCCCTGGGTTTCCAGCTGTTCGATCTTTCGTGTCAGTGACGGCAGCGTCTGATCCATGGACTGCTTGTGCACCGTCAACTCTTTCCAAATTTGGTCTATAGAGGGATACATCTCGTGCATTGCTCTGACCATGTGCTGCACTATTGGCTCGGTTGTCAAGTTGTTATACCTTGACTCCAGCGATAGCAGAGCCACCTTCATAGGCTCCAAGTCGGCCCCCAATCTCCGTATGGACTCGAACAAGCCATCCACTTTGAAGTCGAGCTGTTCCCTAGGAACGCGCAGCATCGCCTCTTTGACGCTTTCCGTGAGCCGTTCTTGGGTCTGCTGAGTCTCGCTCAGTCTCTTGTCAAGATCTTGCTTAAGAGTGTCCATCTCCGCAAAATAAAACTCATCTTTAACGCGCTGAATCTCAATCAGCTCATCCATTCTCGCGTTCAGAGATTTTGCCTTTTCCTTGAGGGATTGGATTGCTGTATCCTTCTCGCCCAATCCTGCTGTCCGCTGCTCCAGAATTTTGTGCTGACTGGAAAGATCATCTAATAGCTTTTTCGTATCAGGTGTGATCCCACTAACTGGCCGTATCGATGATTTCTCCTCGATCTGCTTGAGCTGGGATGAGAAGTGGTCCGTATCATTCTTTAATAGGCTCAACGAGTGCGTGAACGCCCCAAATGACTTTTGTTGAGCGCATAGCACAGCCTGGAGATTTTTCAGCTCGACATCCAATGACTCGTTACGTTTGATTAATTCTGCAATATCACCATGTAAACCAGAAATTTTATCGTTGGCTAATTTCAGGGATTGCTCCAATTGTCGCACCCTGTCATCAGACGTAGAGGTTCTGGAATTTGTAGATGCCGCCCATTGGTTTCGAAGAACACCTTCCAGTTCCTGAAGCTCGGTTTCATGATTCTTGACCTCACTGTTGAGATTATGTAGAGCTTTGTCTTCGCTATCCTTGGTGTGCTGGTAGAACTCTACGGTTGACGGAAACCCTGCGTGGGAGCTCGCCTTGTTCAGCAAGTCTTGAGTTTCTGCTGTCCTTTTCGATAGATGTTCCCTTTCAGCTACTTTCGTTCGTGTCCTGACGGCTGTCTCAATGAAGTTGGAAATGCTGCGGATGAACCGGTCGCCAGATACATCGCGCTGTGCTTCTGAAGCTGAGTGCTGGGGGTGGCCTGAAGAAGGTCGTTGCTGGGCCACTTCATGTTGACTCAGGTTAGTGTTCAGGGGAGGCCGACGGCGCGGGTCGCGTGATTGCGAAACAGAGGAATCGAGGTTCATATCAGCGCGCAGGATAGCCGTTAATCTAGTTGTAAGAGCAAAAGTTAGTGCACGATCTCTCTCACAACGCGGGTTTCTGCTGAACTCACTTTCCACTTCATGTGGGGATTGCATCTCTTGAGATGATCAAGGAACCTCTCATGAGAAATTCTCGAGAAGAATCACGGGGATTTTAGGAGCAAACTGAATTGATGGCTCACAAAGCAATTGAAGCACTGGATGAAGCGAAATCAAATGAAAGCGAGGTGATGTACCAAAAAAAAAAGGTTTCACGTTGCCTGGCTTTCCTTTTTTTAATCATTGATTGTTGATGCTGTGGACGCGTCTGGCGGGCGGGTTCTGCCAGGCGGTGAGCCTATCAGCTATGGCGGTGCGGAAACATTCAAGGACTTGCGATTAGACACGGATTCCAACTCCCTGAGACACTGAACTGATAGTGGCTGTTATTACTTGCGACGTTCAATTATGGCTGCGGTGAGTTTGTCTCTACAATCTGTCATATTGGTCTTTATTGCTCATTCCTGAGACAGCCAATTTCTACCGTCGCCGAGGCCAAGGAACTCCGGGGTCTGAACCTCATCGCTGCTCACTCACACATTCGGGGACTCGGTGTAGATGCTGACTCCTTGCAACCAAGACCGGCTTCTCAGGGTCTCGTTGGCCAGGAGAAGGCTCGAAAGGCAGCTGCAGTTATTCTCCAGATGGTCAAAGAAGGCAAAATTGCTGGACGGGCTGTCCTAATTGCAGGTCCGCCCAGCACAGGTAAAACGGCTATTGCGATGGGTATGGCACAGTCACTCGGACCCGACGTTCCATTCACGATGTTGGCTGCTTCCGAAATTTTCTCCATGGAAATGTCGAAAACGGAGGCCCTGACACAAGCTTTTCGCAAATCCATCGGAGTGCGTATCAAAGAAGAGAGCGAGATCATTGAGGGTGAAGTGGTAGAAATTCAAATTGATCGAAGCGTTACTGGGGTAAGCCACTTGAGGAAAAGATGTTAGTTAGACTGTACTGACTCGTCACAGGGCAACAAACAAGGGAAGCTCACAATCAAAACCACCGACATGGAGACGATTTACGATATGGGGACGAAGATGATCGATTCGATGACAAAAGAAAGGGTTATGGCTGGAGACATCATTTCGATTGACAAGTCGTCCGGCAAGATAACAAAGCTAGGACGCTCCTATGCCCGATCTCGCGATTACGATGCTATGGGCGCCGACGTCAAATTCGTCCAATGCCCCGAGGGAGAGCTTCAGGTCCGAAAGGAGATTGTACACACAGTGAGCTTGCACGAGATTGATGTCATCAACTCGCGCTCGCAGGGCTTCTTGGCGCTCTTCTCTGGTGACACTGGGGAGATTAGGAGTGAAGTTAGGGATCAGATCAACGTCAAAGTCGCCGAGTGGAAGGAGGAGGGTAAGGCAGAGATTATTCCTGGTGTCTTGTTTATCGACGAAGTGCACATGCTCGACATTGAATGCTACTCCTACATCAATCGGGCCCTGGAGGCAGAGCTTGCTCCGATTGTGATCATGGCAAGCAACCGCGGGCACTCGCGGATTCGGGGAACGACATACAACTCTCCACACGGCTTGCCGCTTGACTTCCTTGATCGCGTGGTCATTGTCAGCACACAACACTACTCGGCCGACGAGATTAGGCAGATCCTGGCGATCCGCGCACAAGAGGAAGAGATCGATTTATCTCCAGACGCCCTGGCCCTGTTGACGAAGATCGGCCAAGAATCCAACCTGAGATACGCCAGCAACATCATCACCACATCACATCTCCTCAGTCAAAAGCGGAAAGCGAAAGAGGTCAGTGTTGATGACGTCCAGCGAAGCTACCGATTGTTCTACGACCCTGCCCGCAGTGTCAAGTTCGTCAATCAGTACGAACAGCGTTTCATTGGCGATCAAGGAAACGTGAATTTCTCGGCTTCCAATGGGGACGCCATGGAGATTTCGTAAACATCTTTTGAATCGCATTTAGAACCTTTCGGTGTTCAATGGACGGAGTCTCTGAAGACAGCATAACTCTTCTGGAGGGTATAAAGGGTGGTTATATCTACAAAGCTGTCATCGGGTTGCGATGCTTTTCGCGCACATCGACTGATTATGTACGATAATCCTGGCGCTCGTTTGCGTTTGCGGCTCAATATGGGTATTTTGATGTTAGGGTTGATTTACGTCTATAACGAAAAGATTTATGCTTTTGAATTGGTATCTTATTGCTACTGTGTAAAGCTTATACAAAGCTGGCATTACTATCCCAGTCCCCTGTGTCCCCGACTTTCCTGAATTCGACGCCTTCCCCAAAGTAGCCTGCCCCCTTCCATGACTCCATCGTGGGACCATCGTAGGGCCCATGTACGATGCCACCATCGCGGGCATCAGACCAACGGTACTCCCACATCACTGGGCCGGTATCCCCGGTTGCTGTATCTGTATTCTGAGTATTTTGAGGGGGATCAACCCACTCCTCCCCAGTCTCTTGACGATATTGCCGGGTGAGCAACTCTCGTTCAGTATCGTAGATCTCGGCTTGCCCTCTGACCATCAGGATGTCGGCTGCGCCCGTGATAGCCTCAATTGCCTGCTTCCTCATCACCTCTTTAGGATCTTCCTCCGCCATATCTGTATCTTGATCACCCTTCCGGCTCTTGTTCCGCTTTATTTGCCATTTGGGTTTCTTAGAAGCGCCTTTCCCTATCCTCGCCAGTGCATCCAATGCAGTCTCCCCGCGTTGCAGCTGACTGATGAGCGTTCTGAGAGCATCCGACGTCAGCACGCTATCATCTAAACGGTCCTTCTCTTTCCGTGCAGCCTCTCGCTTCTCAGCTGCCTCTTTGGCAAGCCGGATATCCCTCTTTGACACTCCCTCCAGCCATGAATCATGTATGGCATCAGGATCCGCAGCTTTCCGGATATAATTTCCTTGCTCATCAAATCGGCCCTCTTCTTGCTCAGCACGCATATTGAATGCATCCAATAAAGGTGCATGCTTTTTCTTTGCTCCAGCGCCTAATTCTTCGTCCATGCCGCTATCAACCCTCGCACGGTCTTCTTCGGCAACGTCGCTCTCACTCTCATCATCTTCATCAATATTAACTTCATTACCGCCCTTGCTCAGATCCACGCGTAGTGTCCGCCCGCTCTTGGACGACGCAACCTGACCTTCAATCTCGTCGTCTCGTAGAAACCGCACATTCTTCTTATTCTTTCGTAGCGCTGCGTCGCCGTCAATGTCTTCGGCGCCAAAGTCCTCCTGTAGTTCGGCGAACATGTCGTCATCGTCTGCTTCTTGTTTCGCTTCATTTTGGCGTGCTTTTCTAGAGGATCGCGCGTCAAAGCCTTCATTGTCACTGTCTGATTCGTAGCCATCTAGGTTGACAGCTTTTCGTCGGACTTGTTGCCCGCGTCGTCCTATTTCATCTGCGTCCAAAACTGCGTCATCTTCGAGCGCGTCGGGAGCAAGAGTGGACGGATTTCGCAGGTCAAATCGTGGTTTTTTGGAGGCACCGGAGTCGTCGACATCTTCCTGATGGTGGGTGCGCGTGAAGTCTTCGCCGGCCCGTTTCGGCCGCGGAAGTGAGGTAGACATTTTTGTTGATTTCAATCAATAGTCAGTTCCTTAGAATATCATAACTGATGCTACAAAGTTTGGAATTTAAGACAGCTTCTGAACGCGACTTGTCTGGGGTCGGGTCGGAAAATCGTTGTGGAGCCTTTGCGTCACTGCGGGCGATCAGAGAAACTCCGGCCTCACTTCCGCAACTCCCAACTTCTTACTTCAGAGCTGAGATCTGAGTTGAGATCTGAGTTGAGATCTGGGTTTTTGCTTAACCTCTTACCAAATACGGACTCTTTGCCTGCCAACTGGAAGATCGGGATTGAACAACGTACAACCCACCATGGTGCGTGCGGCCTCTCTCGACAGTATTTACCTCGCTTCTTGGGTACTTGCTGACTTGAACAGTTTCGAGGTAGCTACTGGGAGGATGATCCCATGGAAGGAATGATTCGGCATGGAGCAACACGTCGCTTTGATGAATACTACCGCTGCTATCCCGTGGCCATGATGCCCGGTCCTGAAAGAGAGAACGTGAATCACGGCGGCAAAGTCATTATGCCTCCCAGTGCTCTGGACAAGTTAACTCGACTACATATCACATATCCCATGCTATTCGAGCTACACAATGGTGCGAAAGAGAAGATGTCCCATGCTGGTGTGCTGGAGTTTATTGCTGAGGAGGGGAAGATCTACCTGCCATACTGGGTAAGTCATGGTGGATTAACAGCTTGCCTGATATATCACTCTTGCTAACAAAGTCACGCCATAGCTGATGCAAACACTCCTGCTTGAGCCCGGCGACCTAGTACAGATCAAATCGACAGATCTCCCCCCCGGTCGCTTCATTAAGCTCCAAGCCCAGTCGACCTCTTTCCTCGACATCAGCGACCCGAAGGCAGTCCTAGAAAACGCCTTTCGGAATTTTTCTTGCCTTACGAAGGACGATGTCTTCACGTTTGCCTACAATGATCAGGTGTATGAAATGGCTGTGCTGGAAACGAAGCCTGCGAATGAGACGAACGCGATATCTGTCCTGGAGACCGATCTTGAAGTCGATTTTGCGCCACCGGTTGGGTACGAGGAGCCACAGCGCCCAAGTGGCACTAGCACACCAGGGAGCGTGGTTAGCGGAAGACTGCCGGCTGGCGGGCTTCTCCACTCACACGGCACCATGGCCCAGTCGATCAACTATGCAGCCATAGCACCGGAGTCTACTGACGCTGCTGCGGGTGCACGGGCAGTTTCCTCGAACTTCCTATCCAGCGGCCACCGGCTGAATGCCAAGAAAGGCAGCAAAACACCGACGCCAACAGCGTCAACTCCCACGCCGGGAGCAACAAACCCTAGTCACCCTCCTCCCGTTAGAAGAACGAATGGCCCACAACCACTACGCCTACCACCTAATCAACTATTCTTTGGCTATGCCATCAAACCTGTTCCCAAACGAGACGAGAGCGGAAACGTGGTTGAGCCGGAGAAGCCTCGTTTCCAGGGAACCGGTCAATCTCTCCGAGGAAAAAAGAAGGGTATAGAAGGTTCGTCTACGCCTACTTGAGCAGATAGATTAATTCGCACTTTATCTGGTGTATGGAAATGCATTACGGGCTTTTGTGTTCTGGTTAGGCCGGTGTGCCTATAATGAGTGCATTGTATTCACCTTAACGAAGCCATTGCGGGCCGGTCCTGCCTTTTTGAATATAGTTCGGGCCGCGACTGTAGGTGACCTGTCGCGTCTTCCATAGATATTAGCTAGTCTATGGTTGAATACGGCTCTATTTCCCTCGTGCCTCCATCTTGACCACACTGCTGCCACCTCTTGCCCTTGACAAACCTTGCTTTGCATACATCCTTCACAAAAGCCTGTCTCTGCCCCTCCGATTCTCGGATTTCGGTACAGCGACACACTTTTCTTCGCCCTCTTTGCCTACAGTCACAGTGAGGTCGAAGCTACGGCGTCGTGAAAGCTCCGAGCTTAGTCCAAAGTCTCCCAAGACCAACAAAGTAAACTCAGATGAGGTCATACGTCCCTTCCCTCACTTATCCATAGCTGACCACTGAAATTATCTCCCGTTATTGACTTTCAGCCAACAACCTCGAGTAAGAACTTTCTCCTATCGCTACCATCACCAATCACAACAAGTGGCCTCTAGCTAGCACAATGGACCATGGAGCCTTTCATGAGCTTCTCATGTTGAGAAAAAGGTAGAGGGAGTGCGAGGGAGGTATCTTGACGGGGCGCTGGGATACTATACACACAGTCTTTCCGCCAGCTTATATTCGCACGTCGTCGCTTCGTCCGATACCTGAACGTCAACTCGCAGTACGTTGTCTATAATGCAGCCGCATATGGCGGCAACACCGTCGAGGACATCACTACTTGAACGAAGTCTGATCCACAACAAACAGCAGCATGGAAAAGGAATCGCCCGAATCATTACGGCATTCAGCCTCTCGCAATCGCCAATCCGCTTGAAACGACGCCGCCTCTCGTTATCAAGGTCTCTAATACGCTCAGAGGCTGTTCGCTTTTCGACAAGCGCGCGAAGGAAGATATACGTAACATCATTATGGACAAATGCAGGCTTCGTCTTGTGCTGGGTGGGTAATGTGGACGTTACCAATAGCCTTAATTAGTTCGACAAGATCTGACGATCTTTACAGCTCGGTTGAGGTCATTGTTAGCTCTGGAACACCTTCACAAGAATCTTTCTTCATACCTCCTCTAGATCATCTAGATTATGCAGCAGTAGAAGAAACAATCAACCTAAGGGCCTTTATCCCGCCATCTGAGCTATCCTGATCTACCACAGGATGTCAGAAGATTGGCTAGTTAACTGTCCAGGTTTACGAGCACACATTCGAAGACTAGGAGTATCCGTAACTCTAAAGCCTTTGGGACTATAGGCAACCAACGCTGAAGGTACTAGCAATTCAAACTCTTTACCAACGCAAAACACCTTCCCGTATTCCCGAAACAGATATTGTCTTTAAACCCAAAGGAAACCCATAACACTAAATTAAATCGCGCGACCGAACTGGATAGGCGGATGAACCTGGACACCTAGTTTCTTCGCCGCATTCAGGACCCATTCTGGTTCACGCAGGAACTGCCTCCCTATTAACACGGCATCAGCCTTGGCCTCAACGCCCTCCTCATCAGCTCCCTGGACAATTTGGGCCGCAGCGTCAGGCTGCGTTATGAACCCAACAGCACCGACCAGTGTCGTCGCCCCAGCGGCCCTGATCTCCTTGCGCAGCCTCGCGGCCATTTCGGTCTGGTAGTCCGTGAAGAAATGAAACTTCTGATCTTTATGGTTGCCTCCCGAGCTCACATCCAAGAAGTCCACACCAAGCTCAGGCAGATACTTCAGCAGTTCGATACTAGCCTCTAAATCCCAGGTACCAAATTCTTTAGCATCAGGCTGGTCCTCGATCCATTCCGTCGCGCTGATACGCAGGAACAGCGGCGTCCCCTCTGGAATAACCTCGCGAATCGCCGACGCAATCTCACGCAGGATCCGCGTGCGGTTCTCAAAGCTGCCTCCGTACTGATCTGTCCGATGGTTCGTGACGGGGCTCAGGAATTCGTTCACCAAATAGCCGTGCGCGGCGTGGATTTCAATCACATCCACGCCCGCCTTGACGGCAATCTCTGCACTCTTCGCAAACGCCTTGACGATATCCTGGATCTCGGCCACGGTCAGTTCCCGAGGAGCCCAGTATGAGATATCCCCAGGCTCCCACTTGTTCTCCTCCCCGCCACTCGGGCCAACAACATCCTTCGGCCACCCAAACACCCCCTCATCAGCCTTAAGAGTCCTCACTCCCCTTGACGCAGCTAACGGCGGCGCAACTGTGCTCCCCTTCCGCCCGGAATGCGCCAGCTGCACACCGAACTTTGCGCCCTGAGAGTGTACGAAATCCGCAACACGCTTCAGGCCCTTGAATTGCTCAGACTCGGTACCTTCTTGCCAGATTCCCGCATCGTTCGGCGAGATGCGTCCATTCGGCTGGACAGCGAGCGCTTCAGTGAAGATCAGCCCAGCCCCTTTTATTGCAAAGTGGCCCAGATGTGCCATGTGGAAGTCCGTCAGGGCGCCGACTGAGGGTGACGATAGGTCGGACTCTGCAGAATACATACACATTGGCGCCACAATAACGCGGTTCTTGAGCGTTACCGAGCGGATTGTGAGTGGGCGGAAGAGGGTTGGTGTTTCCCTGGCTGCTGGGTTTAAGGCTGCGCCGGGGTTAGTGGCTGGTGTGAAGTAGGTGAGCCCTGGGGCTCCGGGGTAAGAAGGTGAGGGAGCGGTTGCGAGGTCCAACATGGCGGGTGTATTCTAGGATTGGGGGACTGTGTGTATGATGCTTTGGACCGCGATTGTGACTGCGACATATACTGATTTGCGCCTTCGATCACGCTTTATATCTACCATATACTGCTAAGTTGTGTATAGTAACTTGACTTGTGCAAGCTGACAAATCAAGCACGTTGGTGGAGTTGGGATTTCTAGAATTCTAAATTAGTAATCGGCGTTTCAACGCTCGGAGTTCTATTCCTCCTTCTAGGTTGTTTTTCTCCGAAGTACTTGTATGGGTCGATATCGAAAAGCTGCTTTGTGCCTGCTTGCGTGATTTTGGTCGTGCAGAACGCAATTAGCCTATCAATCAACAAGCGAAGCATGGGCCAGTACTATCCAAGATCATTTTCGTCATTGATCATATCGACAACATAGCTGTCTATGGTTTTAGGTTCCTCTATACATGAATCATATCAGCCCTATGCAGTATCCGACCCTCCATACGCGCCTTGCAGAGTACATATTTTAGTATGCGTAAATCTCCCGCTTCTACCTCACCTGCCAAACACCCTAGTAACGCACGAGCTGGAGTTTAATTCTCATCCAAGAGCCCCGGCACATTCTCGAGCAAGTACTCAACAATCGCGTCAGGTCCCTTCTCGACCTGTAAGCCATGCGGAATCGCATGCAACTTAATATCGGGCTTGATGCTACGTGCGATGGACTGGATCTCAGCCGCTTGTTCGGCGGACCACATTGAGGCAGAAAACTGTTTCCGTCAGTACCTCAATCTAATATATTCATCTTTCATCCAGATCACAAGGCAAATGGAGATGGAGCTAGAGCTGCTTTAGGAAGTTGCGGCGTACCAGAACGTCAGGCTTATGCTGCGTCACTTTGGGCGCAACCTCTTCAATAGCTGTGTCTTTATTAGCTTTATATTCTCAATCTCTACCGAGCATGTGGACAACGTACTCTCGCAGTTATCGACATGGACAATGGTATACCTGTCCTTGAGCGCCTCGACCATGCGGCCGATGAGGCGCTTGGCCCGCTCGGGCGCGGTGTTGACGGTGACGAGGGTGAAGGGGCCTTTCGGGGACGACATTTCGAATTAGAGCGATCTGTATATTGTAGTTGCTTGTCAGGAGAAGTTGGGTTCGATGAAATGGCGAATATTAAAGAGCTTGGGGTAGTGGTATACGGATAGTACCCCTCCCACATCCCCACGATTCTCCCCACACTACATTACGGATAATCCGAGGTATGTACAGTATGTTATTTCTGAATGAGCTATTTGCCAATTCACTTGTCAGTGCATCTTTCGCTTTGGGAATCCGACCAGAAACACTTCTGTAATATTCAGGAACCCTAAACGGGATTTTTTTTGAAGTGTACTCCGAGGTCGTGTATTCACGTACACTGTGTCGGCTCATAGTTGATTGTACTTTGAGAAGCGCGGGTTATGAGTTTAGCCCGGCGGACCACACCTTATCCGCCGTTAGCCCTCTCTCGCTTGAGTGGTTACAGCTCATATAGAACAAAACGAAATGCCCAAAGAGGACTATAACACCGTATACATTGTCCCCGGCCGCTGCTAGATTTATGGTATCTAGTTTCTTCTGAACCGGCCATGCTGTCAACGACACCCAGCTCAGACGCCAAATTCTCGGTAGGCCGAGTCCTGAGTGCGCCGGCTTCGTTGGGGCAGGCCGATCGGAATGCCGATGGATAGATATGGCACTACCGCAGGTGGTCTGATCTTGGCCGATAGTTTCGGCATCTTTCTTTGCTAGACGTGGGCCAGTTCTCTACTAGTAAGTGTTCGTCCGTGGGGAAGTCCTTTATATTCTCGGGTACCGTCTAAATCCGCTGCATTTCTTCTATTCTATCCCAGATCTATCCCAAAGCATTCCCAAATCATGTCTCCAAGGCATAACTGAACCAACCAAAACAAGCTTCAAATGTGTCGCATACTGATCGAACATCTCTCAGGCTACTCCTTCATTGACGGGCGCAGAGAGCGTCCTTTCCACTGCAGGACAATGGTTGGCAGAACACTGGCTCCGACCATGAGCGCCACGCAGACACCAGCGCTCGCAGCGATACCGACGTTCTCGAACATGCCCGGAAACCTGAATACATGTTAGCGAGTCGAGCGCACATCGAGTCAAATCAACATTACCAGAACGGCCCGAGAAAGCCCCAAATCTGCCGGACAAACGTAATACAAACACCGACGCTGGAGGCATCTTCGGGGTGGCAGTCCACCGCATAGGTGATAAGGACGGTTGTCGCCAGCTGGTTACCGACGGCTCCGATGGCGATGCCGATAATGGGAGCTACGTTCCACTTGCCATCCTCGGCCTTCTCAGTGCAGACGAGGAAGACGATGATGCCGACAATGGAACAGGCGTAGCCCAAGTAGCTGAGCCAAAGTCGGAACTCCGGCTCTGGCTTTCGCTGCACTCGTTTCGCCCGCATGTTCATCCAAAGATCGGATAGGCGGCCACCAAGTTGCTCTCCAATGAGTGAACCGATGATAGGGCCTAAGAATTGCAGTCCTAGCTGCTCCGCATTAAGGCCGAACTTTCCCTGCAGCAGCTGTGGCACCTCAACCGTGGCCAAGACGTTGCTGAGGAGGAAGATCATGGAATATGCAGCAGCAGGTACAATGACACAAGGTCGGAAGCATAGTCCCAGTGGTTTGATGAACTCAGACCAGTGGAGAGGGGTAGGATCGATTCGTCGAACCTTGAGGTATTCCCTCTTCCACGCAGGCTCTTTGGGATCGTCGTTAGTGCCGATATAGCGGGTTTCCGGTCCGAAAAAGAGATACAGGATAAACTGAACTCCATTGATCTGGTCTGACGTTAATAAGTGGCGGTTCAAAGGAAGATCAGGGGACCTACAATCGCCAGGACCCAATAGATCCATATATAGCTTGCCCGGTAGGTCACGAACCCGAAGATAAAGGGTCCCAGAGGGATTCCAAGCGTGAGGAGCAGCGTCCACACACCCATGTACTTTGCTCGATCCTTCTTGAAAAACGCTTCCATAACAACACCACTTCCGATTGCTGGGCTAAACATCAGCATAATTCAGGCGCGGGACCTATGAGCAGGTTTCGAGTTTTACCTGACGCTGGTGAGATGAAAAAAGCCTGCAAAGCTCTGCAGGCTGCGGTTGAGGCATAGTCAGGCGATTTGGCACACCCCACATTGCAAACCAAACTACAGACCAAAGAAAGCAGGAAAATCGGGCGTCTGCCGTATCGGTTGGAAAGCGGCTTCCAGAATAAAGGTGCACCACCCAAAATAGCGATTTGCAAAGATGTCAAATAGGTGACCTGGTGAAGAGTGACCCCGAATTCTTCGGCAATCGTTTCGTAAGCAGGGATTATACCGGCAGCGGCAAACGTCCCCATACAGGCATGGATGGCTACGAGAATAAGATTGGCGATTTTCTACCCAGAGAACATATCAGTCAAAACTCATCGAATGGTCTTTGCGAGGGATATTCTCACCTTCCAAGAGGGCCAATTGTAAGGATCCGCAGGGTCCATGCTGGGAATGGGATCCAGTTCCAAGGTGCCGTGACGCTCCATCAGAAAATCGCGGTGTGCCGTCGAGATACGCGAGGCCACTATATCGGCATATGTTGAAGGGATACCCGCCTCTGTGCTTTCCACTAGATCAACCCCGTTCTTCGACCCTTGCTGAGGGATCTCTGTTTCGGGAGAGCCCCCAGCAGTGTAGGTGCGTTGCAATTCCACAGATGCAGGCATATTGAGGGCCGGCGAGGAACGACTACTGGAGTAGTCGTTGTGTTCTGGGGCTTTATCGAGGAAGTCTCAACCGCTCTCCTGGATTTGTCTCTCTGAAAGTTTCTCTGGAAAGTTTCTCTGGAAACGTTGAGGGAGAGGCTATTTCGAGTACTGGTATCTGACTTCCCGGGCAGGATTGGAAGGAATAAGAAGCAAATGGTTGTGGCGTCCTCGGGGAGGATCGAGCACCATCTGCCGGATGCTAGGCAAGAGGCAGTCCCGCACTCACCTGGGCAGCCGGGGAATATGGCTCTCTCTGGCCTATCAGTTTCCCATGGTTGGCTGGTTACGGCCGTTCTCCCCCCGCGGAGAGTGATATTACTGTGGAGCTTTCCTTGCTCGGTCAACCAGTCGAGCACCATTGGGGAAGGCCTCACGGAGAGCGTGACACCGGGGTCTGCCCAGTTCTCCACCATGTGAATGAGTGAGCTCGCTTCGATGCCATACTCTAGCAGTAAATATGTGGATGCGCTCTCAACCCTGCCCTTAATGCCCTTAACTAGTGACGTCTCTGACGAGGCACTGGCTTAGCTCGGAGGCAACATGGCTATCAGTCGAGTCCTAGTCCGGAATTCCCGAGATGGTCCAGTGCGTCGTATACGGACTACAATCCCAACATATGCGTACTTTAAGAGAGGCGTAATTTCCTGATGCTAGGCCCAGATCTGGACCGCACGGTCGATTTGTACAAGAGTTGAATTACTGGCTGAAATGGCTTGGAAAGCTCGCTTAAAAGGGAAAGAGCTGACCGTGATCGGGCTACTACCGTATTGGCCATTGAGCCACGCGGCTTCCCAAAAATTTTCAGTTACACTGTTACAGTACACAGCCGGGCCAAGGTGTTGACCCGACCAGCAACCGATGATCAGGTGCCTGAACGGATACTGTGTAGAGAGCATTGATGAGCGCAATTACGCAAGGAAGCAATAATAGTGACAATGGCAGGTGCCGTTCCTGGAAACCGGCGTGCTCCCACATACAACGCGTAAAGAGCGCATCATTGCGCATGGAATGGTTCATCATTGTGCTTCGGGATAAATACTCATCAATCCCGACGGGATCCAGGGGTAGACGTAGCCGAAAGCTGCCAAGCGTAAGCCCAGAACGGTGGCTGAAGGCTTCTATCCGACGAAGGATTGCTAAGTTTCGGATCGCGAGACGGCAGTTTGGTATGGTTCTCGGGAGAGTTGGAAGCGAGACGCCAAGAATGAAAGAACCCGAGTCGAGGCGGGCTTGGTGATGCTTAGTCACGCCTCTCTTAATCACTTTCCCACAGTCCCCACTCTCCACAATCCTCCCACAACCAATCTCTCCAACCTCCAAGCTCTAAAATCTACTCTCCACTCCCCCAGAACTGCCTTTCTGATGGTGCCTCCTTGTGGATGCATTCTTGATGGATTCTTGACGGATTCTCGATGAATTGTCGACTTAACCCGCATTCCACCACTGCTGGAAAATGCCACCATCAACCACCTCCCCAGGGGCCAAGCCTCTGATATGTCGTGTGTGTGATAAAGGATTCTCCAAGGCTGAACATTTAAGGGTTAGTACATACCTCGGAGTAGTCTTCCCTTGGCGGTGGAGACTCAATGGTTAACGCCGGCATTTAGAGACATGAACGTTGCCGTAAGGACTCCCCTAGAGAACACAGCTTGACGCGGATGTGCCGAACATCGAAGCATAGCAAAGCTGACCGGCAACCTGGTATAATCAAGATACCGGATCTAAACCATTTGTCTGCAAAGAATGCCGTCGTCCATTTGCACGCCAAGATGCCCTGACCCGCCACGAGAAATTGCACACCCGCGCCGCTGCGACGAAACAGGCACAGGCTCAACAGTCCTTGCAGGTGCCTCAGGTGACCTCGTTGGACACTCTGACCTGGCAGGCTGCTCGACCACCGGCTGAAGCCGCGGTGTCAACGTCCGCAACAGACCAGCCATGGATGGCATCTGATGCTCAGCAGGTTTCGGGGTTACAGGGTGTAGCCTCAGACCTCGACTTTGCCCTAATATGGCCCGATTCCGAGAATCTGTTCCAGAGTATCATGTCCTCGGATTCTCCGGACCAGTGGCAGATACCTCTCGGATCTCTCCCTATCCCTCCAGTCGTGCAAGATGTGAGCGGTATGAATTTTGGCTCTCCCAATTCTTTCGATGACCGAGCCTCTTCTATCGGCACTATTCCTTCGGGCGGGAGCCATCAGGCTGTCCGGGATGTTTCGGACATGGTGACAAGCTCAGTAAGATATTCACGCGACTCCTGTAACTGCTATGAAGCGCGTAGCTGATCATATGTAGTCCTCCAGCGTGACCGCTGCGATAAAGGCGACTTCGATCACATCTGTATTTCTGGACGAATGTCTACACATGTTCTTCGTACGGTTCATTCCGACGTTCCCGATCCTGCATCGAGCGACCTTTGTTTTCCGCGATTGCACCCATCCCCTGCTGCTAAATGCTATGGCCCTCGGGTCTCTGTATCTCGGCCCGAAGGACTCGGTTGCGAAGGTATATCGAGTTACTCTGTCAGGACCGAGCCAATCTAACCCTTAATAGGGAGAAGCATTATGGAGGCTAGCACATACAGCGGTCTCAACCTCAGTATGTTACATACCTTGCAAAGGCCACTAGGACTGTGAATCGCTGATGGTCTCTAGTGGCAATCATTGATCACGCACCGCGGCCCGTACGACGCTTGCAACGGCGTACAGCTTCTGCTTACTGCTCTTTTGGGACAAATATATGGGGCCTTGTCCAAGGTACGTTTTGATGCAAGCCCTTGCCACATCCATAGCCTAATTTCCCTGATGTAGAGTCGAGCCATTCGCACCACCAGCCAGGTTTTCCGTCCTCTCGGCTTCTTCTGGGCACGACACTGCGGCATGCTAGATAGTGAACCCTTCTCTATAGAAGACGTGCCGTTCTCCAATACACCCAGCTCCGAGAAAGATCGCAAATGGCGAACATGGGCTGCGCGAGAGATCCAGCAGCGAGCCCTGTTAGCGTACTATATCTTAGATGGACTTGTCGCACAGATGTCTGGCGATGGAGCTTCCACTCGCCACGTTGCTAACCCGCTCACTCTACCCAGCAGCGAGGCGGCATTCGATGCCAATACTGCTGACGAGTGGTTAACGCACATGCGCTCTCAGAAAGCGGAACAACCTTCCTTTCGACTCATTTTCCGCTCTCTCTTCCCACCAACAAGTAGCTTCCGAGCTCTTGACTACCAATTATCCGCCTTTTCCCTCCGTGTAATACTCGAAGGCCTCCAATCTCTCGTCTCCGACTCAGACGAGTGCGACCTTGCCACCGTTGGTGTCCCCGGCCGCTCAGATGTCCGACGAGCCCTCGCCCAAGTGCATGAAACCATCACAATGAGTATCCACCTCTCCGCCCCGGAACGGCTCGAGGTCCTCCTCCGCTGGCACACCATCTGCCTCGACACCATGATTAATTCTACCGTCCTCTGCCGCCACATCTGCACCCGCTACGACATCCCGCAACAAGTCTCTGGCGGCTCGCGTACCCTCCGTCCAGGCTTTGACATGCTCAAATGGGTTAACACCGAAGACGCTCGCCGCGCCTTACTCCATGCCATCGCCATACAAGACATAATCGAACAACTCCCCCGCGGCCGCGCCCACGTCATCCACATGCCCTCTTCGCTTTTCGCCGCGGCGACAGTCTACGTCGTCTTCGCTCTCGCGGGTATAGCGAATATCCATCTCCCGCGCACAATTGTATGGCAGGACGCGCTGCTCTCGCATGCGGATTTGAACCTCGGCTGTGAGTCTGGATTCCGGCCATCTACTGGCTCTGAAACAAGCCGGTTTGTAACGGAGGGAAAAACGGATTCTCCGCCTGGGGTTGCAGCGGTCCGCAACCTTCTCTATGAGATGAATTCGATGCAGAAGCTGTTTCGGTGTCTAATTTCGCAGTGGGGCATTGCGCATGATATGGAGGAGATTGTCAACCAGTGGATTATTTTGTGTCATTAGATTTCTTTTGGGTTTCGTCATCTGGCATCTTTTTTGGGTACTATCAGGGGCGTTTCTAGGCGGTGGTGGATGGGTATAGTATAGCAATTTTGGGCTCCCATGGCGTTGATAACTTATGAAGCAGTAGAGATGACAATGCGATTTCATAACCTTTTCGTTAAAAATTCGAGTACTCAGAATGTACATGAAGTCGTTCTGTGTTTGTTTATGCTAATTCATTCGTCAATCTGAGTGATGCTTCATATCCAGCAGCGCGCCAGACAATGGAGCAGGCAGCTTTGTATGTACAGGAGAGTAAGAGGAAAGTAAGAGAGACCTCGACCAGGTATGTAATGCAATGCTTGCGATGCTTGCGATGCAACTGTAAAACATTTCATAAAATCCAAAAGACCCAAAGAAAACGGGGTATCGACTCTATGCAGTCTAGCGAGAAAACTGGATCAAACTCAAAATGGCCAATGATGAAGGTGAAAAGCCAAACCAATGCGCGCCGAAAGTGGGATAGGAAAGAAAATGCCCGTAGATAGCAGAAATTACGATGTGTATGCTCGGAATGCGACGTGAAGAGGACTTATATAGGAGGCTTGTGAGCAGAAGCAGATCGAGAGGTTTGCTGCTCTAGCTGCATGAATGCCTTGGTCATGGCGGCCCCAACTTCTTTGAATAGGTCGTGCATGATGGACTCGGACTTTACGAGGCATATGCCGTCTTTCAGAGCTCGTTCCTTGAAATATGGCAACATGCTTTCCCAGAATTTGCTGAATACTGTCTCGATCGGATTCTGGGCGGGCGCAATTTCGGATCGAGTAAGGACATTCGAGTTACCAGGACTCTGTTTCAATGTCGGCTTGATCATAGACTCCAACTCGGCCAATTCGGTTCGAGGACGTGGCGCTGCTCGGTCGGGCGAGACCTCGTCTTCCCGGGATCGTTTAAGACCTGTCGTGGCTTGGTTGGCCGGCAGATCGTAGAGTGTCGAGTTTAATTGTTCTTTAATATTCGATAGAAGCTGTCGGCTGCACGTTAAATCATTGTTCAGAGCACGGAGTTGATTAGACCGTGCAATGGCCCGGTAATCTTCGATTTTCCGATATCGAGCCCAAAGAGCAGTGGGTTCATCTTGTTTGACTGGCGATTGGGAGGAGTTGGTGGAAGGCGGGGTGACGAGAGGTCGGGGATGAGGCTCCGGGTCTGGAAGGCTCCTGACCCAGTCCGCGACTCTCTGTAACTTGTTTTTTGTCGGCACTTCAGGCTCCCGTCCCACAAGCTGGCCTAATGCCTTCTCTTTTTCCAGCTGTTCCTGATATTTATCCATTTCCTCCCATCGATCTAGCAGCCGGCGAATCTCTGGGTCGGGCAGAAGCACAGGATCCGGTTTTATCCCATGCTTGATGCTGCTTTGATATATAGCACGATTTGCGATGTAGTCATTGATGCGTTTTCTGCAGGAATAGTGCGAGTAGCGACGGCCAATCTCCCTTTCGAGAGCCACTTCGATTCCAACCCAAAAATTTGTAGAAGATATCTGGCTAATCTCGTTGTAGCCGGCTCTCTTCTCGCAGACCTTGATCAGGGCTGCCTGCTCGACGGTATTGAGCGGACCGCGCTTGGGTTTCCTGTTGACCGCTGATTCCATTTGCCTCTGAAGGTCTGATTCATTCTTGCGAAAAACAGTTAGACCCTGATCCATGCTCATCCCAGTCCTCCTTGGCCTCCTTCTTGATCGATTAAAAGATGGGGGTTTGAAGCGAAGCAGAGAGGAGGACGGGGAGGAGGAAGATTGGGTTACATGTCGGGAGCTGAAAAATCCCCGCCACTCGGAAAAAAGCAAGGAAAGAGCGCGTTCTCCGGTCACTCCGCGTCAAAAGTTTTGAGACACGTGAGACGGGATACTCTCCGTCTTTTTTATTTCGCCATCTACACGGACGCCAATCGATTCTTTTTGACGGGAGACCTGCTAAAAATGTCGGGCTCCGATCTATGACCCGAGAGTCATCTACGTTCCACGGTCGTCTCACAGCCGCGTTGGTTGCCGGTCGCTCGGAGATGCCGCTCCGTCTGCTGACTGATCTTCAACCAGATTCGGTGTGCCAACATGGGTATGTCATGCAATACGTACCTACCAATACGACAATTTGCAGGAGATAAACATTCGCATCCTATGTGCTCACCCTACCTACATTTGAATGTCTTAGTTTATTTTATTGATGAAAAGTCCATCCTTCCTCGCATTGGGAGTCCGTGATTCGACAAATACCTCTTCATGCCCTTATCTGATTGTCCCAAGATACTGTCTTGTTGCTCTTTTGCGAGCTTCGGCATGAATTTGTTGTGATAGATCAGTTTCTCGATTATATTTCATCGCGGATTGCGTCTCTACTCTCAGTAGAACACGCTGTGATTCCAGACCTCGGCAACTCAGGAGTGTGCCGTAAAAGGAGCAGCTTAGCCCTAACTAATGCCCCTGATTCCGCTAATTGAGCCGGGGTGCTTGACAGTAATCTTTCCTGGTCGGCGATGTAGAAGATGGTTGATGGTTGTCGACAATGATGAAGGTCGGACGGTTTATTCCGTTGAGGTCGATAGAGAGCTAGCCATCGCTCTTTAACCCAGTTACGAGGTTCTGCTCAACAGTCGGATGTCAGGTACAGACCTAGATGCAAACGATGGAAAAAGTATTCTCGAAGGAGGACTAAGCTAGGGTGTGCAGTAGTGTGGAAGATTACTAGGGTGGAAAAATGGAATACTACACTACTATACTAGTACCTCCACGGTGTCACCATGTGATCGTGACTTTTGTCTTTGGATAGACAACTCACGAATCGTCAATCCCAGTCTTTCTCCCTGAGCCCGCAACTCCGTCTAACTACCCCACAATATGGCGTCCCGGGGCCCAACTCCATCACTCCTAGAAGCGACCTCTGCGCTATCGCCCGAGAATGGTTCCCCGGATCGCTTTATAGCCAGAATTTCTCGCGACTGGTGCACGCAGCAGTACGTCCAATCTCCA
Source organism: Aspergillus spinulosporus (assembly GCA_003574815.1). Lineage (NCBI taxonomy): Eukaryota > Fungi > Ascomycota > Eurotiomycetes > Eurotiales > Aspergillaceae > Aspergillus > Aspergillus spinulosporus. The sequence goes on along the minus strand of QPHH01000019.1, from coordinate 217,008 downwards.
TTGGCTACCCCGTTACTACCAGTCCTCAATGCTAACTAAAAGCACAGTTCCGTCCTTGGAGGTTACTTAACGGCCCTGATGCTGTCCGCCGCCCGCAGATTTATCAACAACGCAGAAGCCGTAGCCAAATATCCCGACCCCATCCATGTCTTCATCCAGTTCCTCCACAAGGTTCCACCAGGCCAAATATCCGTCTCATGCAAGATACTCCGCGCCACAGCCCGACAATGCGTTGTCAAGGTGGACCTGACGCTATCTCGAGAGTCAGAACCGGGTCATGGCGAGGCGCAACGGTCCCCTGCTTGCATTTCAATTGCTACTTTCGCTGATATTGATAAAGAAAAGGGCCTGACGCAAGGCTCTACACAATCAAAGCCGTTAGGTGCACATCAACTCCCGTCTCGTGAGACAGATTGCGTTACAATCGACGACCCCGTGGTAGATGCAACTCCCGTAACTCGAAAACTACACTGGGTTGCCCCTCGGTCTACGGACGGTCTATGGGGTCATCGGCTAGGTGGACACCAGCGCGAAGTCTGGCTATCGTTTCGAGACGGATCGCCAATCTCAGACCTTCTTCATCTGGCGCTGCTTGCGGACATGGTAAGCCAGCTTCAAGCATCCGACAATTTGGTCCCCTTTATGGCATGATTATATTACATTCTCCATGCTTAATATGTACATATGGATAGGCAGCGGCTAATGATGTCTTAATGTATATACAGCCCCTTCAGCCGCCTGCAACCCATATAGCGGGCTTCTATTCACGCCATGCCCTCTCCACCCTCTGTCTTTCGGTGGAGTTCAAAAAACGGCCAGACCCGAGCACGAAATGGGTCTTGGTGAGATCGAATTCGCACAGGGTTGTGGACGGGCGGTACGATGTGAATGTCCAAATTCTAGATGAGGGAGGAGAGATCCTTGCGCTGAGCAATCATGTGGTGTATATCTCAGACTTGAGGAAGAGCTCAAAGAGCGCGAATATTTGAAGGGACTGTTCCACTCCCTGGTTTACTGCCATTGTATTTTTCATATTTCTTGGAGCATGCTCAATCTTGTTCTTCTTTTTTTTTTTTTTTTTTTCTTACTAAATTTCAACCCATTTATCTTGGATCCTGTGCTTGTGGGTGTTACTGGGATGTTGACTCTCATCGGATATTTAGTTGGTGATACACAGTCTTTCAGCTACGTGGAAGCTAACTTCTATAAGTTAACAGGAATCCCAATATCATATCAATTGGCAAGGTGGCCGAGTGGTCTAAGGCGCACGGTTCAGGTTTACCTGATCCTGCTTTCTAAGCTTCCGTGTATCGAAAGGTGCGTGGGTTCGAATCCCACCCTTGTCATTTTATTTTACTTTTTTTTTTTTTTTACATTCTATATATATTAAATATGTATGTGCCCTTTTTGATTTTACAAATTGAAGGTCACATACAAAACCTTAATTTAAAAGAGGACGGAGTTGCTCTGTATATACCCCGAAGGTCCAGGAGGGTCGGTCAGTATTGCAGACCAGGAACGAAGATATCACTGGAGGTAACTTACATATTACTAATGTCTTGTATCTGCATGATGTCCTCCGTTACTTCTGGCTGACTACTTACTGCCTATATATATTGCTTGTTTGTCTTGGTATCTAAGCTGCGCTTATGGATTAAGGCACTAAGTTAGGTGTCAATACCACAACATCTGGATTTATCATCATCCTTCAAGCATAGGCCACAAGCACATAATAACCTTGTGCGTGCCGAACTTGTTCGTCCCAGATCAGTCCAATAATGATATTACCTCTTCTATACTGCTAGATGTTCAGATCTATTCATTTTATTCGTACAACTACTGCCAACTAGGTTTAGAGAGTAACCAAAACTACAGAGAGAAGCGACAACCCTGCACCCAGCAGCCGGTCAGACAAGCAAAAGTCAATGAAGCTCCTAGTCTAAGCATTTTCCTCATCGGTATAATCATCTTCACATAGGTTCCTCGGAGGCCCGTGAAGGTCAGGTACGCAAACGTTTCCGTCTGCCCTCCGGAGTGAGAGAGGCACCTGGCGATTCCATATATCCGTCGCTGTCTAAATTCAGGTGAAACTGCGCACACGAACGCCAAACGTACCTAACTCCTCCTTAGCAGCAGAGTTAAAATACATACGTTTATAAGGACAATGACACTAATTATGCAACAACTATCGTCACGTTTTACATCCAACACTGGGGGTGATACTAGCATCCGGTTTCTTAGTCTTCACCTTAATAGCATCAGCCATGCTGCCATTGGCACCAACTTCATCTTTCACTGCAACAATGATAGCTCGTCTGAGGCTGTTGGCAGAGAACCCGCAAGACCGAGACTGCACATGGGCAGCAAAGTTCTTCGCCGCACTATGAGCTTTGCAGGAGCCAGTAGTCATCATTAAAAGTTCTGGAATTGCATAGTTGGGTGCAGTCCAAGAGTCAAGTCAGTTCTTGAAAGGTGCCGAAGGCCCCCAAGATCAAGGCAGGTTAAAAAGGCCTGGAAGTAAAAGCAGGGTGTCAATGTTGAAAAGATAAGTATCAGCATAGGAGATGTTGAAGGGTATGCATAAGAAGAGCGCTTAAAAGTTTAGGGTAGCTAGAAATAAGCAATATTGCTCCTGGCTTGTGTTTGTCTTAAGAGAGTGATGTTAAATGAGAAGTGAAGAAGAGTCAATTCCTGGCAGGGAGGATACTAACACAAGATCTTTCTCCCTCAACCAGGCTCACAGCCCACTCCTAGATCTCTTAAATTTTGCCTAATCCTCTCTTTCTTTACTTTTTTCTCTTCCTCATGCCTTACCATCTTTCTCCTTTGATTCATCCATTAACTAACCGAGGTGTCAGTTTCTTTCTCTATCAAGATTCCCTTACATTCTCCCGTCAAAGTACCATCACTATGCCTATGAAATGGACTCCTGAGAAGGATCAGCTTGTTAGTTTAGAGCTCTCTGAGTATTTACCTTCTGCACTAAACTAACTGGTCTTCTCATACTGCAGCTCCTATTAAAGATCCTCGAGACTCATGACTTCAGACTGGATCCCAAAAAAGTTGCTGAAGTATGGCGTAAGTCTCGTCACCCATCCTTTATTTCCAAGTCCGAGTTCAGGCCTAACAAATCCAAAACACAGCGACCATTGACAACCAGGACAAACCTACACCCCGCGCCATCACCGAGCGCCTCGTGCGCATCCGCGCAATGGTTAAACCGGGAAAGAGCAATAACAGCTCCATGATTTGCTCTGGCTCTGGCTCCGGCAGTTTATCTCCTGCATCGAATAGAGGACGCAAAACTGGAACACCAAATTCAACCCCTCGTTCCTGCCGGCGGAAGAAGGCTGCAGATAGCATCGGAGAAAGCAAGAACGTACCTGCCCAGAGCTCGCCGCCCAAAAGCGATATGGATCTTGATGATGACGACGACGCTACCGTTGCTGCTGACGCGGAGCATGAACTGGATACTGATTTTGTTACGGTAGAGGTTGACAACACTTCCATCAAAACACCTACCAAGAAGGGAAATGGACCGGGGCTCCTCAACTTTCCTGCTTTCACGGTTGCATCGTCTACCCCAACCTCAACCCCTGCCACTGCTGCTGCCGCTGGAACAATGGGCTCCAGACAGACCCAGGAGGGATCTGAAGTTCAAGCCGGAGTTAGCTTGGGCTTGAAAATCGGAAAGGAGGCCCAGCAGCCATTTGGTGCTGTCGGTGACGGAAGCCCAATCAAGCGCACCTCCAGGGCACGCCGGACCACGACTAAACTCGGTTTTGTCAGCTATACTGATCATCTTGCTGATGGTGAGGACGGGTTCGAGGGAGATATGGATGAAGTGGACAGTTCGGCATCGGATTATGTCCCTGATAGTGCCGCTTTAGACGAGGAGGATTTTGCATAGGTGACCTTGGACTTCCGGCTATTTGGTGTGTTTTTCGCTCTTGAGTGATGGATGGATAGTTGTAACTGCCCAGGTAGAGTCTTCGCGCAGACAGACAGATTACGACTGTTAGCAGGTATTCTGAAATGCGAACACGACTTTCTCTGATCAACTCGGGATCTGGCATTAAGTCATGTCTAAATGTCTGCTAGTAGCTGCTAAATCATTTCACCTCTCCTCTTCATCGCCTGGGCAAAAAGCGCCCTCAAAATTAAGGGCGCCCGGTTATGTTCAGATTCGATCCCAACGCAGGTGAGCTTCCTCTGCCTTGTGCCGACAATCACTCTGGTCTCTATATGAGTGCTGCACCTGTGGTTTCTTGTATCTGTACTTTATCATACTCTAGATTTCTTGTACCGTTAATCCACCCCGATCAACGCCCAGCAACGGAACAAATCAACATTCTTAAACCTGCTCCTAAACCATTTAAATAAGAACTCCTGGCCAAGGTGTTCCTACAAGCTATGCCGCTATACCCCTGACGTCAACTCGTGATTTCCCCGCTAGTCCCAAAGCGGACCCCGCACTTTTTTATAAGACCCGAAAGGACAATATGATGCTCGATACACCATCATTATGACAGACTCTGAGATAAAAGAGGCCGTTGCGTCGGAGCTATCCAACAGCCCTTTCGCCTGCTCCTCACTCACCCAGCTTAGTGGAGGAACAGCCAATTTCGTCTATCGCGGTGTTCTCTCTCGGCCTCTTCCAAACGGCACGACAACCGTTATTGTGAAGCATGCGGAAGACTATCTCGCTTCAAACTCAGAATTCAAGCTGACTGCTAAGCGATGTGTATGAATTGTTCTTTCTGTTTGGGACTCAGCAATTTTAATACTTTATAGTTGGTCGAGGAAGTCGCCTTGCGGGCACTGGATGGCATGCAAAATAAGACCACGACGAGAGAAGACTCGAGGTCCGACCAGAAACATCAAGTAACCGTCAAATCACCCAGGCTGTTTCACTTCAGCCGGTCGACATATACCCAAGTCATGGAAGATCTGCCCGACTCTGTAGACCTAAAGACTTTTCTTCTCTCAGCTGACGTCTCGGGAAAGGTCTCAAAGGACTGGGCACTGTCCATCGGCCGCATGTTAGGTGCTTGGCTACGCTTATTTCACGTCTGGAGTATAGACCCCGCGCAGGCGGAGGTTGCAAAGCAGCTTGCCGAGAACACGGTTATGCGGGATCTGAAGTTTTCTATCAATTACGACAGCCTCGTGAGCATGATTGATGCATACCCTGACATCCTCGGAAATGATCATACCAGGTCTGTTTTTCAAAGAGTTAGGGATGCTGCCGCTGCTGAGCTGGAGGATACGGACACTCAGGACGGGACTATTGGGCCGATCCATGGCGACTTTTGGTCTGGGAAGTATGCGATATCACCTAACCCTAGGATTATTATACTCAACCTTGCAGTTCAATGCTGACAATACTAGCGTCTTAATTCCCAAAACAGCGCTTGAAGACCGAGCAGCATCACCGACAACTCCGACCCCGCTCTTTATCACAGATTGGGAACTAGCGCAGCGTGGAACTCGAGCTCTTGATTTAGGGCAAATGATCGCGGAACTGTATATGCTCAAACACTACAAGGATATTGACGCTGGATTGTGGGTTATAGAGGGTTTTTTACAGGGGTATGAGTATCAGCATATCCCGCAAAAGATCGCCTTCCGAACGCTCATCCACGTCGGTGTACACTTCATTTTTTGGGGTAGTACAATACCTGGATGGGGGAGTCAGGAGCAGATTTTTGATTTAGTCAAACTTGGTAGGGAACTGGTTGTAATGGCGTGGGAGACGGATCGGACGTGGTTTGATGGGAAATTTTGGGAGGTTCTTTTTAAGGCTAGGTCTTAGGTGGACACGACGGGTTGTCCATTCAGGAAACCAACGAGACAAAAATATACATGTCATACTATAGTTTGTAGCTGTCACTATTGTGCCGAAGAACCTGGAAGGCGTGGCCGGATACCTCACAATACGAGGCTACCTAGAAAAAAAACGCCCAACCGCCAGAAGCCCTGCGGAATTGCACAAAGATCTTCAGTCATGCTTCTGTCTCATTACTACAACAATAACAGACCAAGTTTCCATCTTGATCTTAGAAGGTTATGTTTGGAGATTCGTACAACAGACGGCTATGGAGTGTACCCCAAGTGCCCCCGCTAATTGACGAGCTGCCCCCACGCTGAAAGCCAGCCCTGCACCAAGATCACTAGCATTCTAAACCTAAATTGAGTCTTTCACGGGGATCAGGCCTCTGACTTGTTCATCATGCTTGTCTCTCTATCGTCATTGGGGCGGCAACATCGGGCAAAGTATGCTACAGAATTGGGTATTGCTGTACTCACGAGCCAAGTAATCGTAAGCTGGCAGATTTCGTGACGCAAGATACACCACTTTTTTGGTGTTGTTTGAAAGATTGAGGTGTGGCTAGGTAGAGTTCAATATTACAGGTCCAAACGCCTTCTCATGAAGGAGCAGAGAAGAGTAGAGAGATCGAATGAGACGATTGTCCTGCGCAATCTATCTAAGTCTGACCCTTTCTCCAGTGAACGGGGATGGTCGGTATTTCCGATCAAAATTGTTAGCTGGTCTTAACGAGAATTATGTGACGCCCTAAATGAAAAAGAAGCCCATATCATTGGATTTCCCATGACCGCATCAAACCCTGAAAAGTCACTATCCATGAAATATAACCGGCGTAAAGTTCCGATCATTGTGGTATCCTAGGAACGCAAAAGGCCAATCCGGAGTCCTGTGCGGACTTTTGAGAGCCAATTCAACTCCGATCAGTTGGAGTCTGCATCAGAAGCCTCCTCTTCCATCTTCAGAAGAGCATCCATGATGACACCCTCTTCTTCGCCACCATCACCGTCAGCATTCTCGTTCGTCCTAGCAACAGACATTTTTCCCTTTCCTCTGGGCCGACCCCTGGCCCTTTTAGTCGGACTCTCTCCCGGATTTACCGAACTGGAATCTGTACTTTCATTATCGGCTCCACTGGTCGTTACAGAAGCCGCATTCTTCTTAGCCAGTTCCCTCTTACGTTTCACGGGAGTCGTTTGAGCAGAAGCACGTGAATTGGGGACATCATCATGTCCATCATCGCTCTCCCCTCCGTCTTTGGCACTAGTAGAACCACTACCCTTGACTTTTTCCTTGATACGAGATACACGGTGCATGACGGCTTTCGGATTGCAATCTGTGGGTGAAGGCACGAGATCCCGTTAGCATATGAACTTCGCTTTGACTGGAATTGTCTACATGTAGTGCTGTAGAAAAGAAAGGAGAAAGAAATGGTGTGCTAAATGGCGGGAGAAACTTACCGGGGCCCATTATCTCTGCGATGGCCTTCCAATTCATCGTAGTGGTGCTTGTTTCTATGATAGCACCTAGGAGCTGGAGGAGAATTTGGTGAGTTAGCTTGATTTAGTTTCAATGCCTTATAAGAACTCTGGGCAGAATCGATAAGAATAAGTATCAGGTGCTGTACGTGCCTTGGCGTCCGCCTGGTCGTTCCAGTTCATGGGCATCTTCGAAGTTGTATGTAATGCTGATGGGTCGATTATTCTTGTGTTCGAATTGTGAGGATGATATGGTATGAGGTAGATATGGATGTGAATCAAATTCACAGTGTTAGAAGTGAAGCTGTTGTGATGGGCAAGAGAGAGAGAAGGCAGTCAAATGGTTCAAGTCCAATAAAGAGGTACACGGCTAGATGCTGGCTAAAGAGTACTGAAGAAGCAAATGTTAGAAAGCAAGACTTCAGCTTCATTGCTGCCTGGGAATGAGAGTAAGAGGGAGAATAACACTAGGAAAACACACTATTCACCTCGCCATTGATTCACTTTCGAACTGAAGTCAGGCTAAACAATATCCATTGAAGAAAAAGAGAGCATATAGCATAGCACCATTCAACATAATACAGGCGAGCCGAGTAGTGTGTAACAGCCGAAGATCTAAGCCAGGCTAAATACAAACTTATTGTTCTTCTCCGGGTGATATGCTGAAAAGCCATCGTCCACAATCATTTCCTCTCTACTCTTCGCCGGCGTTTTCAGGTTATCAAACTCGCGGAACATCCGGCCAAGGGTCACGTAGAGCTCGCAATAAGCGAGTCTGTTGTCTAGGTTAATACTGTCAAAAATCGGATATGGCTAGAGACATACGGCATGCCGATACATCCCCGCGTTCCCTTTCCGAACGAAAACAGGTATCGTTCGAGCACTTTTGCCCTTGAAGGATCAATCCAGCGGTCTGGGTTGAATCTTTTGGCATCGTGGTATATGTCTTCGTTATGGTGCATTATCCAGGAACTCATGCTCACCACAGTCTTGATGGGCCTGTGTTAGTCTACGAAGATAGCAAGAACAATGAAACATACTCCAGGCGGGACATGGTAGCCGTTAAACTCGGCTCCAGGGGGTGGGACCACACGAGGAAGCCGGCCAGGAACGCCAAAGGACAACCTGCTTCTGTTCATATATGATGACAGTACTCGTTCAGCAGGGCTTACCGGAGTCCTTCTTTGATGACAGCAGTCTAAATGATTAGCACATATGGTTTTATGCGGCTGTAAATGGAAGTGACTCACCAAATACGGGAGCTTCTCTAAGGCAACAAACTCTAACCGGGCCTCGGGGTTCGGGAATGCGTTCTTGAGCTCGGCAGATACCCGGGCGTATATGTCAGGGTTACGGACGACATTGTACGCTGCAATCGTCAAAGTCTAGACCATGATAGTCAGCATCTAATAATGGCGATTTGCAGGAGCCACCGTCATCAATTCAGCATCAGTTTTATGCGCAAGACTCACGTTCCCTGTAGTATCTGACGCAGCACCTAGAATATTCTGTGCTTCACTCGAGAGCTCGTCCACATTTGGCACTGCGTATCCTTCCGCTGCATCAGGGCGTAGTAGTTCGTGGAATATGGTAGTGCGAGAGACCTTTTCGCCTCTTTCCACCGCAGCCTTCACCTTGAGAACTTGGGCTCGCGAGCTCTAGGCGGCATCAGTAGAGCAACTAAATAATTCCACTTCGGAGGATACCATGTGCTGAGACCTCCTCAATGCCAGTGGGGCACTAAGGCGCTCTGCTAGCCAGAAGGGTATTTTCTTCGCTACTCGCTGGATGACAGGGAACTGCTGGAAGGTCCACAGCGCAGGTCCTGTATCTCGGAACCCGTTGAAGAAGTCGATTCCAAAGTCGTCTCGGTCGAGAAAGTTGTACGAGTTGCCAAATGCATAGTCCGTAATGACGTCGACTGATATTGCGCGGAAACCATGATGAAGGTCAATAGCCCCAGTGGAATTGAAAGCCTTCTTCATGCGTGCAACCAGCTTCTCCGCCTTATCCTGCACGATGTCCTCCAGTTCAAGTACCTTTTTCCGCGAGAAGAACGGGTTCAAGGCGGCTCTTTTCACGCGGTGGACATCTGGACTTGGAGCCGTAAACACGGATCTGTCGGCGCCAAACGCACTGTAAAATGCGGCATCCTTGGGGTATCGTGACCCCACGAAGTAGATTTTTTCCAGGTTCTCGGGGTCGCTAAGATGAATTTCATCCGGGGTGATGCGGATTACCGGCCCTGGACAGTTAGTAAATCTTAGTAGGGGACCGCTGACGAGTACAGATTGTACCATATTGCTCGTGCAGTTCTTGAACGCGGAGGTAGAAACGCTTGGTGACAATATTGTACCAGAAAGAGTAGAGCCAAGTTATTTTGGCGAGAAGTGGTCCAGGGACTTTGGAGAGAGGATGGAAAAAGACTCGATATATAACGACCCAAGCTGTTCGTAATAAGGCTATCACCGACATCAAAGTTGCCAGCCGCCAGAATATACTTTGTATATCGATAGCCATCAATCTAAGCGTACTTTCTGTGGGATCCATTTCCTTTTATATAAACCGCGAAAAGGGGAACTTTGGACGGGCGGGGCAATGCTTCGTTAATGGTGCACTTGTGTGAAATGGGTAGGGCGATGTCTAGGCCAAACAAATGTTCAGCTGGCTTGAACAGGTTATTGACAGAGGTCGCTGAGGAGTGATTTCATCCTAGGCTGTATATGCCCTCCGGTGGCTATAATAGTGCTTGATGACTGGGCAGACTCGGTAAGAGGGGTCACAGGGGTTACACTCCATCTGTCACACAGCATACTTGGGTAGATATCTGATATATTGCCGTCGAATACAGAAGAAATAGACGGATTTGACACGTAACAGACGTACTCTCCAATGCAGAAGTAGGCGGCCTGTGTCAAAGCTTTGAAAGGTTCATGTGTGTGACATCGTAGACGTATGTGTTCAGTGTGCATATTCTATGCAACAGAGTCTGACAGACGTTGCATTCAGAGCTAGGTACGTTGCCAGGCAGCTCATGTAGGCAATGGAGAATATGAGGAAGTACAAATACAGTTTACTACGGTTATGGTCTGGATTCCCAAAATTATCTTGCGGTTTAGGTCCACGGTAAAACGGCTTTGGTCCATGATATCGGCATTATTTGTGGCGCATATGTGCCCATAAGGCTTGTCGAGGCGCATGCTTAGCCTGGTTATGGGGGTGTAAGACCAAGTAGCTGCAATGATTGTGGGCGGTAGCTCTCGAACCTCCGACTGAAAAATCGTTGCGGTACTGCCATAGCCGTTGTCTAGCTTTGGGAGACGCAGAGCCGTTATATTGATTCAGAGTCTGGATTATCTGGAAGGACGTTTATAGGTACGCTCCTACACTGCCGAAGGAAGCCCTGAACGGCTGGAATGTTAAATAGAGGAATTGGTGCTCGGTTGACTCAGAATCGAGCGTCGGTGTAAAATCACGACGCCTTTGTGGAGCTTCAAGCCAAGAGAGCCTGGGCCTCGCCATGTACGCTGGTTAGTGGCAGAATAGATCAAGGCTTGGGTTGCTGTCAGCCCGATTCGATGGTGGGCACGTAGCACGGGAGGCTTGACCCCTCACGGTTTCTTCCTTAACTTACCACTCCCCAAAGCCTGGTGAATATCTTGAACTCTCAGACACGTTCTTCGGTTCGGTCTTTTGCATGTATCTAACAGCAAGCTCTGCGCCTTGAACTTGTCAGCGTGATTTTCACGAGTAATGGACTTGTCATTGAGGACGCGACATGGATTCGTACGGCGATACCTAGTGACCAATCCTTTTGTCTAGTCACAGGGCTCTAGTATGCTGCTCGCCTTGAATCATATGGCATAATGATGGGTCTAGTTCTTTGAGGATGTTTTGAAGAGCCAGACAGGGTGTGACTGCTGAATATGTAGGTCGAGAAGGACCATAAATAAACCAAATTATCTGGTTATCGTCGATTTCAATGCGTAGAATCGAAAGCACGGAACTGGACTGGAGACAAAACTATCCCAAGCTCAGCAAGGAATAGTCTCCATAAAGTCACTAAAGAATGCTGCTCAGTATATTCCTCCCTTGACGGCGTTTTCCTACTTACAATAACTCCATTACATATTTCAACTTTGTTCTATAGCAACGATAATTCTGTCATTGGACAAAAGCATGAGTCAATTGGTGAGGCGTGAGATTCCAAATCAGGGCTGACTTTTGTGTTATGTCATTGTCATATTGAGCGAGGGAAAGTTGTCCTAGTAGCTTGGCCGAAACCGCAGAAACACGATTAGCATCTATGATCTCATGAAGTTATAATAACAAAATTGAATTGTCACTTACGGACCATTTCAAAGTTCCAACTAGTTCTGGTAGGAACTGCAGCGAAAGGGGCGGAAGGACGGAGCATCGCTGGGCCACGAATAGGGAGACCATCATTACAGATAGATTATTAGCGCTCTGCTGAATGAGGAAGCCAAGTATCCCGTATATTGTCAAACGAGAACGTGCGTGGCAGTTGTTGCACAGAGTTCAGGGTCACTGTTGAGAGAGGAGGGTGTTTTCGCCGTGCGCGTTGATTGGTCCGTGCATCTGATGTGTGTATGCACTGGTATTCAGCTATTCTGGTACTGGAAACACTAGCTGAGCATGCACCAACGGCTTCACCGCAGAAGATTTGTCTGATCCAAGTTTCAAAAGGATATCAAGAAAGGTCTACCGGCAGTAGAGTGGATCTGGCGGATGATACACTCTTGGTATGCTGGAGGGCATAAGCCATCGCATCAAGGACATCCACCATATGCACTGTCGCTTGACAAAAAGTAACTAGAACTTGCGCCGAGGCCTACTGCACCTTCCTAAAGCTAGAATTGTAGGTTTAGTATTTGCATCAAGCTGAGTTGCCATCTATAAAGAACAACAACCGAGGTAAGAACTTCATATAACAAATAAATTTGAAATAAAGAGCCACCTAACCATGAAATGAAGGCTCAAAGACTTGGAAAAGCCATTGCCCGCCCCTTATAGATCAAACCACCGAGTGTCCCAGAGAGAAGTAGCCGCCAAGGAATCATGAAAGTGGGTATAGACAGAAGCCAGGGTCTGGTAAGACTGACCGCAAGCTTGAATGAACACGGATTGGCCCTCGTAGCGCATTCACCAAGCATGGCCTACGTCGCCCAGGTCAACGTCTTGACCTGTCCATTCCTCGTCCCCGCTTAACTCATCGTCCAGAAAGTCTGATTCATTGAATTGTGTATCCCTCGGGCGCTGGTTGTCGATTCGAATTTCCACAACATCGCACATGCCCTGGGTAGCAGAGGTGTCAAGCTCACTGTCATTTTCATTCATCTGATAAGCCAAGGGCGATGAACGCCGGTTTTCTTCACCATCGGAATGCCTGAGGCTAGCGATTCGCGCGCTTTTTCGTTTCGACGGAGAGGCTAACTCGGTGTCGTTGGGCTGCGAGCCCTCGGTTGGTTTGCGTGAAGCCAGGCCCTCCGAGTGCCGTGCGAGCGTGCAAAGTGCTGGATTGGGTGGCGTGCTTCGCCGTAAGAAGACCCTCTTCAGCTTGCCAATCCACCTTTCACGAAAAGAGGCACGGTCACGCCATCCAGTCTTGAGAATTGCGCTAATCACCAGAGTCCGTAAACTACGAAGCTCAGGAGCAGCTTCGATTAGGGAAGCAAAAAATGCTTCGGCCGTGCTCTCCTTCCACTTGCGCAACTGGATCAACTCCAGGTGCTGTAAGGTGGTAGGCCATGATGGAATCTCCGAGGGGGAGAGCAGCTCGTCAAAGTGAGGCTCAACGTCGTGATATGACGAAAGGTCGTGTATCGAAATATCTACTGTAAACTTTTCCAGAGACGGACAGGATCTTTTGAGATCAACAACGAAAGAGAGGCTCAAATGACGATTGTGACTGAGACTCAATTCACGCAGGCCATGGCCGTGAGAGCCAAGAAAGAGGCTAAAGTTGGCCGTAGTTACATCATCACAGTTGTTGATGGTAAGGGAAGCTAGGTTCAAAGGTAACTTTGGTAGTAGACAGTCATTCAGTATAGAGGAACCCAGAAATTCCAGTCGTCGCAACATGGGAAGCACGTTGAGGGCCGCTGCCAGAACGTCCTCTCTGGTATCAGCCATCCCAACAACTTGATCATCACCATCTGGATCTTCCGCACAGATGTGAAATATCCTGAGATTCTGAATACTCCTGAACGAAGCCTCATTATGATTTTCTAACATGAGTGGAAGCAGATTCTGCGTGGTCATGAACCGGGCATTCCAGTCCCAACTGTGAAGTCGGATCGAATTCGAATTGATAGTGTTGAAAAGGGCGTCAGGATAGAACCATTTTGAAGAAGGAATACCCCACCGAGGAAGACCAACCATGAAATCGTCTCTGTGATAGAGCCGTAGTGTATTGACCTGGGGAGTATGTTGGACCAACGCTGGTAGGTCGAAATACCCGAAGGCAGGACCGCTTTTGTACAATAGAAGGGCTTCGACATCGACATGTAGCTCCTTGATCTTATTACGGTAGTTTGTAGACAGCGAGTCTTGAGGTTTCATAAGAAGGCTTAGCAAGCCATGAGACTTGAGGGCAGGTATCGTTGGCACCGAGTAGTAGAGGGCTGCTAGCGCAGGCTCGTGGAAACTGCGGCATAGCAGGGCAATATTCACAAGCCAACCCACCGTGCGGTTCCTCTTCAGAGCTCGTTCATCTACAAGAGGGTAAGAGGCACGGAGGAAAATGTCGAACAGTATATGATATGGGAGAGTCTGCCATGGGGGAATGACTCCCGAACTAGCGAATAGGGTATCCGTCTCGTCCGCCACCTTTTTCCGCTTGTTGAGAGGCCGTCCCAACTCCAGTCGCCTTTTGGTCGGTGTCCGCTTTGCCTTCTGCGTCTGGGACCTTGTTTTAACAGACCGTCTACGACGAGGACGACTGGCCGTCGATTGTGTTGGAGGCGTTGCCTGCATATCGGCGTCGCGTAGAGGATAGGTCCGATGAAGCGAATCATCTGGATCTTCCTCCCGAGAATTACTAAAATCATCATCATCTGTCGACTCTTCACGGTATGATATAGGAATGCGATTCGAATCTCGTGATCGTAAGGAATGCGACAGGCCGCTAGAGCGCTGTTGGTCGGACTCGCTGTCTCCGCCTAGAGAATCGCTAGGCCCGCTATCTTCGTTGTAGGAGGGGACGTGGGTGCGATTCGAGCGAACCGGTCGCGAGCGCCTTGTAGAGCGTGCCATGACTCTAGCCGTACCGGTACCGAAGTACTGCGGGAGGAGGGACACGGACGATAAAGCGGATCATGTCCCCCTCAGTTGTGAGTCGGGTCGAGGTTAGAAGTGAAGAGAGTGACATGTAAGAAAAGCTAGCGAGGCAGTCATTGCTTAAAAAAGCTATCACGATGAACGGTGGGATGAACGATGGGATGAAGTCGAGTCGTCAACTGGTCGAATGAAGGTTAATCAGGTTATCGATACCGTCTCCAATCCAATTCGATAAGAGCAAGGGAATCCATGGTCTGATGCGAAGAGAAGTCAGGTGACCAGACTAGTAGGCTCGTGCGGGCATGGCATGGCTCGTGAGCTGTGCGTCCCAGAGCCTTGATAATAATAGTAGCACTAAGCGCAAGCCTAGTAGTACTAGTAGCCTTTCGTACAGGTCGATAAAGCGGCAGATTCCAGCCACCCTCTTCCCCTCCCCTCTTCCCCATCTGCTGTCCAGGGCTATGGCGGACTGCTACCCCTTGGGCCTTTGTGATGATCAACTTGACAACTTAATTCATCTGCATGATCCTCGTTCTTGTCAATATATCTCCCAACATCATCATCTCATGAGCCTAATCCAGGCTGGTTCCTGGGCCTCAATCGTCGGCCACAACCTGATACTAGCGCTTTGCCGTAGATGAAATTCGAGATCGTCTATCCGAAGCTCCTCATGCGCCCTGACTTATCTTCTATGAAGGATATATAGGCTCAGCCCTCTGCTATCAATTTCCGGGAGCTTGCTCGTCTGTCGCGAAATCGTCGCTCGCGATGCAGGGCGCTTTTCCGACTATGGCCAGTCAGCCCGAGCGGAATGACCTGGGCGGAACCGCCATGGTAATTCAGCAATATGCCAGGTATCCAGCTTCCCTGGAGCCTGGGTTGCAGAGCGCCTCATCCATTGGCAGTGCCGGTTCCCAGATGGCCCTCTCCAAATCTCCGCCGGTCCAGCGCAAAGCAACTCCCCGTAGTCTACAATCGTCGCCTACTGTTGCGCGCTCGGCTATTCCACCGGGGCCACCACCGGGACCACCTGTGCGCTCAGGACCGTCGATGTCTCCTCCAGTGTATGATACCTCGCGCCAGAAACAGATGGGCGATCCAATAGACCGGGCAGATGTTCGGTCCCTGCCTTCTCGCGAAATCACGGATGAAAACATTGACGATGCCTACGTCCTTTTCATCTTCTATTGCAACCCCAACGTGCCACTTTCCGCCGATTCAACCGAGTTACGCAAGACTTTTCGGTCTCCTCCCCGCAGTGACGGGAAGAGCTTTAGCATATTTACGTTATGGGAACTGATCAAAAAGCTAGATAACAAAGAGTTGAAAACGTGGATCCAGCTGGCAATTGAGTTAGGGGTGGAACCGCCTGATATGGAGAAGAAACAGAGCACCCAGAAGGTTCAACAATACGCAGTGCGTCTTAAAGTATGTGGTCGTCGTGCATATTTTGATTCCAGTGACTAATTGCTCTCTAGCGTTGGATGCGTGCGATGCACGTGGACGCGTTTTTTGAATATTGTCTCGGCCATCCGCATTCATACTACACCCAACTTCCGGCGAGCAACGCTGTTGTCAGTGATAGCCGTGATGGGGTTCCTTTGGAAGAGGATCTCGCCTTGCGAGCACTTGTTCCTCAATGGAAACCAAAGCGGGGAAGAAAGAGGGCAGAGGAGAAAGATAACTTGAGCGAAAGGGCCCTTAAGAGGCCGCAGCTTGACACCTCTGTTGGCTCTTTTCACGCAGGCTCGTTTGCAGCGCATTCGCACACCTTCCCGCAAAGTGCTATCCCTTTTAGCGCATTCCCAGATGATATGGAACCGAATGACCCGTGGATGACAGCGTCCTCATTTCCAGCTGATGCGCCTCCAGATGCGTCCGGTCCTCAACAAGGGCAAGATTTCCGCTGGAAGGGTCTCGATCGTGAAATATCCCCTGCTGGCTATCCGCAGTCGGCAGTCATTCCAAGAGGGCACCATTCGTCGGACGTTTTCCTTTCCTCTGCAGAACCACGATCCGCGGTGACACCATCTTCAGGAGATAAATCTCGTGCTAAAAGGCGACATGGACCCGCTGTCTCGTCTGCCTGGCCAAACATCACAACCTCGTCTACTGGAAAGATGCGCGGCAGGCCGCCAAACAGGGGAACAGTATCCGGACCATTCTCGTCCTTTCCCGTCAATCCCAATCGCTCAGATCCTTCTCATTCCCATAGTACCGGGTTGAGACCCTCACCCTCCATCGTCCTACAGCAGGACTCTACTGAATCCCACTACAACCAGTCTCCAACGCCGCTAAATTCCAATGGAAAGCCAAACAAACTCCAACTACAAGTTCCACAGCATTCAGGTGCCCCTGTTCGGCTTGCGACTCCACCTACATTACTCGTAAACGGGGTGAGCAACGAATCGGCCGTCGCAAATAACGGAGCAGCGGCATCTCAAGGGGAAGGATCTAGCACCACAGTTGTCGCGAACACAGCATCTAATATCAATCGTAATGGCGTTTCCAGCACTATCATAAGCCCTGATGACGTGTCGCGGACACTCTCAGCGGAACTACTACGAGCAAGGGTCACTGGGCGACAATCTCCCTTAAGTCCCGAAGAGGGACAGGCACTAGCGTCTGTAGTGGTGACCAACTTGACAGCTCTATATTCCAAGTTGCCTTTCAGTGCTGCTGCTCTAGCATCAGCACTACACCTCGGACTGGGTCCTTACTTCGGGTACCCAGGAACAATGAATAGCACCATAAAGGTGCACATCAAGCACAAAGACAGAAATGCCGGTAACTCTGGGCTCTCCAGTTCGAATAAGGGTCCGGTAGACCCTGTATACAGCATCACCCTCGATCACAGGCATGGATCAGGCATTTTGAATAGTGTCTCGTTTGAGGATCTACACATCGGCAACGTAGGCGGCAACACCTCAACAGGCCCAGTCGCGGGCACACTTGGCACTATCCCGCGTCAGAACGACGAGTTGGACAATAGCTTCGCTGAGTTGCAAAGCTTGACCGACGCCGATTATGATATGGATGACGGAGAAAGCGCGGTAACCGAAACGACTTGGAAGCAACGGTACATGAAGCTCCGCGCACAAATGCAGAAGAGGGAACGATCCTTGTCCCAGTACAAGCGCAAGATCCTGGAATCTGTCATGGCGGATATATAAGGTTACCTTGGCATATTTTGCCATTTACGATACATATTTTGTATATTTTTAGCTTGGCCCTGTGTTATGTCTGTCATGTTCTCACTATGCCATATACCCAAAATCTTTTTGATTACGCAGTGTTTTATTGTTTCCTTCCGTTTCCCTACACTTTGGATACCCACTAAGCAATGTTGATTCACGATTGCACTAAGTCCGAATCATAATGAATAGATGCAAATGACCAGATTCCCTATCTGCCCCGATCCTTCTGTGGCAGCGCTATATGAACCTTATTTAGGTAAGAGTCAGGAACGGAATGCTGCACATGAAATAAATAATGAGAGAAAAACGAAAAAAAAAGTTGAAGATAGCTGAGAACCCAACGCCGCAGCTGCTTTCAAACCCGGGGGTATCTTGCCGTTGATTATTTTTATCAATTCCTTCCTTTCCAGGAGCGAGAGCAAAGAACACAGCGAACATAGGTGAGACAGCCAAGCAACATGTATGATCTATGCCTCCTCGTCCTCATCCAGAGTCTCGTCTCCAGCAAAAGCCCTACGAGTATTGCTCGCTTGATCGGTTTCTTCCTTATGAAAGCCATCTTCCCCCTCTTCAGTCCCCTGATTTTCCTCTTCAGCCACTATCTCCTCCGGTGCTTTAACATTGGGAGGTCCCCCCCTCTTCCTCTTCGGAGCAGGTTCGTCGCCATTGTCGTCCTGCTTAGGAGCTGGTTCTTTGCGCTTCCTGCTTTTTTTCGCCGCTCCACTTGCGGTCTGGACCTGGCCCTGGTTGACTTCACTGGGGCCGGCCCGAGCAGGGGCGCCGTTAACTCCAGCAGGGACTTTGCCTTCACGATGGGCTTCTAGAAGGCGTTGGTAGCGCCTTGCTCTGTTGCAGGTTAGTTCGGTTTCCTGTTCTGCCGGGGAAAGGTTGGAGATAAGGGATTTTTAAGGTCTGAATACGTACGCGGCTCCTGAAGTGGTGATGTTGCATTGTTGTGCAACGGCTGCAAAGTCGATCTATTAAAATTGACGTTAGTTCAGGTTCAATAGCTTTATAGTGTCAACTTCGGCTGATTTGGTCACGGAAGACGATGAGGGGATGTGAGGATATTCTGGCGACCTTTTGGATATCGGAGTGTTGAATACAGCTCAGGAGGAGAACGACATGGTCGTCGTTAGAGAGAGACATTCTGCCTTCTTGATTGCGCTTGTTTGATTGCTTGCTAGGTCGTTTGTTGGTTCGTAGCTGTCTTCTTGTTTGACTTATGGAGTAGGTACGTACATATGTCGGTAAAAAGATATATGTATGTGCTTGAGTTTGAAGTTATGGTAGTAGCATAAAAGAGAATCGAAGAAGATGAACGAAGAAGGGCTTCTAATTGTTTGAAGAGGAGAGTTGAAGAGGACTAGTAAATTGGAAGCAGAATTGAGTGAAGGGAGAGGCTAGGATGAGGGTAAAGAGAAGGATTTGGGATCCTAACACTCGGAGTATTGTTAACAGTATGACCAGCCAAATATTGAGGCAAAGAAGATAGCTTTGCATTTTCTTTTGCTTTGTATTCTTTGATAGAATTCTTAAAAAACTTCTTGTCAAAAAGCGAATAAAGGTGGTGTCTTGTGAGGGTTGGAAGTATTTAATATTAGAACACTGGTTCATTTGCTCTGTCGCGTCCTAAATAATAGAAAGCGCGTAGTCGAAAGAAGATCTCAAGACCATTAATAAGTCCTTGTAGATCAAGATATGCCTAAATGCCCTTTTTTTTTTGTGTGTGTGTGTGTGTGTGTTGGGACGCGGAAGCAAGAACAAAATCCACATCTTCGCCTCCATAACCAAAGCCATATCTGGCCATAACGGTTATGTTATACACCTGATTTCTAGGGTTCTATCTAAAATTTCAAGCGCTCGTGATATTGCCTGTTATGCAGTTGGGGTAACCCCCTATGATGGACTTTAGCCTGACAGCGTTTTTGATCACAGCGCTTTATCAAACAGTATCAAACAGTAGACTTACCATTGACTATGCTTCGAGCACTGATGTCACTTTTCTTCTGTTCAGAGCTGCCAGAAAGGTCTCCAGCTTTGACGAGAGGTTCGGGCGTAGCGACTCGTTCGGCGGCAGAGCACCTCTTGCACGCTTCCTCGCGCTTTAACCAGTACCTACACCCGTAGACCTACCAGAACCACGCTTGGCAGAACGCACCGCTGCGTAACTCTTGCAGTTAACATCATCGTCTCTGTCTTCGACGCCGATGACCTTCCTCTTCTCGGTGTTTACGTTGGGCTCTCCATGGTGCACTCGAGGCCGGTGAAGCCGTTCCTGTTGCGGAAGGCGCGGGGGCAGTTACCAACACTTCTGACGTTGCTGTACTGCAGGCTTAAGCGGTTGCTGCGAGGTCGACCTGGTTGGTGCTAACTGCTACTCTTAGCTGCGGTCGGACGCGATTCGGAAACTGGCTATCCAATCTTACCTTACCTCGTTGTCAAGGATATTTTGGTGGATTCGAGACTTGAAAACACGTCTGGTAGTGGAAGACATAGTGGGCGAAAATTGGTGCTAGATACGACAGTATGGAGATAGTCTATATGAGTCGATAGTCAAGTAAGGAACGCAGGAGGTGCTTAATATCTCTGGAGCTGCCAATGAACGAACTTCATCGAGAGTAGATGGAAAATCTTGTAAGCTGCGGGTGTGGAAATTGGAGTTTCGAGTGAGAGAACCAAGAGGCCCTAAGAAGGAGATGAAGGACAAAGGCGAGGAATAACAAGAGACCAAATTACCGCTTTGAGATATATGAACGGAGTGAGAGGAGTCCTGGCTTAGTCTTCTGGCAAGACTCTCGCAGAAGAACATTCTGTTACTACTCAATTCCAATGTAAAGGAAGAGAAAGCCATCCCCAAGAGCAGAGAGTCCTGTAGCTTGCCTCTTTCCGGGCTTTTCTATGTAATTTGATTGTTTTCCGGTACACTACGCTTAGTAGCTCCGATGGATCCAGAAGGAAGAATAAAATATAATAAAGATAAATAAAGATAAAGACAAAACTTGATGGCAAAGCGTACTATACTATGATACCTCTGATACCAATACCTCTAGAAAGCCAACAAGTATCTTATACTAATCTAGTAGCGTGGAACCAAGCTCCTCATCTAATCATTGCGAATAATCACCTCATCTTTTACCTCTTCTTTCACCATCGAAATTTCCGTCGTTACCAACCCCTTTTGTTCCTCAGGCAGGGTCCTTGGCTCAGCCTTCACAGGCGTCCAGGGCACCGGTGAACGATACCCAATCTCGTACGCAGGAACTGGTGGATAAGGAGGTGTGGACGAATAGGCAAGTGAAGAAGACATTCTCAATTCAGCAGTTAACGGAGGCATTTGATAGTGATACGGATTAGCGATGGAAGGCAAGAATGCAGCTGAGTGCGGATGTTGCTGTGAGTGCGGATACGGTGAAGACATCATACGCGAGCCACACTGCGGAATAGTAGCAAGGCGTGGTATTTGTTGGCCGGGAAGCTGCTGCTCAGTCTTGATAGACGGGCCCTTTGGTTCGCACCGACTCTCTTCGGATGGTTCGGTCTTGATCATGGGCGTGGGTGTGGGCGAGGGCATGGGGGACGAACCCTTTTGTAGGCCTGCTTTGCAGGAGCCTGTGCTTGGCTTGGAGGATGGCTTGTTCGCTGGACGCTTTCGTTGCTGGGGCTGGTAGCCTTCCATCTGGTTTCGGAAGCGGTGGTAGCGCATGCGGGCGGCGTGGCCGTTGGAGATTTCGAGCTGCGAGGCGACGAGACTCCAGTCGATCTGTTTCTGGTTAGCAAAGCAATCTTGTGAGGTAAAGGGGGTACTAACGCCTTTAAGGTCAAGCTGCTTGATGATTGTGTAAAGGAACTTGGCTGTTGGGCTGTCGATGGGCATGGTCTTGCTCCGCCGAACTACGATGGGAGCAGAGTCCTTCGCAGAAGAGGAATCCTTGACAGGAGACATCGTGAATGTAAAGCCAAAGTTTGAATACAGAGTGGACCTGAGTTTGTCTTGAGATGATTCTCAGTGAAATGCAGTGGAAGGGAGGAAACACACCTGAGCGCACGCCTCTCTATATATGCTGTCCGCCCTGGCAATGGACCCTAATAAGAAAGGTGACTCAAGGGTAGAAGTTTTTGCTGTCAACAAAGAAAAGAGGAGAGAGCTTCATCTGCTGGAACTCTTAGGCCCAATAGGCCAGATAGCCAAGAAGAGTTTTGTTCTTAGTAGTTGGGGTGAAAGGCTGGGTGCTGCATGTCTTAGGTGCAGTCAATGGCAGCCACCATACTAAACAGCACACCACGCAGGCCCACCCAACTCTTCAGCAACACCTGCAGACACAGACATAGGCACAGCCAAGGACATGTTCTTGAGTGTCATGGAATGATGGAATGGCCTTTGTTATCTATTTTAGAACCCGCTGTTTCTCCTCTTGAGTTGGGCCAGTTGTTATTCGACGTCACGTGCATTGTCATGCCCTGAAACAACAGCATCAAGAATACAGACAAGTTACGGAAGCGCTTCTGCTAATAAGTTTCTGAATATCCAACACTCCAAGACTATTAGGAGCAAAACCTACCACTTGGTAGGTCGTTCTCATGGTCTGCCTGAAGGGAGGGCTACCTGCATGAATCCATGTGATCAGGGTTTAAAAACGTCTCTGTATACAGTATGGGAGACAGTTTCTTGCGGCTCTATAAGTAAGTGGTTGCATTAACCCCATAATGATGTCTCTTTCTATATGATCTTACAGAGCTGATTGGAGTTTGGTGGTCTTGAGAGCAACAGAGCTTGCCAACAGCCACACAACTGCGCCGAATGTCTCAGCCCGTGCTTTCCAGCTTAGGGTGGGCAACAACAGATAGAATTCTAATCTAAACGCTAAAAATTCAGTTATATTCTCTAATGGAAGACTGTCAGCTCTATTTGGCGTCCGACACTTGGTTGATATCATTTCATATTCTTAAAGCAGATCTTCCCTACCATGTGAGGCTCTTTCGCAGGATGTGGCGGACGACAGGCACATCAAGCTATATTTTTCTTCTCTTTCCCCACTGTCTTGAAATAAATGTCGTGTTCTGCGTGTCGTCACGTGTGCTAATGCGGCGCTTAATAGATGAATCGTTGGGTATACGACGCAAAACTTCAAAAACTTCGCCGTCTCTCTCCTTGCCCAAAGCCCAAACAATATGTTCAATATAATTAGTCCCATAGCCTTTTCATCTCTAGACCATACAAAGGTCAAATCCTGGGGAAATGGGTTCACGGCGCAAGCTCCGCTGGTCTGTGATCTTCAAAAGGACACGTTCATGCTTCTTGCAATCTTCTTCCAGTCGAGTTTCAGAGAGGCAGAATTTGAACATCTTTCGGATTTTTTGAAAATCAACATATACTCTGGCGAGGGTTTGAGATATGATGCTTGCATACCCACACCTTCGTCAGCGAGGTACGACTATTGTTCATGCTAACACATTGGTGAAGTGGAAGACGCATCAAGAAAACTGTACCCGATCGCGAAAAAAGTCTTCGGAGACCACTAGACATGTAAACTGATAATTTTAGACTAAAAATCAGATGGATGTCAACCATGGCCTTTTTGACCTTATCATGGATGCGTCCGCCGTGCAGACGATCTCGTCAAGGTTCCCAAACTCTCTCGGCTACGAGACGTGAAATCAGTTTCTCAGAAGCTCCAGTGAGCCCAAATACACATGTACCATCTTAAGGGCTAAAGATGGTGTTCTGCCTACACCGCTTCATTCAGTCGGACAAGGGCCAGGAGCGAATCTCGTACATACAGAGCCGGGCCAGACCGACAATATCTATCTCCTTTCCAGAACCAATATAAAATACACACCCATACCTCTCCTCCCAAGCTCGACACTCAACCAAGGCTCATTCCTCACAAGTGAAGCCGAAACGCGGCCAAGAGTCACAACCTGACGCAAAATCCCACAGAAGCAACGGACAAGCTAAGGCTCGTCATGGAAGGTAGCAAGGCCCAAATCATCCCACCCAAGGCCCGCGAGAAAGCTCTGTAGAGACGCTGTTCGAGAAACACGCTCTCAAAAATACCTGTCGTCCAACGCCATTGCAGACCAAAGCACGATTCCAGACTTCTCACACCATTGACAATCAACATTCACCTGTGGGTAATCCATAACCATTCATGTCTTCACAGCCAAAATATAGAGCTGGCCTGCTGGAACCCCAAAAATGGTCCATATGAACGCAGCAGCCTTGCAAGTTCAAGTACGATGGTGACGGTCAGGGAGCGGACTAGGACACATTCCATTTTAACATTGAAGACATCTTGCAGGCCGCAAAAAGCCTGGAGCTGATGTGTTGCACACTGAGATCTGGGCCTACCGTCTTTGCAGTTTGCTATTGGCGATTCAGAGATTCATGTTTGATTGCTTTCGTGCAATCTGTTTCTCGTGAATTGATCAAATGACACATTAAATGACGAGGAGAATACCCGTGACTAAACGCGACGCCATATATCTGGGTCTTTTGCCCTAAGGCGAGCTTATGTCGGCTAGTGCTTGCAAAGTGTAAAGCAGAAGATATTCAGTTGACGATCTTGATATGTGGCTGTAGATTCCAACATACTACGGTACTAGTTAGCCCATGGATGGTGGGTCAGGCTGCCCCACCATCTCTCCAATGCAAACCAACAACTCCTCGTCCACGGAATGTTACGTATGGCAAGTCTCTGGAACACTTTGGATCAGTGTCTACCACAGCTATCTCCGTCTATTCTTCAGAGTGCATTGCTCGTACACCATGGTTTTGGTTGCAGTAGGGGCATGCTACATCGATACAATCTTGACGTCAGTCAATCTCTTCCAGTCTCAAGAACCTCGATGATCCGCTCACAACGAGATCAGCACACCCCATTATCCTGGAGAGGATGACAAGCTACGAGCAACGAGCATATTGCGTCGGCGTGGAGGTAACTGTCCCAACACGCTGGAAGTGCTGAAACAGCTCGTAGCACAAACATCGCCCGGTCAGGAAACGCCGCTGAGTCTTATTGCCGTTCTTCCGGCACAGACGTCGATTGCCTCAAAGCAGATCCGAGATGCGTTTGAGCCTCAGGTGTCACTCAATCACTGCATTTATCGTCAAAATTTTGAGGAGCCAGCTTCGAGTTACATAATCAAGAGCCAGGCTTCGGGCAGCAGGACAATTGTCAACTATAATGAGCTGCCAGAGATGAAGCTGGAAGAATTCATTCAGATTGCTGATAAATTGGGCACGGAGGCCAGATGGTATCACTTTGAGGTGTGTATACTCTGCGTTAGATATAGATGTATGTGTTTAGCTTATGCGATGACACATAGGGCCGGATACCGGACGTGACTCTCTCTTGCATGCACCATATTCGAGAACACTATCCGAGTATCAAGATCAGTGTAGAGGTGGAGAAGCCTGGGCGAGATGGGCTCCAAGAACTCGCACAGGAGGCTGACATAGTCTTTTACTCCAAAAGTTGGGCACAGGTGAGGCTGATCATGTATGTCCAAATACGGCTGTTCTGATACTCTGCAGGCCAATGGGTACCGATCAGCGAAAGAATGTATTGAGAAGCAATCATCTCTGTTGGACAAAGCGTATGACAACTGCCCACGCAGTGATGTGTACGGTAGCTAACCAAGTCTCAAGAACCCTTCTTTGTTGCACATGGGGACAAGATGGAGCTGCGGCTCTTGAACCTCGTGCTGGGAACGCCGTACATAGTCCGGCTTACACGCCGAAGGGCTTCCAGGTTGTGGAGTATGTCTGCCAACACTATATTACCTGCTTGAGTTGACTCACTGACACAATCTTAGTACCATTGGTGCAGGAGACACTTTTATAGCCGGGATGTTGTACGGTTTGACTGTTAAGGGAGATGCTTGGGATCTTTCGCAGAAGCTGAGCATAGCGAATCGACTTGCGGGAACGAAGGTGACCCAGGAGGGCTTTAATAACCTTGGAAGAGTTCTTGAACCATTTTCGGACCCCTAAAAATGCTTTCTGGACCACAAATTATGCGCGACGATTATGGAAAAAGCTGATGAAAATGTACATATTTTCCAATTGATAGACGGACACGTCCTCATGCTTGAAATACATAACACTGCCTATTTACCTATATTAATATATACGAGATGCATCATATCGACGATTGCAGATCAATTCAGTAGGTTAAATGCTGTGGGTTAGCTCGGGGCGGGCTTGTCTGGTCATAGTATATCAAATTGCCTAATTAAATAAATCACGTGATCAGGTGCTATATCAAAGGCGGTCAACTAAAAATTATTCTGCCCGCGATTTTTTGTTTCGCCGAAGCTTTCGCCGGCTGTTAAAGCACAATTTGATCTTTTCTTCATTTCAGTCATTTTGCTCAAAATGGCCTCAGTATACAAGGCAGTGTCTAAGAGAAAGTCTCGCGATCTTACGAAGCAGCAGGATAAGGATGACGAAGATGTTGTGATGGGGGAAATGCTCGCCGATGCCGACGATACAAGTGATAGCGACGAAGATGAGGAAAACACGGCTGACGCAGCAAAGAAGCAGCTAGCTGCTGGAATGATGCCCAAGTCTCGTGTTCTGATGCTGACGTCGCGAGGTGTTACATCTCGGTGAGTCCGCAACAGCAATATGCATATCGAATCTCGCATAACTGACTGTCTTCGATTTTAGTCACCGGCATCTTCTCAACGATATGACCTCATTACTTCCTCACACCCACAAAGAAAGCAAACTGGATTCGAGAAAGAAGGCAGCTGGTTACAATCTGCTCCTGAACTCCCTTGCCGACCTCCACTCCTGCAACATGATTTTCTTCCTCGAGGCCAAGAAGAACGGTCAAGATCTATACCTGTGGCTTTCACGGCCTCCCAACGGCCCTACTGTCAAGTTCCATGTCAATAACTTGCACACGATGGCAGAGTTGAACACCGGTTTCGCGGGTAATTGTTTGAAGGGTGGTCGGGGTATCGTTGTTTTCGACAAATCATTCGATGAACAGGGCCCTGTCATGAGCCAGCCAGGCAACGAATTCCGGGGACTGATCAGGGAGATGCTACGCAGCATCTTTTGTGTGCCGAAGCGTGGCGTCAAGGGCATGAAGCCCTTTATCGACCGCATTATCGGAATCTACGGTGTCGACGGTAAGATCTGGATTCGAGTTTATGAAATTCGAGAGTCAGAAAGCGGAAGCAAGAAGAAGGATGGCGAAGAGGTAACCGACAAGCCTGCGCACAACCCCAAGGACGGTCCGGAGATTTCTCTTGTGGAAATCGGCCCTCGATTCGTCCTCACTCCCATCGTTATCTTGGAAGGCAGCTTTGGCGGTCCGGTTATTTATGAGAACAAAGAGTTCGTCAGCCCGAATCAAGTCCGTCGCGAAATTCGGATCAGTAAGGCCGCGCGGTATGCGAAGCGGAGAGATGTACAAACCGAGCGGCTGGCCAAGCGGTCAAACTTGCAGTTGGGACAAGGCGAGCGAAAACCGGGTGCTCTTGACACTCGGCGACTTTTTGGATGATTGACACCATTGTTTGGATTTTCTATTGTCTTTGTTCGATGTACTCTTAGACTTGATATCCTGAAGGATGCATATGCGTGGGATTATTGTTCATGACCTTATCAGGCGTCTTTGGTTGACATAATCAAAAGTTATGAAGCTAAGCTCCTGGCCCTGGATATTGGCTTTCTACGTCTTTGGCCAATATCTTGCAAATGAACGTTCAGAAAGTAAAGTGGATGTGCTGTGGCAGTGATCGATTAGATAAGCGATATGAACCATAGTTAATAAGGAGCTTGGACTCGTCCCGAGCTTCTGAACTTCAACTCTCAGCCGTCATGGCATCACTTTCGCAATATAGCCCTCCGTGGCTGCAGGGAGCTCAATCCTATATTCCTAACATGCTTCTTAGTGCTTTGACAATGCCCAAGTCTTCTAACCCATCAGACAGCCCCAACGGCGGGGTCGCAACTTAAAGAGTCATACATTTTTCGAGCAGGCAGCTGGTTCACTGAGACAACGAAGCTGCTCCTCCCGATTAAATCCATAAATCGAATCACTCAAAACTTTTGATGCCATATTTACAAGATTACACGATTATAGGTCAGTTGCCTATGGTTATGGAACTGGTCGGGGCTTTGCTTACAACTCTGGTAAAGAATTACCTTCAACCATGTCATTCCAGTACCTAGCCACGGAGCTTTTGCTCCACATATTCCGCTCATGCGATACGATCTCCGACGTCGTCAACCTGGCAGCAACGTGTCGTAGGTTTCGCGATGTCTTCAATTGCTCGAACAAGCTACCGATCCTCATGGATGCCGCAGAGATGGAGTTCGGCCCTGTTGATGATATCATACAGATAGCCACGCATAATACCAGTCAACCAGCTCATCTGTTCCGAACGGCACCCCTCACAGCATCCCTCCTTAAACAGATTGTTCAGATTGGCAGAGCCGCTCAGAAATGGGCGACAATCTACCCTGTCAAGAAATGGAAGCTTGACTATGAGAACCGACGTTCCCTTACCGACGAGGAGCAGTTCCGCCTACGCCGTGCTGTCTACCGGCTCTGGTTATACCATCGTGCGTTTCATAGACGCGAGTACGATCGATATAGCAGAAATCTGCTAAATACTGTCGTTGAACGTGCACAGCTCCTTCACAACTGGACCACGTCCGAGCTCGCGGATATTGAGGATATACGCACCATCATTGGTGATGTCGTTCAGAACCACATATGTCCGAGCAACGGGACCATCCAACGGAAGTTCCGGAAGCGCTACCCGGAGAGCAACCACCAGCTGACCTTCAATATCCACTTAAACTATCCTATTCCTAACATTCAAACACCCTACGGCTTCCACGATCCGAACCCCAACCCTACCGACCATGACCAATACTTCCACTTGACTCACTACACCAGCTTCAGCAATTCCTCTGTCAAATATCGCTCGCGCTTCCGGAATGATATCTTCCATGAGCCTGGCTCGGAGGGATGGGGAGATGAACTACCGCATTACTACGTCGTGCAGGATATGATGAAGCTTGACCCCGGGCAAATCCTCTGGCTGCGGGAGAATTGTCCACTGAAAGAGCAGGTTGAAACATTCGTGCTTTCTCTCGGGGACTGGTTTCGTGATAATGGAGAGACTTTTGGAGACACGCTGGCATGGGTGATTAAGGAGAGGGGCGAAGATTTGGAGGAATTTCGGGTTGCGATTGCGGAGAGGGAACTAGGAATTGCGTGTAACTAGTTTTCTGCTGATTATGTTTTTTAATTCGAATAAGAGTGCGTTCGTTGGACGATTCCGATTGCTTAAAAAGAATCTGTTATCCTACCAAAACCTTAATGGGCAGAATCACTTCCAGAAAAAAAATACAATAAACGCATCCAAAGAGTAGGGTATCTAATATAATTAACACAAGCCATCTATTTTGTCTTATCTATAGTACATGATCGATGATCTAAAGTAGTCGTATTATACAGTTGTCGTCTTTTATCGTCTCGCCACGATGTGCATCATTATCCGCTCAGTAGCTTGAGTACCAGCTCGTATGTTCCCAGCGTGATCGCAGCCGAGGGAACCGTCCGGATCATATGCGCGGTCAGACCACCGTACAGAGCCACAAACCCTTCCTCTTTGACCATTAGCCGGAGGCATTGCAGCACGCCCGTATATTTCTGTCGGCCGTCGGCCATCGGGGCTTGTCGGAGGCGAGTTCGAAGGACCTGTAATAGAAAATAGTTAATACCATTTCAGACTGGAAAATAGGGACGATAGGAAGAATTATGTACCTCATGAGGGTAAGCAATCAGCACAGCAATAAGCTTCGATACAGCCGCCGACCCACTCAGAATTAAGCCCTGGGTAACTTCACCAGACTGCGTCTTCCCCTTCCGCTCATAATGTCGTGCAACAGCAACCTTTATCCGCTCATACGAAGCCAAATGTAAGGTCGTCTCAATAACCCCGAGATAACTCGCCGCCAAACCCCGGTAAAGGCCCTTGATACCCTCCTGCCGAATAACCTGTTTCACACAATCATAGCTATTTCGATACTGCGGCGGCCTCATAGTCCCATCACTATTTATATGTGTCCGATCAAGCTGCAATCTCGTCTTGACTAGCCAGATCGGATTCGTCGCTGTCCCCGTCACAACGCCCGCGGTGGCGGCGGACAGCGCATGTGTCGAGGTTGCGTCTCTGTCCAGACCAAAGACCTCCGGGTATAAGCGCTTACAGTTGCCGTATGCGTAGAACTTGATTGCTGTCGCCGGGACAACACCTGTAAGACTAGGGCCGAGGCCGCGGAAGAGGCTGCGCCAGCCTTCGACGCGGTGGATGGAAAAGAGAATTTCAAAGGTTTCACTGAAATGCTGAATGAAGGAACGAGCGAGGGAAAGGCGAGTGTGTGAGGACATTCTGGTGGATTTGAGCTGGGCGCGGTAGTAGTCGGATTGAAGGCGCGTTCGCAGTACGTCGAGGGGAGATGTGAGGAGGGCGGTTGCCATGCCGCCAGCGCTAGAATATATTAGCATGCATGATAATGGATAAGGTGATAGAATGAGTTAATGGAAGAAATACTCACGCGCCGGCTACCAAGTGCGTCCATGAATTGTTTGTCTGCTGTACTTGCGGAGGAGAGATCGGCCCTTCCGGTACAGCAGCGTTCAGAGCTGCGTCTTTCGAGTCGTTGCGCATGGCCTGCATATTGAAGGTTTGCCTCGTGGCCGCCAGCTACCTGCGAGCAGAAAAATTCAGGCGAGAGGCAAGAAGATGAGAGATTATCAATCCATATAATCACAATGGACGAACCTTGAAGGCGACACGGTCCAGAATTTTTAGATATGGGTTATGTAATCACCTGCGGAGATAAGATGAACTCCCAGAACTGTCATTGGACTCTGGCTCCGTATAAACAGGGTTACTCCATGGACCATAAGATTTAGGGGAAGACAGCTTTCAGAAATAAAAGATGCTATTGAGGAGGCACTGTAATCCCTAGATGCTGAGCTCGGTTACTGACTGTTCCCTGGCGGCTCATATCAATAAGTAGACATACCTCATCTCGTTAGGAGACGGGTTAGCGTTGATCTCGGCGTGAGATTCTATTTATCGCATTTTAAGTACTAAGTACCTGATCCGTCCCAGGTTCGCTCATTGCCATAAGTATTTTGAGCTCTGTGGTTTCGGTTGTAGATATAAGTATGATTCGCAAAATAACTACAAATATAACTGTATACAAACCGTGTAGCCATTTCACAGGACGCCAGCATGAGTACTGAAAACTTGACCAGAGACTGGAGAGATAAAATAGGGTGTCGCAAAGTCGACTGGAGTTGTAAGATGATGAGAACCAGTCCGAAAAAGAAAGGGCTGAACAGACGGATGGGTGTGGAGATACCACTTTCATCAAGTCGAGGGTAAAAAAAAAAGGATAAAATAAAAGGCTGAGCAAGAAGAAAGCAAAATAGAAAGTGACAGGATAGTCGTGTCTCAGGGATGGTGTCAGGCCCAATAAACATCGCCATAGAATGTTCATATACTCATATGCCGTTGCCAACAATGTCCCTCTTGTGTATCATTTCGCAGAGGCCAAATAAAAAGGCAAAAAGAAACGTCAAGACCATTCAATTATGTCATCACAAATTTAAGAGACGTTCCGGTTGGCATGTGGGGGCCAGGACCGCAAATCGTTGTTGCCGTTAACAGCATCCTCCCTTGTTCTCAGTGTCTTGAGTCTTCTCAATATCGATGATCTGACGACGCTCCCCGACAGAGGCTCCACCGGATTCGCCTTCGAGCGCCTTGCTGGACACGATGCGGTAGATTTCTACAAAAAAAAAACAAACAGCGGTCAGAGAGCGTCTTTTGTAATGTCTGTAACTGGAGCTATACCTGTGAGAATGTTTTGGAAAGCAAGCTCGACGTTGCTTGCGTCCAGTGCGGAAGTTTCGATGAAGGAAAGGTTGTTCTCGCCTATCGAGCGTGAAATTTAGAGCCAAGCCATGTAAAGCGTGCAAAGAGGAACTCACTGGCAAATTGCTTGGCTTCCTCTGTAGGAACAGCTCGGAGATGCCTCAAATCGCTCTTGTTACCAACAAGCATAATGACGATGTTAGAGTCGGCATGGTCGCGGAGCTCCTTCAACCACCGGTTGACATTGTCGTAGGTTTGATGCTTGCTAATGTCGTAGACAAGAAGCGCACCAACAGCACCCCGATAGTAGGCAGATGTGATGGCGCGATAGCGCTCCTGACCAGCAGTATCCCAGATCTGAGCCTTGATCGTCTTGGAGTCTACTTGGATAGAACGAGTCGCGAACTCGACACCAATAGTAGATTTCGAATCTAGATTGAATTCGTTCCTGGTGAAGCGCGATAGCAGATTTGACTTGCCCGTTCCGCTATCGCCGATGAGGACGACTTTGAAGAGAAACTATGTAGGAGCCAGTTAGCGGTAATCATTTTGACAAAAAGAGGTCCAAGACTCACATCATACTCGTCGTTAGCCATAACGAACAGTTAGAGAGACCGAGTGAGCTCCGCTGTAGGTACGATGTAAGGTTGCTAGGGGGTAGCGAGAATCGACGTGGCGGGAGTAGGCAGCTGGGGAGCGGGAATTGACAGCAGACGGACGGAGGCTGAGTTTCTGGAGGGGCACACAAGAGTTAGTCGACGGACCAGGCCACGTCGAGGAAGTACCGAAAATGAAGAACATGCAGCAGGTGGTGCTAGTAATCACTTACAAGGCTTTCTGGCAAGGGGGAAGCGAGACGTCAAAGATAGGAGAGTCCAGATGGATGAATTGCTTGCCCTCGTTGCAGGAGTCGAGCGGGTAGGCCGCCCCGAATCCCGCTAGGGGCTAGCGAGTGGGTCACGTGCCCCGCCCGTCTCATTGTTTCTTTAGATTCATAGTCGAAATATAATGGTCAAGGAGACAATCACGCGCACTACGAGGATGGACTTCGTCAGCAAATTTGGAACTGAATGCGACTCTTAAAGCTTGTGCTTCTCTTTTCGCGGCGCTGCTAATAGACTGCACTTTGCTGTACGGAGTGATGTTCTCACTAACACTGTGCTCCACCTTCTCCAGGTCAATTCCCTTCAGCAGCTGAACATAGTTCTGAATTGCTCAACTGTTGACTGTTGTCTATTGGCGTGCTATCAAACAATGGCTATGGACAGTGGCAGCGATGATGATATCTCTCTTACGTCCACAGTCGAGAGCGAACAGGCTTCCGAATACTTTGTTGACACCATTCTGGCTGAGTACGAATTCGCCAAGGATGATATAAGATACCTTGTCAAATGGGATCGCTACGATATTCATCGATGTACTTGGGAACCCAAAGAGAATTTTAACAATGTCCACGAGACATTGCTCGAATGGGAGGAGAAGAAGCAGCGAATTGCCGAAGGCAAGGAACCAGCATTCGATGTAACTGTCTGGGAGGAAACTTGTCGTCGATTGGACGAGGAAAAGCAGGAAAGGAAGCGCAGAAGAGCAGCTAAGAGACGAAAGATTGCTGTATCACAAGAAAAACGCAATCACACAGCTGCTAAAGACGCTCCGACCGTACAGGGGACCACTTCCCGCAAGGCTTCAACTGCCTCGGCTCGCCGACCTCCAGGTCCAGCTAGGTCTCTGTATTCAGATAGTGTCCATCCGGCCAGACAGCTGTCGGGCTCATCGGCTCCCAGACCGCCGCCACCGGTGCTGCTTGGAAACAGCCAATCGGCCTTGAAATCTGTGCGACCCAAAAAGGTCTTGAGTACTGACGAGGGAAAGCCGTTCAATTCCATCTACAAGAAATGGAAAAGCGACCAACGCGCGAAGAATAAGGAGTTGATGCCGCAAATCAATCAAGTCGAAATAAGGCGACCATCTGACTGGGATACTATGCCATCCGTGAAGGCGACTCAGCCGGGCAATTCTCGTTCGCTTGGTACGAGCTATGACAGCCCGGAACAATATGGGCCAGGGTCTACTCTAGACTCCCCGCAATCATCTCACCTTCATCCAGAGTCCCCAGTTACATCACTCAGGTTGGATCGTGGCCTTTGGAACGGTTCTGAGTCTGAGCAAGACCTGGTTGCCAAGCGCATTCGCAGTGACCTAGCTGCCGAAGCTGGGTCAAAAACTTCAAAAGACGAATCGAGCCTCAAGACTCCCCCAACGGAACCGCGTAGTGTTGTGGCCGCCAAGTCTGGCCCTAGGGCACCTATGGAACTGGAGTTTCGCGATAGGAGGCCTAGTTTCAGGCCGAGGCATATTCCGCACTCAAACCCCCCGCGCTGGTGGAACCAGGGAGAATTGTTCGTTACCCTTTGGTTTGGTCCAGATAAGCAATGTCTTGGTGATGCTAGGATATGTGGTATGAGAGCTCAGTATACTGCGGGGATTCTCGGGACGAAATCAAAGTATAACAAAGGGAAAATCGATATCTGGCTTCGGCATCTATGTTCCCTGGATCAGTACGAACAATTTTGTTCTGGTGTAAGTACTCACAAAAGAAGCTTTGTCCTCTCAGCATATTACCTCAAGTTCACTGACACAAACCTTTGTTAGATGACAAACACCAAGTATGCCAATGGCTGGATCGAAGGATACGACGACACCGAACCGCATATCCAAAAAGCAGCTGAAATACTTTTTAGTGAAAATAAAGCCGCAATAGCCCATATCGGCTCTCGGGAGGTGCTGGTTGCCTATCCACCCGGCTCTCCCCCTTTCAGTTTCCTTGGTGATACACCTCAGCCTAGGGGGTACCTCACTCTTGCTCTCAGAGACACTCTAGGACCAGTTAACAGGTTGTTAAGATTAAGCGAACAATATAGTAACTACCACTCGGCGGGGGTGAATAACACGGTCAAATCTGGCCACCGTGAGTCAACACTGATTAATGCCCCGGGTCCTCGGAAACAACCACGCGACTTCGACGTCGCACAGCAGAGTACTGGACAGTCATCAACAGCCTCTCCTACGCTAAATGTTCGGAATACGGCTTTCTCTCCGCCTTTGGAGTCGGCCATGGCCCAAACTCAGACCAATATATCCCCTGTGCGGAACAGTCATGCGACATCGTTGAATTCGTCCATCCAAGTTCTAACCGACACATCGAACGTACTAGAGTGTTTGACTCCTGCTGACTCTATGAATCTCGACCCCCACCCTACCCAGGCTTTAACACCAGGTCACAGTTCCAGTGGAACAGAGTCTGCTGCAGCTCGCGTTGACTTAAACGAGCTGTTTCTCAACGGATTTGGTATCACATTTGAGAAACTAGCAGCGATTGGGGGCACTGACAAAAAATCTCAACGGGCAAAGGTGTTCTACGTATGGTATCCTGAGGACTCACTAGTCGTCAAAGACGAAAAGGATTTAATAACGAGATTCTTGCGGATCCACACCCGTCTTTTATTCTCAAATAGCGTTAATGTAGATTGGGAAAGATTTACGACCATGGTTAACGAGAGCAATATGCATGGTGTTGTTCTTGTATGTCCACCCTCCTCAATATCATACTGCCCTAACACTACCGCAGTTTCATGAGTCCTTCGTCGAATATGACAAGGTTCCTCAACTCCAAAAGGCCCTTCGCAGGACGACCGGTTTTTGGAAGGTGTCTCTTTCAAAGCCGATCCAATACATTGATCGTCCACTTCATGTCCAGCGGCTATTTCCACATGGCGGAATTTTTCTGTTGACCGAGGATCTGATTGTCCGCGAACCGGTTGCTGCTATGATAATCCTGCAGTGGTTCTACGAGTGGTCAAAGAAGAAGTATCCAGGACTATGGAAAATAATGCTCCGCCCCAATATCTTGAACTGGCTGACGAATCGGATGAAGGTCGCAGATGATTCACAAAAATGCCGGTGTGTACCTAATTGTCCACGTTTCAATGTCACTGCAGGCTCAGTGCTAATTAAGGAACATTAGGTGGCTAGCAATATACCACCTGGTCAAACAACTGGGTTTCTGCCCTACCAACAGTCTTCTTTCTAGCTTCGAGAGAAGCTGGGAGGGCGTCGTAATCTCTCCACCTGCACTTCCCAAATACGGATTTCGGACGGCAAATGACTCACCAGAAATTCCCAAAGACTGTAACCAGGAGCAGCGGAATGCCGACCATCTAGGCGAGTTTTTCGCCGGTTACAGTTTAGTTCACGCCCATCGCTTCCGCCGATTTTATATAATCACAGCTTTGGAGCCTCTTGAAAGATGGAAGAAGTGGCAACACGTTACCGTCAGTGGTTACCAGGAGTTCTTTCATTCTCATAATGTCAAGCCAGAGTTAATCTATGAACGGCTATCCAAGGGCACGTCGTCGGTTCTTTCTTCGACAAACCCCACACCTGTGTCGCCGGCTCCGCCGCGGTCATCAGGGCCATTGGGCACTCCACTGCCTGAACAGCAATCTGTATCATTTGCACCCCAATTCGCGTTCAGGTATGGAGAGCCGTACCAGTGAGAATATGGATGTCCTATCATTATCTAGTGTTGGCGCGCGAGTCTCCTGAAATCGAGGATGGCACAATCCAGATGACGGATGGACTACTTGCAGGTTAGGGTATAGCATTACAGCGACCCCAGCGGAAACTAGTTTTGCATGAGAGGAGCAACTTTTGAAGGCGATCTTCGCGCGTAGATTCTCTGATGAAAGAAAATCCAGACTCAAAAATGGGCGCTCGGCTATGACGAACTGCCGGTTGTACTTCGGTTTCGGCAAAACAACCAACACATCTTCTGTAAGCGGCCGGATTAAATAGTATGTTGTATATTCACGCCCAACTGGGCAGTATCTTATGCATTCCACGGGTAATAATATGTTTCTGTTGCTCGTAGACACTGGTTATTCATTGAGAAAGTAATTTATTGAAAAGTAATCAAATGACATGTAATCATTCAACATATCACGTTGATGTCCATGTAGACTACATACACAGTAGGAATCAAAACGCCAATTCATGTGATCTCATAATCACTAACAACACGTCACACAAAACGCGAGAAAGATATATAACGCTAAACAGCATCATCTCGCGCCAATGCTAACTTAAAAATAAGTAGTTTACAACTCATCACATGCGTTTGTGGGCAAATAACAGGGTCTCATCCCAGTACATGGTCGGAGAGCAGAATTGCTAAGTAGGAAAAATGGGGTATCACGACACAGAGGCCTTACTCCGATACTCCTTGAAAGAAGAGATGGAAGGACCATCCTCAAACGTAAGTTGAGATTTACCCTTCCTGTCTTTAAGCTTCTTTTGGCGCATCCTCTCTTCCCACCTATCTTCCTCCGCTGCAATCATGGAGTGAAAACGACTTCCCTGACCACGGCCAAGATACACGGGCTTTTCCTTACGCTCTGCCACGTTTTCCGTGACGAGGACGAATTTGACGCTTGAGCCAGGTGTTTCGAACATTGCGTCGCTAAGGATGGTTTCCATTTCTGTGCGAAGTGCACGCGCCCCTGTGCCCATTGTGAATGCATTGGCGGCGATTTTGTGCAGAGCGGGAGTTGTAAAGCGCAGTTCGATCCCGGACAATGAGAAGAGGGTGGTGTATTGGGCGACTAGGGAGTTGCGGGGTTCGGTGAGGATGCGGACGAGTAAGGGCTGACTTAGAGCTGATAGAGCGGCGTTGACCGGAATACGGCCTACGAGCTCAGGGATGAAGCCGTAATTTTGGAGATCGGTTTGGTTGATGAGGTCCAGGGCGTTAAAGTAGGTGGGTTCGGCTTCTGGAGAAGATAGCGATGGGGGTGTGAAAAATGGGAGGTGCTTTTTGTATAGGGCTTCTTCTTCGGAGCCCGGGAGGATGGGAACGGGCTGGTTAGCTGTTGAATCGTAGGAATATGGTCTGTCCGTGGAGGTCTGTGGAGGAGTTCGAACCGGTTGACCGAACCCCATTGAGCCACGCGATATCCGGTCCATGACGACCTTGTGCAATCCGGCGAATGCGCCAGAACATATGAATAGGATGTTATCGGTGCGGACATTATAAACCTCGCCCTTGTGAGATACGTTACCGCCACCCGGGTGCGTAAACGGGGTGTTTCCTAAAGGGCCATTAGAAGGATATGAAGGACTGTTTGTCCCGCCAAGACGTGGCGCACTGCGTTCCTGCTTCGCTTGCACCTGTACAGTCGTACCCTCAAGGAGCTTCAAAAGACTCTCTTGAACACCAGATCCTCCAACGTCACGGCCGTGGCTGACCTTGGCGGCTGCGATTTTGTCTATCTCATCTAGAACGATTATCCCGCGCTCCGCTTGTTCGACGTCGTAGTTTGCAGCAGCTAGTAGCCGGTGTACGCATACTTCTGCATCGTCCCCAATATAGCCGGCCTGTGTGAACGGAGTACAGTCTGAGATGCTGAATGGAACCGATAAGACTCGGGCTAATGAGCGGCACATTAGTGTCTTGCCTACTCCGGAAGGCCCCAAAAGAAGAACATTGGATTTCTCGATCTGTAGCGGTGACGATTCGTCGAGTTCTGCCTTATCTGTAGCACGGGAAGGCTGCGTTGGTGAGTTATTTGGGTAGATCGTGCGTTGTTGACCGGGATACTCGTCTATAAATTGCATAAGCTCGTACAAAGGATCTAGGTTATGTATGGCCGAACGTAGAGGAACATACCTTCGACTGGGTGATGCTCGAGGGATTCCGTGCTCGCATGTTTGCCGAGGAGCTCCTCACGTTCTTCCTGGCGCCTTTGAATATCTTCTCGACGCAAACGCTTGGCAAGCAGTTGTTCGGCTTCTTCCTGGCGCCTCTGGAGCTCTTGTACTCGCTGATAATGATTATACACTGCGACACTCAGGATCTTCTTTGCACGCTCCTGTCCGACAACGAATTGATCCAGATATTGCTTCAATGACTTTGGTGTGATGCGAACTCCGAATGCAGGTGTGGATCCCAGCGGGCCAGCCGTGGGTAATCCAGTTTCATATACGCCGGAGAATGGCTGGCTCGTGAAGTCGGTTCTATCAAATTGCGAAAAGGTAGGGAAGGACACTGACGAGCTCGAGAAACTGCGACGTAAATGGGAAGGACGTATCGCGAGCGGCCGGTAGCGGAGGGCGGTGCGGTGCACTGACGATGGCCGGCACGGCAGCCGTAGCATGACGGGCGCCGGGGTTGCTATATGACTGAATCCTCTAGCAAATGGTATCCAAACGCGAAGGTGGTGCATAAGCGACAAAACTAGGAAAGAAGATGAGGATCAGGAGTTGGGGAGATGGGAGAATGAGATGGGGAGCTGGTGAGAGGTGAGGAGTAAGGCTGTCAGATAAGATGGCCGCCCCATTGACCCGCCCCGTCATATTCCTGATCCCCGCTTTAACCGCGATCGGCCCTCACCCACAACTCATACCACGCGACTACAACAGAAATTTGCATTGCAACTTCACAACCTGTTCATTTATAATCAACATTTATTAAATAACTCTTTCATCAATGTCTGGTCCCGCCAATCAGGACTAGTCACACAAGGTTTTAAGAGTTGTAAATGATACTGGGCCCTGGTCGTTGTCAAAGCTCGCTGGCTGCCTCCAAACCAGCGTAACACTGCCCTTGAAGCCAGCATCACTCTCGAGTTGTTCTTGAGCCTTCTGTTTCGCCTCAAGGGGTACCCTACCCCCAATGGAGTACTAATACCTTAGCTATTCAAAGACCATCGAAGCATTATCACAGCACGCAGAGTGGCGAAGGCAATGTAGTACCGCGTTCTTAGTGCACACAGTCCGCCGCACATTTGTACCGTGGTCGCTGGATTGCACACTTTTGTTATAACATGGCTGTCGCCGAAGACGAGGATCGGTTCATCATCATAGACTACCTTGTAGTGGTAGATTCACTTGTTCGTCTTGAATGCAGGCTGCTGTTCCATCGTCTGAGATATAAAGCCCCGCAACGCGGCCCATCGATTTGATACTGACTCCGCAGCCGCTGGCTGCGAGTTCGACGCGGTCATCGTAGAGATACTCGACATCTGCGCCAGATTTTTCACAAACCGTTCTCGCTCCAGCTTCTCGATTTTCTCTTTCCGCTTTTGAGCACCAGGTCGGTGTTTCAAAGTTTTCTGTTTGATGATGTTGACTTGCCCGGGGCTGTTCGTGTCGGTCGCAGTGTCAGGCAAAGCATCAGCTAGCGATTCGAGGTTGGCAACAAGTTTCTTGGACGCTCTACGTCGTTTATTCGTCTTGGCGGAGTTCTTCTCGATTTTGGACACAAAGCTGGAATGTTTGATCAAGCGCTTATCTTTCTTCGTCGTTCGGAAATCATCGCCGAACACCGAGGGTTTGGAAGCTGCGCTTCCCGCAGATTTCTTCGTGCGGTTTGTCTGTTGTTTGGTCGATCGGATAGGGGCCTACGCAGTTAGGAATATGCCTTATATCTGGGTTCTCAGTCGACTTACCATTATTTCATGTGTAGCGGCTCTTGCCCAGAAGAATGAAAGAGTTTGATGGCCCGTTGAAGCCCAATCAGGACTAGTCCCGCTCCTATGCCACCGCCTCAGCTCCCCGCACCACGTGAGCATTCTTTAGACTTTCTTGGAACGTTGGTTGGTTTGCTAGCCAAAGGTAAGGGTCTGTCTGGTCGTGACCAATTAGTATGTGCAGTATTACCTTATCATTCATTAGACTCTGCTAACGAAGTCCAGAACCACTAATCAGTATTGGCGTCCATTCATGCAAGCTCAACCTAACATCTGATCTTGTCTTGTCGTTCCCCGTTTTTGGACTAGCACACTGTTGGGGCAAGATCCACCTAGAGCACGCCGAAATATCCAGAATCCCAGGATCGTCCAGTGCCGGGGACTACATTATTCACTCCGTTTCTTCTTCGATTTGCCAGGAAGGCTCCAACAATCTTGTGAATGCGTTTGTGTCGGCATCTCAAGTCTCGTGCAAGTTCAGTTCTACCTCGGTTGCGACCCTCTCAACAGTTCCGATCCATTCAAATCGTTCGCAACTCCCTGCCGCAGTCAACGTCATTGAGATTATCGGGACCTTCCTACTTAAGACACCCTTCGAACCCAAATTCGTCATATTATTCTACAACAATCACGGCGGCTAGCAACATGGGCTCTCTTGGACCGTATAAGCAGAAGCACAAGGTGACCGTGGTAGGATCAGGTAATTGGTATGTACCGCCCGAGCGGCTTGCCTTAGAGAGTTTCAACTTTATACTGATAGCACAAAAGGGGCACTGCTATCGCCAAAATTGTCGCCGAGAATACTGCCAGCAACCCTGCGGTCTTTGAGAAGGATGTTCAGATGTGGGTTTTCGAGGAGAAGGTCGAGGTTCCGAAATCGTCCAAACATTATGATCCTGCCTCTCCTCTCTGTCAGGGCCCGCAGAACTTAACGGATATCATCAACCGTACCCATGAGAATATCAAGTATCTTCCCGGAATTACCCTTCCGGAAAACTTGATTGCCAATCCATCGCTAGTCGACGCGGTTCAAGACAGCACTATCCTCGTCTTCAACCTACCCCATCAATTCATCATCAATATCTGTGAACAGATCAAGGGCAAGATTGTCCCATACGCGCGCGGAATTTCTTGCATAAAGGGCGTGGATGTGAATGAGGAAGGAGTTCACCTATTTTCCGAAACCATTGGAAAGATTCTTGGGATCTACTGCGGCGCCCTGTCCGGGGCCAATATCGCGAATGAGGTCGCCCAGGAAAAGTGGTCCGAGTCTAGCATTGGCTATGATCCACCGCACTTTGACTCTAAAGCCCCTTCTCCCCCCAACCAGTCCCCTTCCGCATCGACTGATAATATCCTGCACTTCGAACACAAGGATGTTTCCGGTCAACTCTCGAGGGTAAAGCTACAGGCTCTACCTTCCGAGTTCCCTCCCATCGACCATGCCCTTCTCAAGTCACTTTTCCATCGTCCTTATTTCCACATTGGTGTGGTAAGTGACGTCGCTGGTGTTTCGTTAGGTGGTGCCCTTAAGAATGTCGTCGCTATCGCAGCAGGGTGGGTTGTGGGCAAGGGGTGGGGAGACAATGCGAAGGCTGCAATTATGCGCGTTGGGCTCTTGGAGATGGTAAAATTCGGTGAACAATTTTTCGGAGCAACCATCAACACTCGCACCTTCACTGAAGAGAGTGCTGGTGTTGCTGATCTAATCACGAGTTGTAGTGGCGGACGAAACTTCCGCTGCGCAAAACTCAGCATTGAAAGAAACCAGCCGATTGAGAAAATCGAGGAGACAGAGTTGAACGGCCAGAAGTTGCAAGGCACTCTGACTGCAGTTGAAGTCAACAGTTTCCTGAAAAAGCAAGGTTTAGAAGAAGAGTTCCCACTGTTTACTGCAGTCTACCGTAAGCACTGTCCCTCTGAACCCACTCTTTATTCATTAAACTGACAATCTGGCAGGGGTTCTTCAAGGCACCATGTCTGTGGATGAGATTCCTTCTTTCATTGAGCGGTAAATAGGACCTAATATGTCTCCATTCTGTTGACGCCAGTTATTAACTCCCAAATTTGTTTGTTTCTTTTTGACAGCAAGCCAACTTCAACTTCAATTACTGGATTAGATGGACAAATGGGCCATGGTTTGGATGCACTAGGCACTTGTGCCAAGTTGTGAATGAACGATTGTTTATCTCGTTTCATGACGGGTGGGTTGCCTGTGGTGTGGGATCGCTTCCAAACATGAACATATAGATTTGGACTATGATAGAAACATGATATACCTAATATTAATTCGTGCGCTTGCTCGGTCTTCCGCACTGCTATTAAAAAACTTGGCCGGGAAGCGTCAGTGCGGAAGGCCATCCGCTGCCCAGAGAAAGAGCAAAGGTCTAGCCCTCCCTGGCCTGGCAGGATGATGTCACCAACTTCGCGGGGTTGGGTAGTCCCAGGTAACTCCAGCTGGTCAGGAACAGGTTCTTTTCTCTGCATTTCCTTTCGTATATAATACCCTTGCCGCCCTGTCTTTCCAGGAATGTGAGAAGTGTCAAAATCACGCTGTCCACCCGCGTCTTCGCAAGACACCCCCCAATCCTAATCGCGCAGCAGCTGGAGAAATCAACGAGCGCTGCTTATTCGAAATGTCTAATGAGACCTTCTACTTGCTTCCCTTGAACGACGATGGCTCTCCGGACGTGCCTGGGGCTTTTATTTATCTTCCCCCACCAGACAATCCAAAGTACTCGCTCCGATTTCTTATCGAGGGGAGCAGCTCAATATGCAGGGATGGGACGCTCTGGATAAATATTCCCGAGATTGGAAAGCCGTTTGAACGTCAGTCATTTCGGCCTTTTAAGTGAGAGACATCGTCCCTTTTGCCCTACGTTTTGTTGAGACGGCTGTACCAGGTTGTATCCGGACTTTAGCAGAAACATCCAGATCGATGTCCCAGTCACCTGTCCCGGGTCTTTCGCATACTATATAACCTACTCGCCACTTCCAGAGTTTACTATCACATCCAGCGCGTCAGTGGAGCCGGCAAGAACACCGACTCATTACATTGATGTGTCTCCGAGGCTCAGTCTTGCGGGC
This sequence comes from Aspergillus spinulosporus, assembly GCA_003574815.1. Lineage (NCBI taxonomy): Eukaryota > Fungi > Ascomycota > Eurotiomycetes > Eurotiales > Aspergillaceae > Aspergillus > Aspergillus spinulosporus. The sequence goes on along the minus strand of QPHH01000019.1, from coordinate 173,672 downwards.
AAGGGTATACCTCTCAATGCTCTGTCAATATTCTCGGTAAATTCCAAATTCATGGGTAAGTATCCGGAAGATTGGAACAAATACCTGAGCAGTATCTCTCGGCGCAAGTATAACATGGTTCACTTCACGCCGTTGATGAAGCGGGGGGCATCCAACTCGCCGTATAGCATTTTTGATCAACTGCAGTTTGACGATATTGCATTCCCGAACGGTGAAGATGATGTTCAAAAGCTTATTAAGGACATGGAGGAGAAGCACACCCTACTGTCCCTAGCTGATGTCGTGTGGAATCACACTGCCAACAACAGCAAATGGCTCGAGGAGCATCCAGAGGCTGGATACAGCGTCGAAACTGCTCCCTGGCTAGAAGCAGCGCTAGAGCTGGACACTGCATTATTGAAATTCAGCCAGGAACTAAAAATGCGCGGTCTGCCAACTGAATTTAAGACTGTTGACGATCTGACGCTCGTTATGAACGAAGTGAAGAACCATGTCATAGAAGACTTATGCCTCTGGGAATTTTACGTTCTCGACGTTAAAAGCAACGCTCGGAAAGTCATAGACGAGTGGAAAGTATCCACACACGATGATATGAAAAGTGGACGCTGGGCACAGCTCGATCTAGGAACATACAAACAGTGGTCATTGGAAGATCAGGCAAGCCTCATTCGCCAGAAAGGAGTACCAACTGCCGACCAAATCCTCGGAAGATACGGTCGAGAACTTGATACTCAATTCGGGGTGGCCATTGCTACTGCGCTGTTTGGGAGCTTTGACTCCACCTCGTCGGACTTGACTGCCGTTGAGAATACCCTACGCAAGCTGCTCGACATAGTCAATGTGCCATTCTACAAGGAGTACAACTCAGATGTTTCCGAGATTATGAGCCAGCTTTTCAATCGCATCAAGTACCTGAGAATTGATGACCATGGACCGAAGCTCGGTCGTGTGACTGACCAAAATCCTCTGATAGAGTCGTACTTCACCAGACTGCCTCTGAATGAGGTCACCAAGAAACACAGCCCCAAAGCACTAGCCCTCGCCAACAATGGCTGGATATGGAACGCGGATGCCATGCGCGACAATGCTGGGCCCAATTCTAGGGCATACCTACGGCGAGAGGTGATTGTCTGGGGAGACTGTGTCAAACTGCGGTATGGGAATGGCCCTGAAGACAGCCCTTTCTTATGGGACTTTATGGCCAGGTACACTCGCTTGATGGCCAAGTACTTTTCTGGCTTCAGAATTGACAATTGTCACTCCACACCTTTGGCAGTTGCAGAGTACCTGATTGACGAAGCACGAAAAGTCCGCCCCGACCTTGCAATATTTGCTGAACTTTTTACCGGATCTGAAGAAGCCGATTATATTTTTGTCAAGCGGCTCGGTATAAACGCACTCATTCGCGAAGCCATGCAAGCCTGGAGCGCGGGAGAGCTAAGCCGCTTGGTGCATCGTCATGGTGGCCGTCCCATCGGCAGCTTCGAGTTGGATCTGGCTCCCCCAGGCCTAGATTTTTCAAAGTCCCAAGTCAGTGGCAGCGAGAAAGAAGTGATACGCAGTATACGGCCCATTCCCGTCCCAGCGTTGTTTATGGACTGTACACATGACAACGAGATGCCAGCGCAAAAGAGAACTGCGACAGATACACTACCAAACGCTGCTCTTGTAGCAATGTGTGACTCTGCCATTGGAAGTGTTATGGGCTATGACGAGATCTATCCCAAAATTGTGGATCTTGTGCATGAAACCCGATTGTACTCTTTCTTTGATCTTCCAGAGTCTCCAAATCTAGATGAACTGGTCAATCTTAGGGGTATCAGTGGCTTGAAGCGGCTGCTCAACGAACTTCATACTATGATGGGTCAAATGGGGTATGATGAAACTTTCATTCATCATGATGGTGAATACATTACCGTGCATAGGGTCCATCCACAAACCCGGAAGGGTACTTTCTTGATTGCGCATACTGCTTTCCCCGGCCAGAATAACGGAGCGCTTCTCGCTCCTATACACCTTGCTGCTACTCGGGTCAAGCCTATCGGATCGTGGCTTCTGAAGGTTCAAGAACTATCTGACGACAAAGAGCGTGCCCTATCGGACAAAGTTTACCTTCAAGGATTGCCAAGTAATGTTTTAAAGATTGATGGTGCTCGCATTGAAGAAACGGATCGCGATACTATAATCTCAGTTTTAAACTCATTCGTCCCAGGATCTATCGCGTTATTTGAGACATCAATACCCAGTCTTGAGCACGCAGACGAGCTGAGTAATGATGCCATTACTGATGGCGCAGTGGAGGCGTTTTCGGAACTGAACTTGATTGACCTGAACTTTGTGCTATACCGCTGCGATGCCGAAGAACGTGATTCAAGCGGTGGCCAGGATGGAGTCTATGACATTCCCAACCACGGACCATTGGTTTATGCTGGCCTTCAGGGTTGGTGGAGTATCCTGGAAGGCATCATCAGATATAATGAGCTGGGTCATCCGCTCTGTGATCATCTCAGGCAAGGCCAGTGGGCGCTTGACTATATTGTTAATCGCTTGCTGAAGGCCACAAAAAATCCACAGTACGCCGCTCTTAAGCATCCTGCTAAATGGTTGGAAACAAAGTTCCAAAATGTCCGCGGCCTACCGAGCTTTCTTCTTCCTCGCTACTTTGCTATAATTGTTCAAACCGCTTATGTGGCTGCCTGGAACAGGGGAATACAACTCCTGGGAGATGATGTGAGGGTGGGTCAGGCTTTCACCCAACAGCTTGCTATGGTCAGCGTGCAGCAGACTGGTTTTGTGAACTCCGCATCATTATGGCCGGAAAAATCAGTCCCGAGTCTTGCAGCTGGTCTACCGCATTTTGCAACAGATTGGGCTAGATGCTGGGGTCGTGATGTCTTCATATCTCTTAGGGGCCTGCTTTTGTGCACCGGAAGATTCGTTGACGCTAAGGAGCATATCCTCGCTTTTGCCAGTGTGCTAAAACATGGTATGATTCCTAATCTATTAGGCAGTGGTAAAACCCCACGGTATAACTCTCGCGATTCCATATGGTTTCTACTGCAAGCTATACAAGATTACACAAAGATGGCACCTGATGGTCTTAAATTGCTGCAAGACAAGACTCCCAGGCGGTTCGTGCCGTACGACGATACGTGGTTCCCATATGATGACCCAAAGGCATATTCGCAGACCTCAACCATCATGGATATAATCCAGGAAGTATTCCAGCGCCATGCGCAAGGAATTTCCTTTCGGGAGTATAATGCGGGCCCAGAGCTCGATGTGCAAATGAAATCGGAGGGATTCAATATCGAAATCCGCGTGGACTGGGAAACAGGGTTGATTTTCGGCGGCAGCCAGCACAACTGTGGGACATGGCAAGACAAGATGGGAGAGAGTGAGAAAGCCGGCAACAAAGGTGTACCCGGTACTCCACGAGATGGCGCTGCTATAGAAATCACCGGACTACTCTACAGCGCCCTTAAGTGGGTTACAGGCCTTAGTGAGCAGGGTCTCTATCCGTACGACAAAGTGGATATTGGAAATGGCAAGTTTATCACATTCAAAGACTGGGCTGCGAAGATCAAGGCCAATTTCGAGCGTTGCTATTATATACCGTTGGATCCGAAGGATGATGATCAATACGATGTCGACTCCGGAATTGTCAATCGTCGTGGCATCTACAAAGATCTTTACAGATCGGGTAAGCCTTACGAGGATTACCAGCTTCGGTCCAATTTCCCAATCGCCATGGTTGTGTCGCCAGAACTGTTTGATCCGTCTAAAGCGCTGGGTGCAATCGCTATTGCCGATTCTGTGCTTGCTGGGCCTTTAGGAATGGCCACACTTGATCCTTCTGATCTGAATTATCGCCCAGACTATAACAATGCGGAAGACTCAACCGACTTTGCAACATCAAAAGGCAGAAACTACCATCAAGGCCCGGAGTGGGTGTGGCTGCGAGGATACTTTCTCCGTGCACTCTTGTACTTTGATCTTTCCCGACGCAAGACTGCGGATGAGCGAACGGAAGCATTTCAGCAGGTCACAAGGAGGCTAGCGGGTTGCAAGAAGGCTCTGAGAGAAAGCCCTTGGAAGGGTCTTACGGAGCTAACAAATAGGAATGGCAATTATTGTGCAGACTCGGTAGGTGACCTTTCCTAGATATGCTCGTTCAATTTCTGGGGATGAATTGACTGACGTTACTTCTTTCCGCAGTCACCAACCCAATCATGGTCTGCAGGTTGTCTACTTGATCTTTATTATGACGCCTCGCGGTATATTTAAATCCCTTGCCATTTAGAAGAACAGATATATACTTCATAACTGTCAGCGCCGCAGAAGGCTTAGAACATATGGTGAATTAATTAGCATAATAATCATGGAGCATAAAATGAAACTTCAGCAACGAGTGAAGTTCTGATGTTGCGTATTCAATGTTGAAAACCATTTATGGTTATAATTACTCCTCATACTCGGTAGAAATAAGCATAAGATGTGCATAAATATTATACTTTGCATAGGTATTATGACTAATCATATACACCACGGCATCGATCGTGTAGATAAACTGTCGCTACTCGCTAGCCTCAAAAACAAGATCACCATTACAGGGTGGTTTACGAGCATCATCACGTTTTCTACTGCTACCGGTCTCTGACTTTGGACAAACCGGAGTTAGCTAACTATAAATCGACATACGGTCTCGCAGCGCAGTGTAACCCCCATATTCTTCCCCTGACGTCAGTTGCTCCTCGACCGTCGTCCGATTCGAAAGGCAGCACTCCGCTTCCCAATGCATCAATAACGGCGCAACCCCGTCCACATATTTAAGACGTCACGAACATACCTTTCCATAACGCCATGTCGCTCACGGAGTCTGCCGTGGCGGCACTGGCGACTGCCGTTACTGTTGTGAACCATCATGGAACAAACAATGGAACGGACGATGATGGACCCGGACGGAAATGGGACGATCAACTCAAGGGAGACCTGTATACACAGCTCGTCATCAGCTTGGCGTTGGGAATAACCGCGTTTTTATCTTTCTGTGTACGTGGAATCCTTTCCGTGATTGCAAATCCTGGTGTGCAAGGGCCTAAGCTAATAATTATTCGCGAGGTAGTTTCTGCGGCCCAAATGGACGGAGTTGTACGCGGCTCGAAGGCGGCAACATCGCGCCGCACTATACCTACCAGAACTTCCCGATAGCTTCTTCGGATGGATTCCAGTGCTGTGGCAGATAACGGAGGAACAAGTTTTACAGTCCGCTGGGTTGGACGCCTTTGTTGTATGTGGACTTGTCCAAGTCGGCAGTGATGGAACATACTAACGGGGCCGGTGAATCAGTTTCTCTCCTTCTTCCGCTTCGCGATCAGATTCACGTCTACTGTGTTCGTCTTGGCCTTCGTTGTTCTTCTACCAATCCACTACAGCTACACGAAGAAGCTAGGTATTCCGGACTGGGATAAAAACATTGACGTCGGCGAGGACGGGAAGAAGAAGTTTATTGATGACCCGCCGTACCTATGGACCTACGTCGTGTTTACGTACATCTTTACTGGCCTTGCCATTTTCATGTTGTTTCAAGAGACGAAGAAAATCATCCAAACCAGACAGAAATACCTCGGCAGTCAGACGAGTACGACTGATCGGACGATACGATTATCAGGTATCCCGGCTGGGATGGGGTCCGAAGAGAATATCAGGGAATTCATTGAAGGCTTGCACATCGGAGAGGTTGAAAGTATCACGCTATGCCGTAATTGGAGCTCTTTGGACCATCTAATCGAGGAGCGACTCAAAGTCCTACGAAATTTGGAAACATCTTGGGTTCAGTATCTTGGCTACAAGAGAGTCCGGAAATCTGGTGACACTTTACCTTTGAGAAGCCAGCCAATAGATTCCAGTTTTATCTCTGAGGACGACGAAAGGATGCGCCTTTTGTTAGAGAACGGACAAGATGACGCATTCGATCGGTCTAGGAAAAGACCAATGGTGCGTCTATGGTATGGTCCGCTGAAGCTACGCTACCGGAAGGTTGATGCTATAGACTACTACGAAGAGAGACTCCGGAGGCTTGATGAGGAAATTCAAAGTGCACGTCAGAAGGAATATCCGCCTACTGAGCTCGCGTTTGTGACCATGAAATCAATAGCTGCGGCGCAAATGCTCGTTCAAGCTATACTTGATCCTCATCCGATGAAGCTCCTTGCCAGATTGGCCCCGGCGCCGGCGGATGTGATCTGGAAAAACACCTATTTACCGCGTGCCCGGCGCATGTTCCAGTCATGGTCTATCACTGTATTAATCTGCTTCCTATCTGTGTTCTGGTCCGTGTTACTTGTGCCTGTTGGTACGCTGCTCAAATGGGAGACCCTTCACAAGGTCCTGCCCCAACTTGCCGATGCTCTGGCTCGGCACCCTCTCGTCAAATCACTTGTCACCACTGGTCTGCCTACCTTGGCCTTCTCTCTCTTGACTGTTGCCGTTCCTTATTTGTATAATTGTGAGTTTCGAGTCCCTGCTGATGACCTGTTCACTCGGGTCCCGTACTGACCATACCCTGCTACAGGGCTTTCGAACCACCAAGGGATGATGTCTCGAGGCGACATCGAACTTTCCGTTATCTCGAAGAATTTCTTCTTCTCATTCTTTAATCTTTTCGTTATATTCACGGTCATCGGCACTGCAACGAATTTCTACGGTCTCTGGGAGCATCTTCGGGACTCCTTCAAAGATGCAACCACTATCGCAACGGCTCTCGCCAATTCACTAGAAAACCTTGCGCCATTTTACATGAACGTCTTTGTTCTTCAGGGCCTAGGCCTGTTCCCACTCAAACTCCTTGAGGTCGGAAGCGTGTTTTTGTACCCGATTAATTACTTGATGGCCAAGACGCCTCGGGATTTTGCCGAGCTCTCCACACCTCCTACATTCAGCTACGGATATTCGATTCCACAGTCAATACTGATACTGGTAATTTGTGTGATTTACGGCGTATTCCCGGCTTCTTGGCTGATTTGCTTCTTTGGGCTGGTCTACTTCACAATTGGTAACTTTATCTACAAGTATCAGCTCCTATACGCGATGGACCATCGACAGCACTCTACAGGACGAGCATGGCCGATGATCTGCAACCGTGTCCTAGTAGGTCTGGTAGTGTTCCAACTTGCTATGGCAGGTACTCTTGGTTTGCGCAAAGCAATTACCTTGGCACTGCTCATTGTGCCCCTGATCGGAGCCACGGTGTGGTTCAGCTACTTCTACTCTCAGAGCTACGAGCCGTTGACCAAATTTATTGCTCTAAAAAGCATCTACCGCGACACACCGACATCTGGCGATATTTCTCCCTCTACGACTTCGACGTTCTCACCGCCTCTTGCTCTCGACCGTGATGCGTTTCCGATTCGATTAGGAGGGCAAGTGCTAGGACTCAAACTGAGGAGATACGTCAACCCGAGTCTTATTTTACCTCTAGACAGTGCTTGGCTCCCAGGGCGCAATCCGATGCCAGAGCTTCAAGAGGGCTTCGAGTACTACGAGGATCAGAACCACATTTAGGTGTAACGTTTTACCAAGTATTAAGTAATGGGTGGAGGAGTGCTTGATTATAGGATGCCTTGCTATTATTATTTTGTTTATGTATAACGATATCCCACTTCTGGTTTGTCCCCGGCGTTTCGATGTAATTAGCATGGCATATACATACACATGACTATTCATTGCCACAAGTTGAGATCTCTGGCTGCCCAAGATATTGCATAACTTGTAGAGTACGTTAGTAGTCAATAAATCTTGTTAGGATGACTTGGAATACAAGTAGTCTGAAATACAACATCTAGATGCGATGCAACGACGCCAGTTAAAAGTTGGCAGGACTAGCCTTGTGTTAGCACCACAAGGTATCTTTAGCAACATTTGTACTATTGGATAGACCTAGACCAAGAGTAATTGCGGTGTGTGTTGTGGTCAGGCTTTCGGGCTCCCTTCTTTTCTGGCGGAAAGTCTAGCCTTTCCGCCGCTTGTCCTCTCCTCCTCATCCACTCCCCCAACTCACAATTCACAAGGAATCATCATGATGGCCAGGAAAACCAGATGGCTTTGTTGTTGTCAGGAGTAAGTAGCTTAAGAGCCGCCATTATCAAAACGTGATACTGACAATGTCGTCAGGCTGGTGTAAGAGCAAGGACGAGCTGCCCGCTATCCCGTTGTGCTTAGCTCTCTGTCAGTCCGTCCTAGTGTGATTTGTGGGTTCTCCTAGACGTCACCTTGTTTTAACTCACTTGGGTCGTCTCTTATCGCCGCGGTACCAGTCCTGACGCAAAGCCAACTCAATTCCGAATTTTGTCCTTTTCTCCACCACCGTTACCGTCGGCTCGAGGGTCCCCCGTTCACAATCCAGAACCACGGGGATCATACATTACTGGCTCCACCACAGAAGCTCGACCCCAGGGTCCGGTCGCCGGCGCCCTTCTATCTACGTCAGATTGCTGGTGATCGCACCTCCTTCGGTCACGGTTACGGTGCTGAATAACCTGCGGAAACTGGGGATGCTTCGCCGTGTGCTTGGAGAGTCTGCGCCTGCCCATATCTTAACACCTCTTTACCCGCGTACCTGATCCTAGTCCTATCTTTCGTCTACTCAAAGACTACGTCAGTACACGTTTACGGCGTACATCTCGCGCCTGTATATTACCGCAGGTCACCTGCCACGATCATAATTAGAACAGCCCGCGCGCTTTTTAGCCAATTTTGTCTTCTGGAACTTTCTGGCCTGGTAGGAATCTCGACATTGTTGATAACGAGACTTTACCTGGTGGTATAGTCTTGCTCAATGGCCGGCTGAGCATGGTTGTCGGCGAGCCGGTTAACTGGAAACAGCCATGAACCCTGTCTTCTGAATATTTAAAACACCTCGACTTTCGACAATCCAACGTCAGACGCATTTCTCAATTTTTCTTCACCTTTGAAATTGTCCAACTTATTCATGGTATATAAGACTCTTGAATATCTCTGCATCTTCACAGCAAGACAAGCATGCCTGGAGTTGTGGATCCTTTAACCTATGATACGGATCTCGATGCACAATCGACTAACGTGATACACCCTTCAGTGGCTGAAAGGTGCTTGGAATCCGTCCCTGAAACATCATGCTGGCCTTTGCGTTTGGCGGCTAAGCCCTCGGCTCAGGCTATCGACGAGGCTCTGCCACTGCAGCGTAGCCCAGCGAATACTTTGCCCCCAGAAATCCTTACACAGATATTTTATGAATTGAGCCCTCGAGACTTCGATAACGCCCGGCGAGTTTGTTCGCAATGGATGCGCGCTAGTTTGAACGAACGATTACTGGAAAGTATGCTAAAGCGGGCAGGCTGGTGGGATAGTTGGCTCAGGGACAACAAGGATCGACATGCTAGCGATATGGACCAGAATGGAGAGAGCACGTCCTGGAGAATGAGCAAGCGGTTTGCGACTGAATGTATGCTGTCAGGCCGCAAGATAAATGTCGAAAGAACTGGGTTCTTGACAACTAGTGTTGTCGACTTCTCGCAGCTTTCCCAAGCCTGCAAAACATCCAATTCTCGCGACTTGCCTTACCCCTATCCTTCCTCACTCAAATCTAGCTTTCACGTGAGCAATTGCGGGGATTACCTCCTTGTGATTTCAGGCTGCAACATCCACATATATCAACTACTTGGCAGGCGCAGTGTGAAATCTGCGCCAATGTCCAAGGAGGACTTGGGAAATGCTGATATTGCGCCTGTCGCCAGCATCACATGTCTAACAGAAGTTTTGTCTGCCACCATTGATACCAGCACATCAAATTTCAGCGTTGCAGCTCTGTTGCGCAATAGGCTGGGAATGATTTGCGAGCTTGCGCCAGTCGTTAGCGGAGGCAACTGTAGTTCAATGGTCCTTGTTCACGATGAGACGGATAGCAGCTATGCGAGAGGCGGACAATTTGGGAGTGCATTTTCCAGAAAAATGACGTCTCGGCACTTCTTTTACGACGTATGCTCTGTCCATGATCCACCTCTGAGCATATCTATCCGCCCTGGTTATCGCTGCGTCGCGTTCGGCTCTGGATCTGGTATTGAATTACGCTGGGTTGATCAAGAGACGAATATTGATTGTCGAAAATACCTACCCATGTCACAACCCTCGGAGATCTTACATTTCATGCCGAACCGCCTGAACTCTCCATTAGAATTTCGATTGATCTCCTCACTGGCTGGCCCAGGGGTGAAGGGTTGCGGTTGTCAAACCGTAGCAGCCGGAGAATTGCATTCATCTTGCCCTTTTCACGCTATTCAGGATGATGTTCAAACATTCAGTCGGTGGGCACCGGAGCGCAAGGATCAATTTGGCTTGGTACGAACGACACAATGTCACCATTATCGGGCGGTTCCAGTTAACGACGGCGTTCATCTATTATTTGTCGAGCCACGGAGTGGCTACCTCTGCATTGGATCAGATGCTCCGCTTGATGGACCAACGTGTCTTATGAGGGCGCTTATTTGCGTTCCTCCTTTTGAGAATAATGCGCCTAATGGATCTGAAGATGCACCCGTTCCCACAGTCTTCGCATCAGGCTCAGACCTGAATTGGGGCCTTCGCATTGTCGCTGTTTATGGGGATAGGCTTATTTTCTATTCCGTGCCATTGGATGTATTCAATGTGCTGAAGAAGGAGCGTGAGAGACAGGGTGAAGGCGTCATGGCCGACAGTGATCTTGCACGAGATTTCTTCCTCACTCAGCAATTAGACAGCCCCTGCCGTGAAAGTTTGGCATCGAACCAAAATGAAGACTGGGAGTTTCTTCTGAGTGTCAGCTACAGACCCACTGCGATGATGTGGCCGTTCAAAATCTATGGAAAGGAAATTGGCCGGGTACAGAACGTGGTCGAAATATCTCTCCAGTCTTCTCACGGAGGCGCTCGCATTTGGGCATTCAGCGCCTCAGGAGAGACCAACATCATCGACGTCGATACCTTTACATCTCCGTCACAGGATGCTTGCGAATTTCCCTGCAAATCGTTCACCATTGGTTCGGATGGGCGTATCGTAGGCGCCCAACTGGTCAGCCGCTGCGAACACTGCCTTGTTGCTCCAGAGACCTTGCGAGAACGCAAACAAACCAAGTCGCAAGCAGGAGGTTTTGGACGGCATATGCTTTGTCGATATAGCAGTTCGACGTTGGTCGACGGGCGCGATGCAACAGCGGCCAATGTGTTCGACGCGCAAATTGTGGATGTCAGCATACCTGAGCTAGGAGGCAGACATACACGGCCCGAAGCTGTCTATTAATGTTTACATCCTATATATATAATCACACAATCTCCTGCCAATGGCAGACATAGCACGGCACTCGTATATATACGCATGCTAACGTTTGCTTTCGGCTCTACTTGTCATTATGGTGACGATTCACGGATTTAAGGACTTCATATATACACCTCTACTACCTGCTTTATATGTAACACTTTTCTGTCAATTGATTAATTCCTCACTTATCAATAAGCAAACCCAAAAACTGTCCTCGAATGTTCCATTTCAGCTCCGGTAGTTAGGTATTTTTAACAGGCTAACTTACAAGTCTGATCCCATATCAAACTATATTAGCCTCCTGATAACCAACCGTCATATGACCTTGATCTGATCCATAGACCGTTCGAGAAGCCTAGAGGGCCTGGAACCTTCTCAGCGGCCCGCGGTGTGCATTGCTTTGTACCTGATCCAGCCCATGAGAATTAGCGTAGAGAGGTCACGCGCTAGTAAATCGCTCGCCGGGGCAATGGTCTATACTAGTCGCCTCTCGATGTTAAAAGCAGGTATCTGCTCGGATTTGCAGCCGAAGTGAATACTTCGTACACCGCAGATAAGATATATGTAATATCCCATGCTCGAGGCTTAAAGCTGCCTAACTAATATGATAGGGTCAAGAACCAAAAATCAGAGTATTGACAATGTCTCTGGGACCGCCGTCTGAACCGAACTTTTATTTAAAAGAACACAAGAGTCAAATGCGCTAAATAGAACTTATTTTGGATAACCCGGGATACAAGCCAAGCCTATTTCCTTGAATCTAATGGAGAGAGCAAGAGGTGGGGGCGATGCAACTAGGAACTGGAGGCGAGCTTTTCTCTCCGAGTCGCGACGGCCTTTGCAAGGGTCTCTAGCGTTGACTCGGTGTCTTCCCAGTTGATACAGGCGTCGGTGATACTGACGCCGTATTTGAGGCCGGCCTTGCCCTCGGGTGGGACCTTTTGGTTGCCTTTGAGAGTTCAATGTTAGCGAAGAAAGTTTAGGACTAGGTGGGGAGGCATATACCCTCGTTGATGTTACTCTCAATCATGACGCCCATAATTGCAGTCTCGCCTGCAGCAATCTGCTCCGCGAGAACAGCTGCCACCTTAGGCTGGTTCTTGTGGTTCTTTTGTGAGTTGCCGTGGCTGCAGTCGACCATCAACCGAGGTGGCAGGCCCTTAGCTATGAGCTTCTCCTTTGCTTCGGCAATGCTAGCAGCATCGTAGTTAGGCCCTTTCTTGCCGCCGCGGAGGATAACAAAGCAATCAGGATTGCCAACGGTACCGACGATGGCGACAACACCAGGCTTGGTGACGGACAGGAAGTGATGAGGGTGTTTTACGGATCCAATCGCATCAACCGCGACATCTAATGAGCCATCCGTACCGTTCTTGAAGCCAACGGGGAACGAGAGACCAGAGGCCAATTCCCGATGGACCTGCGATTCTGTTGTACGTGCGCCGACCGCGCCGACGGAGAGACAGTCTGCCAGAAACTGCGGGGAGATAGTGTCTAGCATCTCACTGGCAATTGGCATTCCCTTGTTTGTTAAGTCGACGAAGAGCTGACGCGAGATGCGCAGGCCCTTGTTGATGTTGAAGCTGTTGTCGATATCCGGGTCATTGATGAGGCCCTTCCAACCGACGGTCGTTCGGGGCTTCTCCAGGTAAGAGCGCATCACAATTAGCAGCTCATCCTTGTATTTCTCCTTCAATTTCAATAGCCGGTCGCAGTACTCTAAGGCCATGTCGGGGTCGTGAATCGAGCAGGGTCCGATGACGACGAGGAGGCGGCGCTTGTCTGTGTCTGTGCCGTGGACTACGGCAACGGCCTCAGCTCGGCCTTGAAGGACCGTTTGCCGCGCCTTCTCTGTTAGAGCAATCTCATGTTGTAGGAGATTGGGTGGTGTGAGAGGGTTGTATCCGCGGACTGTTGACGAGCTCGGTCATGCAATGCCAATGGCTATGGAATTCAGTGAATACATACTTCTTGAATCTTCAAGATGATTGGTATCTCCTAGATTAGGATTTGGAAGGAAGAACTGCGATATTTGATGAGATCCTATGCCTTGAGAAGCTGATGTGGGTGACTCACGGAGGACATGGTTTCGCGGGGTAGTAAGTATGTATAGATAGGTGTGGCGGAGCGGAGAATTGAGTGTGAGGATGGCTGAGTGAAGCTGCAAAACAATCCTGACAACAATGCGTTGAACCAAGGAAAAGCTGTTCGAAAATCTCGTACAGTGGTCTAATTTTCTCAACTGGGAAATAAAGTTGTGAGCTCTGAATTGAACAATTCCGGACGGGAGTGGAAGGAGTCATTCAACACGTGATTCCGGTGAGTCACAGTCATTTGCATTGATCCTCATTCGCCTTCAGTTCTATACTTAAACAAATTGCTCAACAAACTACCAGGGGTTCCTTTGCACCTTGGATAACCTGTCGTTAACAATTCAACGAGTTCATAAGTTTCGAGTACTAAGGCTCCTTTAGATAAACTTGCATTACTCCACATATCATAGGATCACAATTCTTCGCCATGAAGCCATATACAGCGTCCATACCTTCGGCCACCGCAGGACACCGCAGAAGACACCACCATTGGTTGCCGGTTGTACCACTAGCTCTCCCAACGAGCTTCAAGAGTCCGTTCATTTTCTTCTAGACGACGAATCAGATCTTGGCAAACATCTGCGTGTTGTTGTTTGATGGAATCAATTTGTTGTTTGCATAGCCTTGTGCGTTCAATTTGTGCTTTGAAGAGCTGGTCGAGGACACTAAGGCATTGTTCTTTGTAACCATTCAAGACTTCGTTAATTGTGGCTTTTTCGCTCTCGATTTGACGAAATAGATACTGCAACATCATTAGCGGATACTAAAGCACACAATGATCTCTATGGCCTACCTCATTGTTACTACGCAGCGTCCTCTCCATTCCTTCGTGAAGCTCCTGCAGTGTTGTTTGCCAGTTAATCTGACCAGCAGTGCATTTTGACAGTTCAAACGCCACTTTACGCTCTTGCTCAGCAGCCACTGCTAAATCATGTAGTCCAAGAACGTGTTCTTGGGTTTGATGCTGTTCTTGCCTCCTTCTCGACCCAGGCGAAACGGACTCCACAACTTTCGAGAGCTGCCGTTCGCCTGAACTCACCTGCGGGTGGCTTACGAAGGATTGGTTGTCCCTTTCCTTTGTAACAGTTGTTCGTGATGCGCTGAAATCTGAGTCCGATTCTCTAGGGGCCAGCTGGAAAGTTTCAGGGGTCTCTCTTGTCTGATTCTCCGTTGTACGATAAGTGATGTGTTGTTTTTCATCTTGGCTTATGCCTCTTGTTCGTTTCAGACTTCGTTGGTCCATGCGAAGAAACGTATCTTGTCGCTTTAGTGTCTTTAGTGTGATTTGTTCCCCCGTCCCCATACTCGCTTGCTGCATCAGCCTAGGGCTCCCGTTCTTGTCCACGATAGTCTTAGCACTGGGCTCCAAGCATTCGGTAACATGACTTATGTCGCTTTTGGTGCGCTTCCCTAGAGCACTGGCGAGCGGTCGGGCAGCACCGATGTCACCAAACTTGGGGTTCCACGAGCAATAATCTTTGACTGTGGTTTCCTCTGTATGAGTAGTACAGAGGTTATGGTTGACCGAGCTAGACAATTCGAAAGCCTCTGAATGGCCAGGGCAGGCGAGACTGCGTCTCCTGCGAGGCAGCTGGTGAGATTCGAACCAATCTGCAGCCGTTGTAGCCTCCCCTCTGTGGCTGGGAGAGGAACTCGACCTAGACTCCTTCAGCGACGGGCTCGAGTAGTGAGCTGCCGGGGTTGATTCCGTGCATACTGGCTCGACAGACGAGCATGAGCCAAGAGAGGGGGTCCTTCGATTTCTTTCATACTCTTCTCCATCTTCTGCTCTAGGCATAGCATCTCCCTGTTCTAGAATTTGATTATGCTCGCCGGGGCCTTGCGATGAACCAAATCGGCTTTCATCGGAGGAATCGCCGGAGTATAACTTGACAGGATATAACTCGTCGCCAGAGATACCTTCCTGGCTCATGACCGACGTCCAGGAGTCTAATACATCCTGCTTGTCACATTTGCATTGCTGCCGTTCTACGTTTGATTCACAACGGTCAGGCCCATTTTGCATCTCATGAGATTCGGAAACAACTTTGACTCCATGTGCTTTATCACAAGATAGCTTTTCGTTCGCATATATGTCGTTATGATGATACTTCGGAGTGTTACTTTCTCGCAATGCCGCAATCAGCTTTTCTGCGACTGTCTGGCCCCTGCCTGGAGTGTTTTCACTCAAACTAGACTCAAAGATAGATTGTCTGTGGGAACTATTGGAGTTCCGAGGCAAAGGAGATTTGAATGTTCGGTGGTTTATGCTCTCTGTTTCGCAAGCTTGCGACGAGTTATTGGCTTCAGCTAGACTCTTCGGGGTCTCATTGCATATTCCATGCTTACCTGCTGTGGAACTACGTTCTAACCCTCTCTCAGAACTGCTTAAAGATGGGCTGCGCTGATTGTTGCCGTTCCTGGATCTCTTGTGTTGCGTTAATAAAAGTTTGGCTTTGTTGTTGGCGCGCTTTCTAGGTCTTCTCTTGCTTCCAGTGTCAGGTTGTCTCCCAGTCCCCGTGGGATGTTTATTCCTGGCAAAATTTTTCCAGGTCCTTTTGAAACTTTTAATGAAGGTATAGTGAGCGCCGCCGGATGAAGGAGAAGAGACCGAAGTGATGTCGGCATCTTCCCGGGGTTGTGTCCCACGCGAACCATCACTTGCTCGGAGATCTTCGTCCCAATCAACTACCTTCGTTCTTAGCGCAGTATATAGCTTGCCTCTAGGACGACTCCTAGAGAAGATGAGAGATTCTTGCGAATTGTGCGGAATAGGCCTTAGCACATTATTTGTAGTGGCCGACTTGCTACTTTGAGAGGACCTTGACCGAGTATTGCTGGCAGGCCCACTGTCAGGTAAGTCCTTGTCATCCCGAGACATCGCTCTGTCAACAGTCCTTGCTTCTTTGTTCCGCTGAATTTCCGTCTGGGGCTTGGGACTAGTCGAACGAGAACTGTCTCCGGCCCTGGACAAGGAGGTTCCGTGCAAAGAAGGGGTCCGGGTAAGATCTGTTAGACTGCTTTCTGTAGCGTTGTCAGAAGCATTCCCTGACATATATTCACTTTGTTCTAGCATATTTGTTGAATAATTCATCCGAGAAGGAGGCGAAACCCAGTCATCCGTTGTCCGAAAAGCCACAGCAGAGTGTCGGAAGAAGCTGGAGACCATCTCGTCTTCTGTATCCATTGATATCACTATTGACGATGACCTTCGACGGCCCGGGCTTGTCCTAGACCCTATGACCTGGCACTGGATGCCGATAGCCTCAAATCCTTTTGATATCCCAACTGAGTCATACTCGGATCTGATACCGAGGTTTATGGTATGTGGATCACACTGCTGGTCGTTCATCTTAATTAGATCATCTCCGTGAATATTCAGAGATAGCAGCCGCTTCTGGCCTCCAGTTTCACCAGAGAAAGTGCACTTAGTTTGTGTAGGGCAGGTCAGCCGGATCACCATGTAGTTCAGTTTATGGCCAGAAGTGTCCTTGCCGCATTGTATCAAATCCATTCCGTCAGGACAAAGGATTAAAAGAACTGCACCTTGCGGCAGTCCTTTCGCATTTTCTCCATCTGATTCGACGAGATAGCATATGGGAAAAGCGCTTTTGGCACTTTCACGTCTGGTTTTACCATTTATGATGAAATTGTGCTGTTTCACTGCGTGGAAGTAGGAGTAAAATCGCTCGGCGGCGTTACCTTGAGTCTGGAGGTGGCTCAATATTCGCGAATATGGCTCATCCGTCTCCCAGTCATTAAATGATCTGGATTTGCACAGGGCTTGGAGTATAATGCTTGCTAAAAAGGACAATATAACGTCCATTTCGCATAATATGCCAATAATATTCCTAAAAATGCAATGCTCAGTAAACCCCACGAAGAAAGGATGCCAATTGCTTTACTTTACGTATTCATCACACTCTAGCTTCTTCAGCATTTGACAATGCTCCTCAGAGTTGCTCACTAACTCCGCCAGCACTTTACCAGCCTATTTCCGTCAGCCTGGGCTCTCTATTTCCAGCCTCTCGAAGTATACCATCCTCCGTATTCTAGTATAGCCTGTAACATCTGTGAATATTGCGTAAGCCTTCTCCAATAGGCTCTGCTGGACGAGCGGCATAAGGGTCGCCGACTTCGAGACGATCATTTCGGATCGCAAGGAGTCAGGATCTGCAGTGTACTCTGGCTCGTCCTAAGAGAAATAGGTCAGCAATCACCTACAATATCCCAGGGCAGGTGGCGCACTGTCAAGAGGTATAGTCCTAGATCCAAGCCTTCATTTGCAGGTAGCTTTAGTAGGTAGGCTGAGAAACACTGCAGTGAGACGGTCTCCAAGGTGTGGGCTATCTTATCTCGATGCTGATTGGAAAACGCAAGCAGCTCGCCTGAATCATGGGACGAGTTCAAGTCCGCTACTAGAAGGGCTTTGAGCAACGGGTTTGATAAGGTGCATAATGGGGGATCAGAAACAAGAAGGAAATAATGAGGACTAGGAAGAGGTTCTCCAGCTGCTGTGAGTGCATCATGTAGGAGCAGAGAGAGCATTGCTATGCATTCATCCCCCTGGACTCCTCCAACTCCATTCGAACATGAAGTTGACATTGATACCTAAGAGTTCATAATTTGTAGAAAAGATACTGGGAGCCTGGTGTTGTGAAGAAGAGCCAGCTCAGTCCTTGGAACCCGCAGTAGAAGGAAAGGCGGCCATCATGTGATAGCAAAACCAGTTGTATTCAAAGCTTCTCAAAAGGGTCACAATCTTTATGAATATCGAGTATTTTCCTGCATAATGGACTCTAACTAAAGCCCTCGAATTCGCAATAGCAAACCTGTAGTCAGAACGAAGGACAAGCGTTGTTTCGCCATATATCTAATTTTCAGTGAGTCCAGCAAGTAAATTCTCCTAATTCTAAGATTAAAAGCCACAGGGCCTTATGAGTGAACAAGTATAAAGATCAGTTGGTCTTGATTCGACGAGACGGATCGCGTCATCTGGATAACTGCTTTGGCTGCGGGATCGCGCCATAGTTATCATGCATAACCTGGTGCTATTGGGTAGCGTGATCCAGGTACGTGGTGCCAACCTTGTATGTTCCACTAAGAACCATAGTCTGGGGTATAACTTTATGACATCTTCTTGAAAACCGCAGATCGTCGTCGGGGAAGACAATCGACCGTGGTATGTCCCAAAACGATGATAACCTTAAAGACAGATACTGACAAATAATGGCTGTATTAAATAGCTAGTTAGTACGCGGCCTTCGGCCTCCGCTCCCTCCGACTAGCTTGTAAATTGAACCGAGATCCGACTGTCACTCTCTCGGAAGTTTGCGTTGTTCCTTGATCCGACTCCAGTCGGAGGTACTCTGGGAACCTGTGACGTTGAACCTGACTGGACGGATTTATAATCTCTTATGCCGGCGTACCATGGCAGGATCCACGCCAAACCCGGTCCGGTCGAAGACATGTTTCTAGGTCTTTAACAAGCCATCTTCCCCTCAAGGGACGGCTTTCTTTCACTCGTCCGTGGTTGTCATCGAAGATCATCACATATGGAAGAGGCTCAGGTTGAAACTCAACGACTGGAGGAAGCCAGCAAGGCTCCTTTCATAGCCCTATCGCAGTCATACACCCTTCAACAGACAAAAGAAGACCTTCTTCCATTCGAGTATCAAGATGATCTGACATCTCGCGATGTTCCGGAGACAACGCTTACCCGTCAGCAAGCCTCGAACTCAGCACAATCAATCGATCAGAATGAATATCTCCCAGGAAGACTTTCACACATTTCCGAAGGCGCTGACGACAGCGCCCTCTGCGCTCAGAAATCCGTCCTGTACCTAGCCTATGGATCAAATCTCGCGTCCCAAACCTTTCTGGGCATGCGCGGCATCAGGCCTCTCTCACAGCTCAACGTTCTTGTCCCAGATCTAAGATTAACATTCGATCTGCCGGGAATTCCGTACATTGAGCCATGCTTCGCAGGAACTCATTTTCGGGATACATCCGCTACCAATGACGAGAAGGGTGAAGAAAAGCGCGCCCTGATAAACGCACCAGACACCGACCAAGACCGCTACAAGGGTCCCCTCATCGGTGTCGTTTATGAAGTTACATTACCCGACTACGCCAAAATCATAGCCACAGAAGGAGGTGGCCGTGGTTACAAAGACATTGTAGTGACTTGCTACCCGTTCCCAAACGGCTATGACCCCGCCGATCCAATACCAGAGCGCCCAGAGACACGGCCTTTGAAGGCGCACACGCTGCTCTCGCCAGCGGGGATGCAGGAGCTGCTGCTGCCTCAAACGAGGTCAAGAATCAGGACACCACGGAACGCACGCTACACTCAACCTTCCGCACGCTATCTTAACTTGATCACCACCGGTGCAGCAGAGCACAACCTTCCTCTGGCGTACCAGGCTTACTTGAACCAACTGCAGCCGTACTGCATCACGTCATTCAGACAAAGGGTTGGCATGGTTGTGTTCCTAGTCATGTGGAGTCCCTGGATCCTTCTATTACTGGGATTGCCGAGATTTTGTGCTCGTCCGGATGGCCGCAGTCCTGAGTGGGTGGGTCGGCTTAATGACTTGGTGATGGCTGGGATATGGAGTAGTTATGACAATGTGTTTGTGCATATATTCGGAGATGGTGAAAAGACTATTGAGCGCTAAGTCTCGATATTCACGCCATTGACAGCATTGTGTATAAAGTTAGCAGATGTAAATAAGTCTTAATGGTTGGATGCTGCTTAGCCTGAGGATCCCTGGTCTCTGAGAAGTATCTTCAACTCGTCCTTCGTCTCAGTAATAAAAACACTGAATCAGGCGCCCAGAACCAAGCCGTCTAGGTTACCACCAGATTTAACAAACAAAGGAAATAGTGATATTGGTTCTTCACACAGGTTTTGACGGGAAATACATATCTAAGATACAGATACAGGTCTCTGGAGAAACATCTAACAAAACAGGGAAAGGCCATCTGCTGGAAAGATCGAGTGAAAGATACATGGAACGACATGGGTAACGAGACTGACCGCTCGTATTAATCACACTCGCTATTCGTCGCTAGATCCCTCACTTTTCATGCTTTATACAGTCCATTTGTAGCCTTCTAGCGCCGGGGAACGGGAGGGCTGTACACGATCTTTCGTGTCTTGATGGGAGACCACTTGTAGCGCTTGACCCAGACGCTAAGAGCGAAGAGACCGGTGAGGAGAGTGATGGCCTTGAATCCCATCTTCTTACGGTCGTCCATCTCGGGCTCGGCAGCCCAGTTGAGGAACTCGACAACGTCCTTGGCCATCTGGGAGGTGGTAGCGGGGGTGCCGTCCTCGTATTCAACAACACCATCAAAAAGGACACGAGCCATGGCAATAGCTGGAAATGGTCAGCCAAGTTTTGATTTTAGTTTTGATGCAAAAGAATCGTACCAGTGCCGGGGAAGTAAGGGTTGAAGTTCATGCCCTCCTGAACGGTAGCACCAGCTGGAGGCTCATCAGGGTAACCAGTCAACAGACTGAAGATGTAGTTGCAGCCACCGTGACGGCCCTTGACGATCAAGCTGAGATCTGGGGGCAAAGCACCACCGTTCGCGAAGCGAGCAGCCTCCTCGTTCTTGTACGGAGGGGGGATGTAGTCGGATAGCTTTCCGGGGCGCTTCTCGATCTCACCCTGATCGTTGGGCTCGGTGTCGTACTCGTTCTCTTCGGCAAAGGCCTTCATTTCATCGACGGTGTGTGTCACACCAACGAATGAACGCCAGGGAACGCGGGTGAGGGAGTGGCAACTGGCGCAGACTTCACGGTAGACCTGGAAACCACGGCGGAGACTGGGGACAAATGGTGAGTTAGCTGGGCGTCCTCGGCCTGAAGCTAGAGGCTCAATTGAACTCACGCGGCGTGATCAAAGGTCTTGTTCCACTTGGCGTGTTCCCAAGGGTACTGAGTAGGGTGCAACCTTGAAAGCAACATGTCAGCTATTTGAATCAACTCGACCTCAGGAAACGGTCCGGTCGGGAGAACGGAAACAGCCGAGGCAGTGCCATTCCATAACATAGTCAATCGACTCACCCCTCCTCAGCAGGTGTCATCGCAAAGGCTTCCTTTCCATAGAGATACGTAGCGGATCCGAGGGCGATGGCGGTAGCGACCGATGCAGTGAGTGTGAGGTGGAAGGGGGAGCTGGCGGCTTCGGCACCGGCAGCCGAGGAAGACGCACGCTGGTCAAAATATTAGTGATTAAGCATTTCAGATGTAGCCATGACATTGCCATGAGCGATTGTTCTCATCCACTGGGGCCAATGAAGGCGGAGGCCGGGGTGATGCGTACCGAGGAGGTCTTGCTCAAAGACTGACGGGCGAGGCCCCGGAAGGGCACGCTGCGCAGGACAGTACGTGCCAGCATACTGAAGATATGAAGAACCCTCCGATCAAAAGATAAACAGAAAGGTACGATAACCGCGTGCGGGGAGGGAAGGGAGGGGGCGTGGAGGGTGAGCGCACAGGAGTGGTTGTTGAAGTCGAGAGTTCGAAGTCGTCAATTTCTCGCTGACTTGCTGCCAGTGGTAAAGCGTCTGCTTTGATTGGCTGCTTCTGCGCTAAACTGCTTCGGGAATTGCCGGAAAAGCGAGTCTTATAATGAAAAACAATCGCATGACACCAGTATTCAGATACTAATATTTCTACGATATTATTATCGTGATATAAAATTGCAACATCCAATTAAGTTCTTTTCAATGAGCAGAAGTATACGTTACGCTGATGTTGACGGCAAAGTTGCTTCTGCCGTTTGTTTCCGAAGTAACTTTTAACCCAGAGTCCTAAAAGCATCGCGAATAACCGGACACCAGACCAGGTCTAGGAGAACTTCTGAAACGATACTTCAAGCCGCACCTAGATTTAGATGTGAATATGAGCCATATACTATCAAATACAATAAGAGCTACGTCCAATCCAGAAGAACTTTGCAACAGCTATACGGAGTATGACAGCTTCTACTCAAAATATATAGCGGACTCATGGACATAAAGTGTACCTGAATACATCAACTTCGCGGCCATTCAGCTATTAGATATTGAATAATAATATGACTGTTTACAAGGAAAGATGAATTCCTCCCAGCTACGGAAATTAAAGCATCAGTAAAGTTATTATGATGATGTAGATAATAATATGGGTCGGAAGTGGAAAATGCCCCGCCGATCCAGCCGTAGTTTTGGTGCACTCAGCCTACAATTACACCGTATTTGGGGATCAAACCTGAGCTCCCACATGATACATGGCGTACGATGTCGAAGTCTCTTTTCTGGATAATGCGATGAATTCTATTCTATAGCTTAATATTCGCCTTCTTCGCTAGTCATTCCTTACCGGAATTCGCAGACTCCTTGGAGATTGTGGCCGGATCCTCGTGGACCCTGAAGAACTCCAACATCCCCAAACAAACAATACCGGCTGCCTTCCTCCCAATGCGATCCTGGAAAAGACAGTATGTCAAAAGCGAGGAATGGGCCACGCACAGGCACGAAGCCTCGCCGCGACGTGCTGGCATCGCTCAAAATGGCCTCTATGGAGGAGATCTCCAGAGCCTCCCTTCCTGCAGGTAGGTACAGCAAGAGGCAACAGAACAAGTGGATTGACTAACAAGGAAAAGAGATAATGGCTTCTATCCTCGATCATCTCTCCCCCGTCGACCTTATTCGAGCGGCCCGGGCGTCGAAGCTCTTGCGCGAAATGGCGTACGATGATTCACGATGGGTTCAAAGGCTCAAAAGGATAGGTTGCTGGGATGAAGCGGAGGCTCGCAAGAATGCGGAGGAGAAATTTGGGACAATCGTGAACAGAGCAAGTGCTGAGCTCCAGGACTCGACCGCCGCCCAGCAAGTGTCAAATCAGCCAAAGATCGATGTGACCCCAATATCGGATGGCTTCGATCAGATCAACCTCTCTGCGTCTGCAGCCAACGATGTTGTGGACTCGGATACTGACCCCGTATTGGGAGCATTGAAACTAGCTAGATCCATCAGAGGAGAAGCTCGGCAGGAATATGGAAAAATACATGCGGCACTGGCACCATTTTACGACGACTTTGCTACTCTTGGACCTTCTCCGGAAAATCTTTTGTTTCAAAAATATACGGAGCCGCAGCAACAGGCACAAATCCTCTCCCAGTTGCAGGCCTTCGCTAGGTGTGACACAACAACAGGATGCGAAACCCGGCATGAGAACTTACGAGCCGCCATCTCCATGTTCGAGACAGCTGCGCTGAAGGAGTTTAGACACGGCTACGAGACTGATGATATTGATGGCCGAATGAAAAATTACGCCCATGTTCTGTACACACTGAATGGTGGGAGCTCGGCTTCTGAGCTATTCACCCATCACAATCATATATTCACGAGGAAGTCCGAACTTGGTCAACCTAGCGACTGTATTGATACATTGACTCAGAAGGTGAAACTTCACCAGACGCAGGCATTCTTTACCCGGTTAAGTGTGGCTTTCAATGAAGAGGTCTCAATTATCAACCGTGCCTTTCCCCCAGCCCTCCATATAGCCCAACCATTCGTCGAGAAGGTAGGCGGTGATGTGCTCTACCCTTTCCTGACCGCGATATTTGATGAATTGCATCGTTCGAACAAGGAGGCGTACCTTATCTCTGTTTCAAGTACCTTCGCCCAGTGCATGAATCTATGTGACAATCTACTACCCATTCAGAATTCTCTTGATACTTTTGAAGAGCTCCTGCATCAGACCATCGCCCAGGTATTTGAGCCACATATGGATCTCTATCTGGCTGAAGAGTTAGACTTCTTCCGAAAAGGCTCAGAAGCCTCTGTCCAAGAGTGGGATAGACAACTTTCTGAGCAAGCAGCCTCGACTGAATCATTTCTCCTGTCCAATGTCAATAGGCAAGCCGATAAACGAGACTTCTTGACTTCTTTTAAGAAGGTGATCATGGCACCGGTAAACATCCTTCCGAGCTTCTCAAACAAGTCCAGCGAACAACAAAAGCCTGACCGTGATTCATCGGCCGGCGACTCTGGTTCCACGCCGAGGACAAACCGATTTTCCACGATTTCTTCACCTGGAACTCCCCCAATTCAGGAGGCTCCTACTACAGAACTTGCAGCGAAAGCGGCCATTATGAAGTCCAAGTTGGAGGGTATTCGGTCTTTGTTCAGCATCGAAGTCGCTTTGGGGCTGGTTCATGCAGCTAAATCAAGCCTGGAGCGTGCGGCACGGTTTATGGTGATCGGGGGAGAAACGGGCGCAGCGGTCAAACAGCAGTGTGAAGCTATATTTGTCGCCCTCCTGCGCATTCTAGGCCACGGTCACCTTATTAAAGGTTTCGACAAGGCGGTGGACCATCTCTCAGACTACCGGCCTCGCGAGCAAGGCGATCGTGATCAATCCGGTGTTGAGCCGTTAGTAACGTTTCTCGAGCTCGTGAATGTCGGTGACCTCATTCTTCAGATGATCGATGTCTTCTACGAGCAGGAGATGATTGGATCGAATATCACTGATCGAAATGACTTTTTGGATCCAGCGGTGAAAGAGAAGAAGAAGTTTGAGCAGAATCTTGACGAACGTGTTGCGGCTGGGTTGAATAAGGGAATCGATGTCTTGATGGAGGAAGTTGATTATATACTTGCAACAAGGCAGCTTGCAACCGACTTCAACCCGGATGTCTCTACTGACCCGCACCGGAAAACCATGGATGTGAGCGTTACCGAAGCTGCAGCCGCAGTGGTGGATGTCGTTTCATCGCATACCCAAATGCTCGTCGGGAGCACAGACAAGAGTACTCTTGATGTGTTCAACCAGGAGGTTGGATTGCGTCTCTTTACTGCTCTTTGTAAGCATCTGA
This sequence comes from Aspergillus spinulosporus, assembly GCA_003574815.1. Classification (NCBI taxonomy): domain Eukaryota; kingdom Fungi; phylum Ascomycota; class Eurotiomycetes; order Eurotiales; family Aspergillaceae; genus Aspergillus; species Aspergillus spinulosporus. The sequence goes on along the minus strand of QPHH01000019.1, from coordinate 148,375 downwards.
AGCGTCAGAGGATCAGTATTGAGGGATCCCTGAAGCTGATCAGGTACGGTCCCAGTTGTATATCTCGGCTCTTGCTAACGACAACTAGTGATATGAACCATTACTTCAAGTTCATCCAGAGACTCAAAAACAACGAGCTACTCATCTATTTCAAGGCGTTCCGAGAACTATCACAGATTTACCTCATTGATTCCTCCGATGCTAAGGAACTAGCCAACCTCATTGCCGATGCAGGCCGGTTCTCTGGCATTTGGCGAGTGGAAGAAGTATATGAGTTCGCGGAGAGGCGAGCAGATTGGTATCAAGTCAAGCGAGATGTTGAACGAGCCATGTATGGGATTGGGTGCAACGTTATGTAATTGCGGCGGCTACTAATGTATATATCGAAATTATACCCACAAGCGAAAGGCCATAGCACTTCATGAGATATCTGCTTGCTTTTGCGACTCGGGTGAATCCAGCCTGACGTCAGTGGGCGCCTACTGCCACAATCGACAGCAGCTCTCCTCCATCCACCTCGGTAGGGTTGGCAGTGCCTTTATTTGCTGCAAGTCTTCAAAGAAGGCATGCCTTCGATAGCCGGGCGCTAAAATTGGCATTCAGGCTGACAGGTTTTGCAGTCCGCTGAAGTATTTACTGACATCCTCCTGGCTCTGTATCGGCTATTTTTAGCCGCATCGATATATCAAAGAGGCATCATCACAGTTGCCTAGCTGATATAGCTATAACCCGGATCGGATCCTAGAATCAACCTGAACACGAACAAAGACTTTATGGCTTATACCGATTTTTGAGAACGATGAGCCTGAATAGAAATACCTGGACGCGCCACTCCTGAAACGAACAAAGATACCACGTTAGAGCCCTATGCATACTTTATAGACAGAGGAGCAAGAGTCGTACTCACTCAAAGCTGAGATGAGAGAAAGATTTGGGCAACTAAAACTACATATGATTGACCCTAGTCTACTCCCTGGAGGGATACACACATCAATACACCGACACCAACACTACCAGCTAACCCCTCTACAAACAATACTCCTCTCCCGGTTCCTAACAATAATATCTTTCCTACTTCTACTTCTACCCAATGCATTATTTGCCGCCGAAACGACTGTCATCGTCACCGTTACCGAAATAGCCACGGCCACGGCAACAGCAACCACAACGACGACCCCCGAAGTCCCGCAAGACCCTTCATACACATCCCCAAGCCAGTTCAGATCATCCATCCTCAGAACCACAAACGCCTACCGTGCCGCATACAACGCCTCAAGTCTCAGCTGGAACCAGACTCTTGCGGACTATGCCAAAGACTGGGCGAAGGGGTGTAGGTGGGAACATTCCGTACGTACCCTACTTTCCCTCTACATATAGAATACATAGAATAGATTTCGCTGATTAGGATCTCGACTGGTTCCTGCAAGATAGTCCGGCCCGTATGGCGAAAACCTTGCATACGGCTACAAGGACGCCTCCTCCGCAGTGACGGCATGGGGTGATGAAGCAGCGCTTTATGATTTTTCCAAGCCAACGGGATTCACCGAGGAGACGGGACATTTTACGCAGCTTGTTTGGAAGAGTACGAGGGAGTTTGGGTGTGCGGCTGTGGATTGTGGGTTGACAGATTTAAATGATGACGAGGACAGAGAGAGGGCGCAGGGGTGGTTTGTTGTTTGCGAGTATATGCCTGCCGGGAATGTGGTTGGAGGAGATGACAGGCTGGAGTATTTCCGGGTAAATGTGCAGGAGGGAAGCGAGGATTCTGATTCAGGTTCCAAGGATGATTCTGAGCACGGAGATGGGGACGAGGGAAGCAATGTTTCGGAAACTGGGGATAGTGCTGGTCGTGGGTTGGTAGAATGGAGTAAAGCGGGTGTTGCATGGTGGGTTGGGATAGTTCTGTATATACTGAGCTCTGCATAAATGAAAGATGGCGCGGTAATGAAGTACTTGGTGGCTCGTCATTGCTGTCATTACTCATACTACCAACATCATGCATATAGATTTCCCGCAGCGGGAGAGATGCAATATATCTATTCACTTTTGAACAGTCCCAGACGACCACCCCCAAACTAGAACCACGCCAATGGAACAGCACAAACGGCACACAAGGAGGGAGGAAAAGTGGGCGGCAGCAGAGGGAAATGGTGGGAGGGGCTGGATATCGAGACGGCAGACAGTATAGAGAAAAAAAAGGAAGTTGGAATGAAATTAGATACGAAAAGAAGAGGAAAGGGTAATTCAACCAATAATCTCCTCGCTCTCCTCCACAATCTCTTCCACAATCTCTTCGACCACTGTCTCGCCCTTGTCCTCTGTGTCGGTGGGCGCATCCTTGGCAGCCTTGGGTTGGTCGGCCTCCTCGGGTAGGCCGTAGGCTTCCTTCTCCTCGACGAGTAGCTCCTTCTCCCGCTTGAGCCAGGCAACCCACTCGTTGAGAACACGCTTGCGCTTCTCGACCACAGCAGTGTTGGCAATGTCGACAGCATACTTGTCTTCCTCCTCGAATTCCTTCGAGTACTCGCGAAGGTTCTTCCGTACTTGCTTTTGCTCCTCTTTGCTGAGAAGAGTAGGAGGGCGAGGACGCCAGAGGAACTGCTTGAACTTGTCTGTAGGGTTCTCCGCAAGCGTCTCTCCGGAGAAGGTGTGAAGGTTGAATCCGTTTTCCATCTGAATATTAGTGTTAGTAACCTAGCTGGATGAAAACCCCAGTTTCTGAGACATACCTGGTGCGTCCACGCGCTAGCACCACTGACAACGTAACGACCTGTGGGATCCCATTCAATATCTGTGACACCATAGTGATCGACGGTCTTCATCAGTTGCAGGTTGGCCGCCAGATCCTTCTCGTTCTCGTTCTTCTCTCCCTCGAAATCCATGTCCCAGAAATCAAGGTCAAAGTTTGATTGCGAGTGAACAGTTGCCACGACGACGAAACGGCCCTTAGGAGACCAGTAAATAGCATTGCTGGTCTTCTTCTCAACAGTGCGAACAAGTTTAAAGTTGCCGGCTTGTACACCCTTCTTTTCCGGAGCGAAGAACGAGACGGCCGTCTTGGGAGGCGCACCAGCCCCAGATGCGTCACCAGTCGTGATGAGAACGAAACGAGCACCATTTGGTTCCCATGAGAAGTTGATCACGGTGTCTTTGAGACTGTCCACCACTTCCACCGGGACACCCTTCTCCCGTACGCGGAAAATTTCGAGGTTTGTGGCCATAGACTTCTTAGACTTCGAGTGGCGATCCACCTTAACGCAAACGAAGTTACCCTGGGACTGCCAGTGCAGTTTCACATCGGAGACGTTGAAGAGGTTACGGGTTCGGACAATCTCCTTGGAAGGCACGCTCATAAGGGCGACTCGGGCAGGATTGCTGCCGATTTCGGGAGTCCAGAAGCATAGGAGCTGCTCGTACTGCTTGACACCGTCACGGTTGACTGTCGCCGGCGACCATTCGAAGTCCATTACTCCGTCAATCTTAACCGAAGTCTTACCGAGAAGGTTCATCCGGGGAAGTTCGTAGATGGAGATCGACTGGCCTTGAAGCATTCTCGCCACGTACTTCTCATCAGCAGACCACTTGAAAGCGGGCCACTGAACTTTCTTCTTGGGCTGAGCTTCGCTATCGGGGCCCGCGAGATCGTGGGAAACAAACGATCGGAGGGGCTTGCCTGTTACGATGTCCCAGACGATGATATTCTTTCCATCCTCCTCGTATGTCAGCACGGGGTGGCCCTCCTCCACCTGGATAGGCCGGGCAGACCAGGTAGTCAAATAGCTCTCGCCAGGCGAGAACTCGATGAGAGAAACAAACGGATGAGGGAATTGCTTTTGCTTAGAGAAAGTCGGACCACCCCACAGTTGCACACCCTGTGGGTGAACAGATGCGAGATATGTACCCTTAGGGGACCACTGGACAAAAAGCTGTGTCCAGTGGGCACGGTCGACAACATTCTCCGGCGGGTTGCTCTTATTGTTCCAGAAAACCCCAACCTTGTCGCCGCGGTAGAGGGCGAACTGGTCACGGGCATTGGGGTCTCCGAGCCACGAGCGCAGGTGCTCCTTCTCTGTGAATGGTTCGATTGTTGGAGGCTTGTATTCCTCGTCGATACGTCCTTCCCGGCCATAACGTTCGATATCCATCAGTTTGTTAACGAGGAGGGTATGCTTCTTATCCAGGGGAGTTCCGTGCAGCTGCTTTACGGCGGCAACGGCTTGCTCTGCGGTTTCGTATTCGACGAAGGCAAATCTGCGACAGCATGTTAACATCTCCATCTCTCATCCTGCAAATATAACAGAGCGCCCGGATTCCCAGTACGTACCCTTCGGACATATTCTTCTCGTTGAGGGGCATGAAGACGGCATCTTCGGAAGTGCGGCCGACTGTGTTGAGTTTCCTCAGCAAAAATTTAATGAGCTTCTGTCTGTTCTCTTCCGGCACGACTGGGAGTCCATCAATGACGACGAATGTGTCCAAGCCCTCCTCAAGTTTCACTTCGTACTGCGCCTTGAGGTCTAGAAGGAAAATAGGATGGATTAGCGACTATTTCGTAGAGGAGCTCGCTAAGTTCATATCGGCCGGTAACATACCGGAGAAGTCAATCTCCTCCTCCTCCTCTTCGTGGAGATCTTGCTCCGACAGGTTCTCGAAGCTAGGTGCCATGGTTGTTAGCGCTGATGGCGATGTGAAGGGGGCAGCCGGTTCTTGGTGGAGGGATCGAAATCTTTGTGTGTGCGGCCCGACCTCTGTGCCGACATATCGCAACGGGGAGTCACGTGAACCCAGTACAGAACCAACTTTCAGACGACCTCTTATATAGCATATTGTGGTATATTAATACATATTCATACATTTGTGATTCAATTGTTGGATAGGGATATATAAATAGAGTGATACTGTTCTATTATGAGCATACCGCCGTGTATGTAGCAACTTGCTTCAGTACTCGTCATTGGGCATAATGGAGCTGAAACATTCCAGAAGTTTATATTCATGGACAACTAAGCCTAGGCAGAGTATTTCTATTCTAGTCTCATAATAAATGTATCAAAAGAAAAGGATTGATAGGGTAGTATGCGCCATTAGAAGCCGTAGTACAGAGTATATAGTTAATGGAAAAGAAAGTCTGATTTCAACACGTCTTTCAGCCTGAGCCGTAAGGCATCGATCTCCAAGTTCCGCTGCTCATACTACGCTGGACTTGCGATCCTGCCTGCATCCGCCTGGGGAAGTCAACAACAACTCCACACTATCATCCTGTCTTTACTTTGGGGCTCCTGGTTGCTCTTGCGAACTATCTTCCCACTTCCTACTCTCGTTTCTCTTCCGCCGAACATCTTGCTAAAGCCCCATCTAAACCTCTTCCATCGTCATTTCAAGCCCCGCCGGTCCTAAGCGCCAATCCTCTACCGGCACCTTGTAACCTCTTCCTCTCTGAGCGTTGACCGTGTGACCAACAACAGTGCAGCAGCATCGCATCAACTTTCTACGCCAATACTGGTCACAATTGCTGCTATACTCTTGTTTGCTCCCTTGAGATAAGGGTGTAGTCAAGCCTTGGACAGAATGTCGCGTACGTCCAGCCTCCCCAGATCTCGGACTAACCGCGCCGAGGTGCCTGACAACTGACATCATTTTCTCCTTTCCTTTGCATAGTTTCCCCAGACGCCCGCGATCAATATATCCCAATCATCGATTCAATCTTATCTGCGAGCGATCTGAATACGATCTCAGAGAAGCGCATTCGCAAGGGTCTCCAAGATGAAATTGGCTATGATCTTACCCCGCAAAAGGTCTGCGCTCTTGCTGCATATTGTTCCTATACTTCCTCTACGTCAAGCTAACATGCTGACCTAACCACTCTATAGGCTGCCGTGAAGCAGCTCATTATGGAGAGGTTCGACATCTTTGCTGAGAAAAAAGGCATAGGTGCTCCGCCTACGCCAAATGGCCACGGACAACAGCATGATACCGCAACACCTGTGGAACCCTCCTCACCCTCCCAGTCCTCGACAGCGCAGAAACGTCAGGCAGATAGCGCTGACTCAGATAATCGCTCAAGCAAAACTCCCCCACCCAAGAAACAGAAGGCAAGCCATGATATAGATGCGGATGCGCTCTATGCTGCGAAGCTACAGGCTGAGGAAAATATGCGAGCTCGTCCTACACGAGGAGCAAGCACGCGAAAAGCGGCGCCGGTCAAGAAGAAAAAATCTACTGCGAAAACGGCGAAGAAGGTGAAGGCAGAGGACGATTCAGATATAGGGTCGGGCTCAGAGTCAGGGAAGAAAGTGAACCGTTCTGGAGGATTCCACGTAGGCGGAACTAGCTGATGGCGATAGTGGCTGATGCTAACACAATTTAGAAACCGCTTAATCTCTCACCGGCGCTCTCAGCATTGCTAGGGGGCGCGGCTACGGTGCGCGACCATCTAATTCACCCCTGCAAATTTCGTGCTTGAAGCTAATCTTTTTGGTAGCTTTCACGGCCACAAACAGTCAAGAAGCTCTGGGAGTACATTCACGAGCATGATCTTCAGGACCCAAACGATAGACGTCAAATCCGCTGTGACGATCCTATGCGCGCTGTATTCAAACAAGATCGCATACACATGTTCACCATGACTAAAATCCTCAGTCAAAATCTGTACAGCCCAGACGAATAGCTTTTCCGCCATTCGGAAGAGACTACTTGCCATGACACATCTTTACTAGCAAGTCAGCTTGTGATACTGCATATTTGTTGCAGTCATATACGAATTTTTTTGTGCACGCATTTGGCAATCAGGCGTCAATTTTTCGGTCTGCTTTTTTCTTTGCTCGATCTTTTCATTGTTCTGTTTGAACGCATTCAACTAGTCCAGTACATTGTGACTTTCTGCCCATCGATGGGCGGGCAGTTTTCTTATACTTGATTTTTGATCTTCCCTATGTTTATTACCATCAATCCTCTCCAGCGGGAGTTGGTGTTGGCTTGCAGACAGGCGTGATTGATTTACCACTAGACACTTCTACTATTGGGCTTGGTTACTACAGTTGATCCTATCCCTAAAGTGATTTCCAACCTTTTCAAAGTCCGCAATTGCTACTAGGGCGCACTGAGTCATGGTCTCAGTCTGAAATAACACCTCAACGCTAAGACTTGTACTAGCAGTGAGTAATTATGAGCCATCGACCAGGTAACCGACAGAGAATGGAAGATTATTTAAGAACAAATAATGTCCGAAGGGAGTTCCTTACAGAGTAGATCCTCAGTCGAAGGTACGGAGTTGGCAGTCGGCACATTAGTAGGGTGCTCACTAAGCACGCTGCGATGCATTTATCTCGGACAGGCCAACTTTTTTCTGCCCGCCCACCCTCCAATCCCCCCACTGCCCCAAGACGCTCTCCTCGTTCAGCCTCCTGGCCGCCAAAATCGCAGGGAGCCTTCAGCTCACGTTCTCTAGACTTCTCTACAGTCGGTCGCCTATTCTAGCTATTCAAATCGCCCGCGCAATCGCCCTCGCCCGATGACCGAGTCTCAGCCTTCCCAGGCCCCCGCCCCACAGAGCCAGACCCGTGGTGGCCGTCGGCGCAGCCGCGGAGGAGCTCGTCAGGGCGAGCATTCGGACGCTCCAGATGGCGCCCCCAGAGGACCGAGGTCAAGAGGCAACGGACCACGCCGTGGCGGAGGTCGAGGGGGCCGTGGCGGACAAAATTGCGACACCAGCAAGCCGGAGACTCAGGGTGACGTCGATGGCCCGTCTTCGGCGGAAACTACCACAAGCGCAGATAAGGGAAAGGCGCGCCAGGAGACAGCAGATGACGCTGATGATGGGGAGATCTGCTTTATCTGTGCCTCGAAGGTCGAGCATAACTCAGTGTCTCCGTGTAATCACCGCACATGCCATATTTGTGCGTTGAGATTGCGCGCTTTGTACAAGAATAAGGCTTGTGCTCATTGTCGGGTATGCTCTGTATAGTTGTTCTGTCTGGATGAATTGCTAATTTACTCGTGCTTCAGACCGAAGCTAATTATGTCATTTTCACGGACAATCCCACGAAGCGCTACGAAGAGTTCCAGGACGGCGACTATTCTCAAAAAGATGATAACCTTGGTATAAAATACGAAAAGGATGAGATCTTTGAAGACACAGTTCTATTACTCCGCTACAATTGTCCAGACCGGAACTGTGATGTGGCTTGCCTGGGGTGGCCGGACCTGCACCGTCATGTTAAGAGTAAGCATGGTAAGGTGATGTGGTATGTAACAGTCCGCTCTATCAGTCGCTGGTTCTAAAGCTTACTGTAACCGAAATTTCATAGCGATCTCTGTACTCGAAACAAGAAAGTATTCACCCATGAGCATGCGCTCTTTACACATGCCGAGCTGCGCAAGCACGAAAGACATGGCGATCATGTCCCTGGAGCGCTTGAGCAGAGTGGCTTCAAGGGCCACCCTGAGTGTGGGTTTTGTCGTCAGAGATTCTACGGGGATGATGAGCTATATGCTCACTGCCGTGACCGCCACGAACGATGCCACATTTGCGATCGACGCTCTACAACGCGCCAACACCAGTATTATATCGACTACAATGCTTTGGAAAGCCATTTCCAGACAGAGCACTTTCTTTGCTTGGACAAAGAATGCCTTGAAAAGAAGTTCGTGGTCTTTGAGTCTCAAATGGACCTCAAAGCTCATCAACTAGAGTGTCATCCAAATGGGCTTTCAGGGCGAGACGCCCGCGTAGACATGACCGCTTTTGATTTCAGAACACCATACCAGCCTCAGCAGCGACAACGTCGGGGTGCTGGTCGTGGGCGAGACCCGAACGCAGAAACCGCTCCTTTATCAACCGTGCAGCCACTGCGGAGGGACGAGATCGCCTACCAACGCCAGATGGCTATCCAGAGCGCACAATCTGTTTCGACACGGAGCTTCGGTGGACAACTATCTCGTGACGAAACACAGACTGTGCGTGCCCCAGCGCGTTCCGCAGGACCTACTCCTACTCGAACGCCACCCGCACCGGCGACACCAGTCAACGAGTTTGAAAACCTCAACATCACATCAGCAAACCCAGAGGACCAGGCGCGTCGGCTTCGACACGCAGCAGTCATTGAGAGAGCTTCAAATCTCCTCGGGAATGATCAGACTAAGCTTCGTGAATTCCGCACCCGAGTCTCCAACTATCGTACTGGCGGCATGTCCGCCACCGAGCTCATCGATGGCTTTTTCTCCCTCTTCGACACCTCAAGTTCCGAACTCGGTAAGCTCATCAAAGAGCTTGCTGAAATCTACGAGGACGCCGGTAAAAAGAATGCCCTGCTTAAGGCCTGGAATGATTGGCGTGCCATCAACGAGGATTACCCTGCGCTTCCAGGACCAGGCGGTAACATCCCAGGCATGTCCCCTGGTACCGCAAGCGGCACCGGCGCTACCGGCGGCAGACGAGTCCTGCGTCTAAAATCCTCCACAGCTCAATCCTCCCGGGCTGCCGCTGTCTCCTCGTCCTCAAGCAACCCCTTCCCACCCCTCTCTTCATCACGTCCAACTCCCCGTGCCGCTGCAACCTCCGCCGCATGGGGAGGCTCCACAATCGCCGCGCCACCACCCCCTCCCACATCTCGAACCTACGCAAACCCCTCATCCCGCACAAATAACGCCCCCTCCACATCCTCAGGCCGCGTCAACACTCGCGACACAGAGGCCTTCCCCTCCCTTCCCGCTGCTCCCAAGCCCAACGTCCTCATGGCGGGCCTAACCAGGGGTACGGTTCGCTGGGATGATCGCCGACCGCCGCCGGTAAATGCTTGGACTTCGTCCGCTGACTCAAGACCTGGTTCCTCAACGGAGGACTTCCCAGATCTTTCTGCTGCTGAAAGTAAGAAAGGGAAGGGGAAGAAAGGCAAACAGACGCTGTTCCATTTTGGTTGATGAGGTTGGTTTCCCAGGTAATACTATGAGGTACAAACGTACACGTAACATACTGTTCGCCCCATTATTGTGTCGATAAGATCTCATAGAGTTTTCTATGTCTTTGTCTATTATAAGCGAGGTGTTATGTGTAGAACAAGAGCGTTAGTGATAGGCAATAGCAAGGGAAAAGTTTTGAACACATACGAGAATGTGTTGTGTCAGGCGATTACGGGCTTGGTACAGGTATAGGACGCTCGGCCATTTATTCTTCGGCATCCATACACCTATACAAGAGGCCTTTGAAGGCCTCTAGTGACTCTCTCGAACGTCTTTCAAAGATGTCTCTATTGGCGGCCACTTCGAGGTCGGCGACGGCCAGTCCGTCTGTTGTGGAGGGGCCGCGGCTGAATTCATCGATGATCACCATGCTCCGTGGGTTGATCTAGTGGGGGATGAATGAATTTTCGAGCATCTCTGAAGCGAAGGTCGGGACATTTGTTTCCATGTCTTCGACTGTGGAGTCGTGCGTGAGAAGTCGGTGGGTTACTGGAAAAGATACGTAACTTGTTGGAACGAAGGAGCTGACCTGGACCATTATGGCGGACAGTGCTATAGCGCGGATGTAAGTCGATTTGCCATTCATGTCGTAGCTACGACATTGTGAAGTGGGTCCAAATAGTGGCGTAGGCGTCGTTGGAACGTTTTTATCTATTTATTTATTTTTTGTTTTCGGTGTGCATTTCTCAAGTGTCGGCCGGATTTGGTGGTTAGGGTATAGGTTGGTTCACGCGGAATGTATCAGTTTTTTGTAGCGAGTTGAACAAAACCAGTGAACATGTCAAGCATTGAGATGGCTTTGCTGGTTTTAAATAGAATGTATATTTCTTGCAGACGTTTTGGCTGAGCTCCTGGATTGTCCTGTCGCCTAGGTTGATCACTTCGTTTTGAGCTCCCGTATCTTCTGATTAAATTTGACAAATCAAATTGTTCTGGCACTTGATGCTGGTCTTTTCAGGGTATGCATGAATGGGCACATCCGGAAGTGATCTCTTCCTGTAGCCTGAAGGCTCATGTAGCACTGGCGTGAGGTGTCATATTCGGGGAAAAAAGCCCTAAGTCGTGAGTCTGTGCAAACGTCAGCATTGAGAACCTCGTCTAGCGACGGAGCAAGTAGATAACTTAAAATCTGGATTATGAGTTCTGTTGGATCCATGGTCGCTTCCTTATAGTTCTGACCCGCAATGTCGAGCAGGCCACTCCAACCTTTTCCCCCCCTCCCCCAAACCAAAAAAAAAAAAAGAAAAGAAAAAAGAAGGAAGGAAGGAAGGGGAAAAAACGGTCAGCTGCAGGACGACACTATTATCTAGCTAACCTTAACCCAGTAGATGTGTTGGTTGAGGTCGAGTGATCTGTCTGGGAGGCTACGTGCTCATTTAGGGTTGAGTTAGTCGTTTGCTTAACCGTTCAGTGTCCTGCAGGAGCACAGATGTAGGCGAGGTTTAGTATTGTTATGACTCAGAAGACAGAAAATAATATGCCTCTGATTGTCAACAGAGGGCCGCTCTGAGCCGCTGCGGGCGCTATACACCGAAACTATGGCCGACACAGTCTTTAGCATAATTGCTGTAGTAGACAGATTGTTCGACGGTTTGACATATTCGTTCGGTGGGGACAAAAATGAGGTTGCTCGTCAGCTAGAGAGATAGGGCGTAGTAGTCGACTCAACGATGCCAGAACCTGTTCGTATATAGAAAGCCTTTCAAACCTGTAAACGTTAATGGCCACTTGAGGCTGCGAGTAGCTGCACATATGAATCAGCTTCCGTGCAGCGAACATCTCCTGCTTGGTTGACAGATATTCAATTGCTGCGTATCGTGCCGTCATTCTGGCCGCCTCCGTTAATGATTGAGGGATATTTGCTCTACCAGCCGTGCCCCCTTGATGTAAGAGTCAAATTCGGGAGTCCGAGAACCTCTCATTTGGCTTGACACTGTGAAGATTATGTATCGACTCCAGAGAAATTATTGTAGAAGTTCAATTGACGTCGATCCTTGCGAAGACTCGGATGCGGAAAGAATGGGAAGCGGAGACCTTGATGAGCTCGATACCGATAATATCAACACCTTGGACTTATTCGCTACTACCGGCATTTGATTGAGAGCCGACACAACGCAGTTTAGCAACAAGCCGCGGAGTAGTTTCCTGCCAGCGTAACCTTGATGGAATCATCGTCTTCCGCTAGGTCATATCGTTCCACATACTCGTGTCCAGTCTCTCTACAAATTCCCTATTATTTGGAAAGGTAAAGGCGATGTTAGAGATGTTTTTCCGTATGTTGTGAGGAAGGTCAGGTTCTTGGGCGGTGTTCACGAACAGGATCTCGGTGGGCTCAAACACGCCGATCTAGATGATGGTTCTGATATTTGGCAGAGAACGGCCTCTGAAGTTGTCAGATGACTGATTCTAAGTTGACTGTAGATGCCATTCCCGGACTCACTGATTGCATAGGTAATGCCCTGTGATATGATAGTCGCGATGGTGGTAGTTGGTTTACCAGCTCTGTTCGTTCTGGCGGAGGAATAAAGTTAGTGAGCACAAGGGAGAAGACTTGGAGAAGAAAGAGACATTTCAAAGCATTAGAGAACGAATTGACCGATATCGAATAAGAACGAAGTCATTGAGAGTGATGGAGGAGTGACGCTGGAAACCCCGGCATCTATACATAGTTCCGAAACGGGTCTAGCGCCACTTCGATAAGCCATCGGCGGAGCACTTTTTTATGGAGGAGATTTCATATTTTCTTCAAACAAGCGGAAAATGGCTACTCTTCTCCCTCCCCCAAGTAAACGTCAGAAGACGGAGACCGCTGAGAAGGCGCGTCTGCAGCAGGAAATTCAGGGCATCCCGGACGACTTGGGAAGCGTGCGAGTGCAATTCTTTGACCAAGCGACCGGCTCAGCTACAGGCCCGGCGGTGTCTGTCCCAGTGGCCGATGCGACAGTGAAAAATCTCGAGACTCTCTTGAACACATTACAAGGAAATGTAGGTATGCGCGCTAGATTTATTGGCACTGAGGGCCAGCGCTAATCTCGCCGACGCTATAGGAAGAGGATGAACGAGTACCGTACCGATTTACCTTCCAGTCCGACGATAAGGACAGCCAGACGATTGATATCCTAGCGGACATATACCACTCCCTCCTGAAACCTGGCGTGAAAACAACCGAAGATACCATTCAACTTTACTTTACCCCACAAGCTATATTTCGAGTCAGGGCCGTTTCACGATGCTCCGCCTCCATCGCCGGACATGGGGAGGCTATCCTCGCTACATCGTTCTCTCCTGTTTCTTCCTCTACAATGGTTTCTGGTAGCGGAGACTCGACGGCGCGGATATGGGACTGCGACACAGGAACACCATTGCACACTCTTAAGGGTCACACAAGCTGGGTGCTAGCCGTCAGCTACTCGCCAAACGGAGCGATGATCGCAACAGGAAGCATGGACAACACAGTACGGATATGGGATGCAAAGAAGGGCCAGGCGCTAGGGGCACCCTTGAAAGGACACGTAAAATGGATTACCAGTCTGGCCTGGGAACCCTACCATCTGCAACAGTCCGGTCACCCTCGTCTCGCCTCTGCGTCGAAAGATTCCACCGTCAGGATTTGGGACGTCATCTCGAAGCGCGCAGACATCGTCCTGTCCGGGCACAAAGGCTCAGTAACCTGCGTACGATGGGGCGGCACAGGTAAAATCTACACCTCCTCCCACGACCGGACAATCAAGGTATGGAACTCGCAGACTGGTACCCTGATCCAAACATTGTCCGCCCACGCCCACCGCGTAAATCACCTCGCCCTCTCCACAGACTTCGTCCTCCGCACAGCCTACCACGACCACACAGGCAAAGTCCCCGAGTCCGACGCAGACAAGGTTGCCATGGCAAAGAAGCGCTTCGAGCAAGCAGCCACAATCAACAACAAGATCGTTGAGAAACTTGTCTCTGCCTCAGATGATTTCACCATGTACCTATGGGACCCGGAGAGCTCCAGCAAACCCGTTGCACGCCTCCTCGGCCACCAGAAGGAGGTCAACCACGTCACATTCTCCCCGGATATGGCCTATATCGCCTCCGCCGGTTTCGACAACCATGTTAAGCTCTGGAATGGGCGGGACGGAAAGTGCGTCACAAAATAACTCAATTCTTTAATAGTGCAATAGGCTAACATACCACCGCAGGTTCATTACGACCCTCCGTGGGCACGTCGGCGCCGTCTACCAATGCTGCTTCTCGGCTGATTCGCGCCTTCTGGTTTCCTCATCCAAGGATACAACATTGAAGGTGTGGAACGTGCGTACAGGAAAACTTAGTGAGGATCTGCCGGGTCACAAGGATGAGGTGTTTGCAGTAGATTGGAGCCCTGATGGGCAGAAGGTTGGCAGTGGCGGTAAAGATAAGGCTATTAGGATATGGAGGAATTAGGTTAGGCACGAGTATAGACTCACGGAATCTTACTGCGCATTATGTGCTCTTAGATGAGCGTCTAATAGAGGTTCAAGGGTTGTATCTGTACCTTTGTTGATATTTAGGGGAGTGAAACAATGCAGTAAGCATGGCCTCGTTAACAAACAGAACATGGCCGGGTAAAATATCGTGGGTGATTTACCATGCAATATGCCGCAGTGATAGAAGCAGAAGCTCAAGTAAGTTATACATTAAACATCACGCTATGCTATGCTATAATGAAATACTATATACTTTGCAGTTAACATTTAGTCATCCATACGTATATCAATACCCCCTATTACCCGGAGCCATCCATGACTGTAGTTCCCCTATTTACCTTTTTTCCCTTGGCCTTCGTCACTTCATCACTTAAAGGAAACCTAGATATACTGCCAAGTCTGCCCAACAAGCTCACTAGGCACCGCAATTGCCGAGAACCCAAGACAGTCTTCTACATCACCACTGGGAACTGTCGCATTCGCCAGCGCCCCAAACACCCGCCAGCGGTTATCCTCCGTCGGGCAGGCCATAAAACCGCTCGCGCCCCAGCCGCTGTACATGTAATGTCCGAACACTGAGCCCTCAGGACCAGGGATGTACTCGAAGGGCCCGTACGAGGAGCCCGGTGGGATGTAGGCCGAGTGGGCTTGCGTGAATCTGAGCGCGCCAGTTGGGTCGACGTAAATTTGCTGACCACCGGGAACGACGACGCTCTATACATACAGGTTAGTCGGCTGCTCTAGTCTACTTGGCTTGGGGGAGAGTGTGGAAGTCATACAAGGGATGCGCCGTTGCCGGCGAGAACTGTCGTGTTGCCTGGGGGACAGTTCGACGGAAGAGGGCAGTATGTTGTTGTGTTTCCGCCCAGCCAGAAAGACTGGCCGGAAGCTGTTAGAGGAAGGAAGTGGATGGGAGATGCAGAACGGGCAGCCATGACCGTGAAAGCGGCCGGGTGCTCTGCGCCGTTAGGCAGGGAGGTTGGCGCGGCGGCTGCCAGCAGGGGGAGGAGAGAGGAGGCGAGAGCGAGCTTCATGGTAGTGGACAGTTCCTTAGTGGATTTTCTAAAGGTGAAAGATCAAAGTTAGAGGGTTGGAGAAATGAAATGGTTTATTGTTTTTGACGACGATAGCCCATGTTTGGGGGAATCACTGGAATATTTATAGTCGAACCTGACGATCAAGACGATCAGCTCCGTGTACGTCGATGACAGCTAGTCCATGTAGCCGAGGCCGTTATACACATGCAGGTTACAATCAGGCCAAAGCGTATCTCATGTTGCGGAGATTGGTTAGTGAATGCCCATTAACAATGCAACATCGCTACCCACTTTGAAGCCTTACGGATCGCATGATAGGGGCTTTGATGTCTTAAAAAGGTGAATATGACGTCGCTCGGAGGGGAACGAAGCAAATGTCTCAGCTGTGGGGATTTATCTGAGACAGTGCTCTTTGGACTTGTTCACTCCGTGGATTTCTTCAGAAACTAGCCGGGGAGGATAAGACCAAGCAAGGCACACTGTTGGTCAGTCAAGTTGTTAGTCCGCTGTAACCGAGGGATTCTCCATCAGATTGACTCCGTCAACACCGCCACAGGGTCAACAGTCCGCACTAACTACAAACCTCGAGTATGGTTCTGGGGCCAAGGTCAAGGTCAACTCTGCAGATCACAATCCTCATAATCTCAGCGTTCGCGGAACCAGGAGATCTTCCTCTGGCCACGGATATCGCCGAGATATTTTTTTTTTTTGGACAGCAACAGAACTACTGCTGCATTACAAACAATCACTAATCATGGCCAGGAGTTCGGTTTTCCATGGGCCCCCATGATGAACTATTTTTGCTCCTCAGCTAGCAGCTAGCAGAGGCAGGTAATGTAAAAATCATTCTGAATCAGAGGACTGCAGTAGTGTTCCAGGCTATAATAAGCGAAAACAAAGAAACCGGTGAACCAACCCTTTAGCAATACAGCCCGCCAATCCCCAAACACCATAACCGGAACACCGCAACCAAACGTATATAATCCGTATAAAGTGAGACAAAAGAATGGAGGTACCCGAATAAGTAGACCCCCGCTTTTGGGTGCTCAAGGGATTTATGAAACAGGACACGGTCTTCAGTATTCGTTATCCAGACCATCGTCTTCGTCGCTGTGGCGTCCACGGGAGCCTTGACCTTTCACGCCATCTTTACGGATGGGGATCTTGATTCCTTGATTCGCAAAGACTTTGCTGAGGGGCGTGCTTTCAATCACACCAGGGAACTTTTTCGCTGAGAACACTTGGAAGGGTTCTGAAAAAGTACTGGCAAGGATCGGCGCAGTGCCTTTGTTGATCACCTCCGCGATGTCCGACTGTGGGAGGTCGCTAACGGATTTGCCGACGTTGACGAAACTGAATTTCAGGCTAGTCAAAGGTAAGCATGTGGGCGCAGCGGCATGAATTGGCAAGTCAATCTTACCGAAAGATTCCTTCTGTTCGCACACTAAGATCTTGCAGGACGAACCATACACCAATCTTGTCCTCTGTATCATACAGCCGGTATGCACTGGCACTCAAGCAACCGATAAGGTTGCGCGTGAACATGCCTCCAGGCCCTGGAGTAACTGGCTGAGCGGCAGGCATCTGGGGTTGTGCCATGCCTCCTCCGTACATCGGTTGGTAGTACTGGGCTTGGGGATTAGGATAAGCGCTCTGGTACTGAAGTTGGGTGTTGCCGCCATAGTAGTTGCCTACTCCCGGGTATCCAACAGGCTGCCCAACGGGCTGGCCGTATGGATTTGTCTGATAGGATGCCGGGTAGTCCGAGGAAGTGGGGTGCGGAGGTGGTGGATACGATGAAGACATGGCTGTGGATATCGAAGGGGATGTAGCCGAATGCTTCACTAGATTTACTTCATGTGTACCGTCCGCGTTCCATAAATCGGCCATGACGACATAAAATGAGCTGTCTAGAGAACTGTATGCGAGTTAGTTTTCCGACCAGTCTTAGCGAGCAATAGTGCCACCTACTTGATATCGACTTCCTTCTGAGTCTGCGCATCTTTTACGATAAGGCGGATACATGGAGGGGGCGTGATTGGCCTTCGGTCCTAGGGAGTTTCAGCACGGAGAAATTTCACGCATCTGATACAGGTGAAGCCAACCTTATCACCAAAGCCGCACATCCGCGCGCGGATCGGCTGCTGCACGACTTGCAGGGACCAGATGCGTCCGTCGTGCACTGTCGAAAGTGACTCTGGTTCCGGCTGACCGGCTGGAGAAACAATAGTGCTAGGGCCTGCAGAGCTCGGATACATTGTAGATGGAGGTGGGATCCGGTCCATCGAAAGCGGCGGTGGGTGATGCCCAGAATGCGCCCTATCCTCAACAGCGTACATACCCGCGATCGTTCGCGGCTAGTCCTTGGACAAAGGTAAAGATGCTGGAGTTTTGGAATTACCTCGCTAGAAGCGCGGCACGGAAGGGGCGAGTGGAAGATGTGGCAGCGGTCAGAGCTCGGCCGTGGAGCTCAAATGTCGTGACGTCCGGACCGCTTCGCAAATCCTCGGGGCCAAGATTCCGGAGTGAGAATCGAATTTTGAGCGGAGTAAATGAAATCTAGACTGTGAGTTGTAAAAGACGAGACGCTCCAGTGCTCGGCGGTGTGTCCTGCAATATTGCGACTCGGAAGCGAAAATCTTTGAGGTGACAAGGTGGCGAAGGAGGGGTATCGACCCGAGACGACGGTACTAGAGGCGGCAAGGAGGCTAACAAACCGCCCAGGTTAGACATGAAACGCGCTGGAGAAATATGTATTTGACATACTCAACAGCTTGAATTGTCCTAGCTAAAGCAAACACAAGCTCTTAGATAGCAACCGGGGATCGTCTCCAAGGCGAGCCGCGGGAGCTGTCAAGTGCGGGAGATTTGCTGAATCCACGGATCCAGCCCAAAGGTTCACAACGTTCGGGCTAGGTGAGATTCGGGTTGACACGAGGATGCCACATGCAGGGTCAAGGCAGAGGAAGCTGCGCGTCGGCGACACGGTCGGCGAGGACCAGGACGAACCGAGAGAGCTGAGAAGCGCCAAAGTAGGCGGGGTGAAAAGGCAAGAGAGGTGGATGGAGTTGGCGAGTTCAGAGTTCAAGGTTGCGGGCGGGACTGGAGCAGACGTAGACGACCAAGTCACGGGTGGGCTATATGGATAAGCTCATCTACTTTTTGACCCTCACTTTTCCGACATCGATCTAGTTTACTTTTTATTCTTCTGACATACGAGCCTCTGCTTTTGTCCATTCTCCACTCGTACCCATTGTCTGCCTTGTCTACTTGATTTGTGCTTTATTCAGCCGTCAAAGCTGGTCACTCCAAGGGAACTTAAGGTTCGCGGTTCACTCGGCTTCCGACCACAGCTTACGTTCCAAATATCTCCCTTAGCACTCATAACCCTACAATATTATTATTCTCATCATCATCACCACATCATCAGTCAACCTTGGCGAAATTGTACTCTCTCGAACCTCAAATACCTCCAGCCCCTTTTCCATCTCACAGCATTCCGGCGCAGGAACCGGAACCAGACTGTCGGGACCGGCCTCGCCGAGAACGGAATGACCGTGCGGATTGGAGCTGGAGCTCCCGGTAAACAAGTCCTCCACCCGCAAGATTGCAACAATTAGGTAGACTTCTCCCAATCGGTTTGAAGTAACACTGCTTTTCTTCCGAAAACGGTCGCTACAAGATCTAAGGGCAGCAGCAGTAGTAGTAGAGTGCCCGTAAGTTGCACTCTAGGAGCCTTGTTCGGAATAAACTCAGCAATCGTGGAGTGACGTCATAGTGAGGGTTTAGCCCTAGCACAATGTAACCCGAGTACTCCGTATCGTCAATCGCGTCCACGTATACTACCGACAACTGGAGATTTAGGAGAGAGAAGAGGAAGGAGGCAGCTTTTGTAATGGCTCGTCGGCCGACTACGACTTCCATGTTTTGTGGATCTCATAGACGTTTGTCTCGCAAACTGTCAAGCTGCTGTTGGGAATACAATGAGTATCTCGCGCCGCATTATCTCAGCTGCAAAAGTTGAACGTCTTTATGTTAGGATGCTAAACAATTAATGCATCTTACTAGAAAAGTATTGGTATCTAGAGACCCTATTTCCTTGTTGGAACAGCCGCAAGCAGGTCTCAGGAAGTGGTAACGAATGCATCTGGCTTGATGAACCGATGACCGTCCTAACCGCAAATAGTCGGATGTGTTTGCAACTTCCAGCCCTGAAGAGAAAACCAATAATGCTAGCAAAAATATTAACATCACTGTCGATGAACATGTATCTCTGAGGTTTGGACAGGGAAACAGAACGTCGGAAGCCCTACATGATACAATGCACTAGGTAGCTAGGTAAAATTGACTGCACGCCCAATTGGGGAATCAGGCACGGGTCAGGCGGATATTTTCGGATACAAGGATGATCGGCAATAGAGGGCAAGGGTCCAGACTCCAGGGGTACCACGGATACTGGCGATTGCATCCAGTCACCAGAGTAGTGTGGTTAGTTCACTGTTGTTTGCCGCAACTCATCTCCGTCCTCAGTAGGAACGCGTCAATTGCACGTGTAAAGTATGAAGTGAATGCAGTAAAGACTGCGCTGATCAGCAGCCACACGATAGCGAACCACAGTTCGTCAAAAAATCCAGCCCTCAGAGTAAATCCTCGAAGCCCACTCGGATGATCTGCACTAGTGAAACACGGTTGTCTCTCCTTGACATGAGTAGGCTAGTACTTTATTTACCCGTTTAAGAGTTATCACGAGCGATCTATGGTTCGTAACCAGTCCTGTGGGAATTATTCCCGATAATCACGTTTGTTGTAAGAATCAGGGCGTCACCAAATACTCCATTAGGCTAGAATATTCGAAGTTGCATTGCTTTGAGGAAGATCTTCGCGGCGTCGCCGTCTTCCCGATAATTATCGACTAGATCAGTTGACAGATTATCGTAGTATGCGCTGTAGATCATTGGATCCTAATAAGCGGATCCAGCTGCGGCCAAGCCCATCAAATGTGAACCCAAAACGCAAAACCAGGACGATCTTAAAGCAAAGTTCTAACAGGGTAATCCGAGCAGGATCATGCGAGAATGAACTGGGGATAGGGATATTCCGCTCTTGGAATACTGTCGAAGTTGAACAGACCGCTTTCAATCTTTTAGCTGGACGTATTAATCGCCAGCGTACTGTCCGGGCTAGATGGCTTGATAGTGCTGTCCGCTCATGGATCAGCAGGTAATGACTTCAACTCCCTGACAACTCATGATTTTCATCCAGTAGACGTCCCGTGAATCCTCGACATAAGTAATCGTCGTCGTAAACAAACTGCCCTGCCAAGGGTGTCTCCTTACAAGCAGTAAATCCCAACTTCTCTAATCGGGATAATGCTGATACACACGCGAATTTGGGTTTCACTCGCCCTGCTGGAAATATCGGTCAGTCTGCGTCCTAAAATATGCCCCGTGCCTCAGTTGAGGGCATTCTCACTTTCCAACTGAGCTGGCAAGCATATCTAGACGCCTGTGAAATTATCACATGTGCGGAAATTTGACCACGAGAGTCAGCTTGTGCAGTAAGGAATGGCGAACTGATCAACGGTCATGCCATGTATTTTAATTAGCAGATTTATATCCGTGAGTATCCCGCAAGGTTTGGACTACCACGAGAGCCATGTCGGAGATATTCAGCTATTGAATGATGAATCCCTGCATGAAGACAATGCGGGCAACAGTGGCTGCACTCCGTCAGGCTCATTGGCACTGCTAAGAGATGCTAGGAGATGGTAAGTGGGCACATTTCATTCAGCGCCGATACAAGCCAGTTGGAGGTGCGGTAGACGAGGGTTATGGTGGTCAGAGGTGAGCCCGACAATGCACGTCGCTGGATGAGATGCGGTAGGTCAGTGCGGAAAAGGGCTCATAGCGTCGTCATGCAGTTTTAATTGCGATGTGGCCGCGTAAACGCTGCGCTGCTTTGGATTGTCTTCTGCGAGTATCTGCCTCTGAATCCGAGGATTTTCTGCACCGCAAGCAAATTAGTGACGGACCAATTGCAAATCGTATCACCAGCAAGACACTCTGAACGGTTGAGCCGAGATACGGCGTTGGAAGTGTTCTCCATATAACGTAGGCGCGTTGCCAGAGACTAGCAACGGTTGGCGTGGCGTCTGGAAACCTCGGCGAAGGCCTTGCTGCTAAAAGCGGTAAAAGGAGGAATTAGGCTAGACCAGGTTAGGATTAGTCCGAAAGAATCTAGGTTTGCCCCGGGCGGTCAGGAGAATTTATGGAGACTGGGCTTGACTCCCAACAGGGAATGTCGACGATTCCCTCTGATCTTCCCTCAGGGGTTGTCGATCGCCTTCAAGCCCCGGGTTTTTTTGTGGAGCTTGCTAAACACTATTTGTCCATCGCATGTTCATCATATCCTATTATGCTTTTTCTTCTTCGTCTTCTTTTTTTCTTTTTTAGTCCTGTTGATCTGTGCTTGGGTTGACAGCAGCAAGAAGTTCGTTGAGGGATGGCCAGCGTCAACCATTTTCCTAGTCCGGACAATGTCTGGAGGCCTGCGGACCTTCACCAATAATAATGCCAATCACCCAGGTCAAACTGCAGGCGCCGAGCGCCGTGGACCAACAATAAGCAACGGGGCACGGGCGTTTGGTCCCGCAAGCGCAAAGCATTTACTGGTTTCGTTATGACGTTCGCTGCTTGCTCTCAGGACTCTTTCATACTCAGCTGTTTCTGGATTGAAACATGAACTAGCACCCACTACCTAGTCATGACTTCAGGCCCCACTGCAGCAATGATCTCTATTCTGGTGTCCACTTGGCGAGGGTTAGAAGTTGGGGGGAAGTTAAATAGATTAAATGCTCGTCAGTCGCAGGCGCTTCCCATCTATCCGAACAATCACCGTTGCTCGCTAAAGCCTGGAAAATGTTATCGCTGGAGATCACAGTCGTTTCACTAAAGAGAACCACCTTCGCATGAACCCTGGTTTTCTCGTCGGTACTTAAAATTGGAGACTTCCCAGGGATGCCATCCCGGCGGAGCTACAGGGCCAGTTCTCGGCATGCCTGTCTGGAGTGCAGAGGCCGGCGAATCAAGGTTGGTTTCCTCCCATCCAAGATCTGGCCTGGCCACGGCGCGAATGTGTATCCCACCATCTCTTGCTGGCTGCATATGCAATTTGCTTGGCCCACTTCAGCATATGTGCTAATTGTGCCTGGGCCCAGTGCGGAAAAGAACATCCCCAGTGCTCTTCCTGCCTCAGTCGTAACCTAGGATGCGAGTATCTACATCGCGCCTCCTCGCTGCCATGGCCGAAAGTCAAGTCCCGCTCCTCCACGCCGTCCCTTTCTCCCGTCAAAACTTCGCCCTCTGTTGTCGACCCCGCGTTAATAGTCCAATACCAAGATCTCATGGAGCCTTCTATTTCCGGGTCTCTGGACAAAGAACTCAATATCCAGGATCTTGAGTTGATGATGCAATGGTGTACTACGACATATCGTTCCGTCTCCCGAAACAGTACCGTCGAAAATATATGGCAGGCGGTCGTTCCTCGAGAGGCCATGCGCCATCCATTCCTAATGCATGGGATTCTGGCTCTCTCTGCCCTCCATCTTGCGGTTACTAGTGATGGCGATCTGAGAGAGCAGTACATCCGAATATCAAAAGCGCATCAGAATCAAGCCGCGGTCGGTCTGGAGAGCATAGCAGGGAAACTGAAGCAGCATCACTCGAATGCAGCCTTTACTCTGTCGAATATTATGATTATATTTTCTTTTGCTCTTCCGGAAATTATGGGACAAAATATAGGATATCATCCCTTGGACGAACTCCACGAAGTTTTCCTGTCAACAAGGAAGTCGAGAGACGTGCTATCTAATCATCTGGGGGTAACCGGAGAGCTCAAGCCATTGCTTCAGTGCGACAAGGCGCAGCCAAAAATGCCTGATACCTCCCGGCTGGCCATCATGTCTCTCAACCAGTTAAACGCAAATCTGGCTCGCCAGGATCCTCATCATGATAAGGACACTTACGACGCTACAATAAAACATCTGAGTTGTTCGCTAGACAAGGTGTCAAGGGGTGGCGAGACCATGATCGTCGCATTTCAGTGGATTTTCCACGTGCCGGAGAAGTACATAGAGCTTTTTCGGAATCGTGACTCATTCGCTCTCGTGATACTTGCCCATTACGCCGTGATCCTCCATTTCCTAAGGCGGCATTGGTGGATGGGTGAATGGGGCCTCCGACTTATTCGAGAAATAGGCCAACATTTGGATGCCAATTGGAGAAACTCCATCACCTGGGTGCTCGATGCCACGGGCTACTATATCCCTCCAGTCTGAGAAACAGTGTGGGAGATTAATGAACACTCTTTTGCTCAGTGACCCTAGGATGCTGAATTTTCACCAGGGCTCTTTATCCCACACTTTCTATGGCCGGATATTCTAACTGGACCTGGAATCGTGGCCTGGATTCACACGCCCATCCACCCACTAGGTGACCTCCGCAGCACAACTTCGCAACCAATATAACTCGCAATTGAGACGCGGGCTCGTGAAGTGGGCAATCGAATCATGCACTTATCCGGTGACGTGAGCGGCGGGTCAGTTCTAGAAAGCGCAGGATTGCGATGCTGCCGCAAAGCGAATATGGGACGAGAATTTGGTCTATTTTGTTTAGTGACTTGCAGAGCGACACACTAGAAAGACAAGTCTACTACAGACCGAGACCGCTCAAACTAACATTCGGAATCGAGACCGACAATGGTAGTATTAACGCGGCTATTGAAAAAGCCGTACCCTATTCGAGTCAAGATTTATCTTTGGATTCGAGGTTGTTGGCTAGCCTTCAGCTTCATTTTTGGTCTTGGGCCCTATACTTAGTCCGACTTATTGGCCATGCAAGTGCCTGTATGCATATTCCGCTAGAGGTACTCCGAACTAACTGTCCCTATCGGTTGGACTACGTAGACTCGCAAATAGTCCAGCGCCGGAATGACCCCAGTCAAACTTAACTATATTCTTCAAATTATGTACCTTATGACATGGCCCACTATAAATCGAACGAAAATAATCCTTCCGGAAAAAGAGGATAGACACCCGTTACCGGGACGCGGGGTAGCTTAGAAGAAGTAATTATGCCACTCTGATAAGGCCGGAAGATGTTATTGGAGGTATCACATTAGTGCTGTTGGACGGACTTGAATAAAGTGGAGGAGTTTCTCACTGCCACCGCAGAAGAAATGCATAGACAACCAAAGTCTCGGATTATTTAGTCATTGCCAACTAAATGCGTGTCTAATGACAGTGGCCGACTCAAACGGATCAAAGTAATCAATACCCATACTCCCACAGCCCGCTCAAGAATGGAACAAACCAGCTCGGGAGACGTCCGGAAACTATGGAAAAAGAACAATATTAAGGTACACCCAGCATGAGGGGGATATACAATGGATGGGGGGGGGGGGGACCCAATAGGTCCCGCTATGAAAGACGAACCCAGACAACCAAAAGCACAAAACCAACCCAGAGACAGCAATGGTATCAATCCCAATCAAGCAAGCAAAGAATAAATCATTCGATCAGTTCGACTGTGAGCTCTCAGCCTTCGCATTCCCCTCCTCGATATCCCGGGGCTCGCGCATCGACCTTGACGTGATGACCCGACGCAACTGCTCCTCCTCCTCGCGAGCTTTCTTCTCCTCCTCCGCGCTAGGAATGTACTGATTGGCAACGCCACCTGTTCGAAACAACACAAGTTAGCCCTACAGCCGGATGTACCGTACGCGTGCCCCGGGGTTAGACATACCACGGCCGGTGTGATGCGGAGCTTCCTGGACGCGAATTGGCGGGGCCTCGACGTCCTGGCTTTCACGCGCAAGCTCGGGGCGATCGGGATCGTTGTGCATCATGTTTCCTGAGCCGCCGCGGCCGGTTGTGAAGACATCTTGCTTGATGGTTGGGGTGATGAGGTCTTGCGGGGTTGTTTTCGGGGCTTCGCTCGAGAAGATGTTTCCTGCCCGGATGTCAGAAGATGCTTCTCTCGAAAGAAAACGCGGACCGAAGAAACATATGGGCGTATTCTCGATCAACTGAAGACTTACCAGCGCCTCCGCGGCCGTGGGAAATATTTCGGGTCATGATGATTCTGTGGGGTATGCGACGCGGGTTATGATATGAACACCGAGATGGTAGAATCTTTAGGGAGCGAGCGGGTAGGTAGAAGGGGAACAGCGAGTGACGAGCGCCAAGCGATACCAGGAAGTTCGCTAAACCGTCTGATGGAAACGGAAGTTATGTGCGAAGGATGTCAACAATGAGCCAGAGGTAGTATTGAATTTGGACTGAAGGGGCCAGCCGCTTTCACTCTATGATGATGCGATGGGTGAGCCCGTGCTCAAATGGCAGTGGCGACCGCTGAAAAACTCTGAACCGTGAATGACCTGACAGCCAAGAATGCTCCCTCAGCCCGACGCAACAGGAAACTAGCTTCATACAGATTTCTTATCCTCTCGTTCTATTGCGCCTACTTTTCTTAATCTTGCTTCGACAGAATCTTCGGGTCTCTGTGCCCTCATGGTTCCCGTCGCTCGCGAGCAGCTCAGGCCTCAGGCAGGGCGGGGCACCTCATTACCCCTACTCTTGCATTGCGACGCCGTCTACGTGACACTACGCAACATCGAAGATGGATTGAGCATCACTAAGTGGATCACCCAGGTACCTTTTTCATCAGTTGACGCAGAACGTGCATGATCCTCAGCCTGGAGCTGAGAACAATCTCTCAATTGCGTGATAGCCAAGGGGTACATGACCGAGCATAGGACAAATGACCAAGAGGCGGCGTGCGATCACCCCACTCTCACCACATATTGGAAAGGGTCAGCGATCTGCCTGTTTACTTGAAACTTTACTTTGAACCTCTTGCTAGCTGGCGACGACCTCCGCGTGAAGTCATCCGAATCGTCACGAGGGGAAGAATGGCAGTTCTTGCTTAACTGTGCAGCTCGCGATAGAAGACATTCGCAGAAATCTCACTTGGTGGTAGAGGCACGGTGGACCCTACGGCGTCATATCGTTCAGCATGAATGGGGCAGGATATTTGGGAGTCTCTGGTTCGTTCTGATCGGCTCTACTCCGACGCCAGTTAAGCCACATGAGGATAGCCGAGGCCGCCAGAATGGGAACGCCGATATCAATGCCTATATCTAACGCAGTGCGTTTGGTTGGGATTGACTCGGTAAAAGCGAGGAACCTGGGTTAGTGTGAGGGGGTCGACGGTGCCGTAAGGCCATGTTTCTATATCTCCAGCTTGCACGCTTGGCTTTGAATGTAGCCGAAGTTGCAAGGCACTGAATATCATGAAACTGTAGACCAGCTGTTTATGTGCATGTAGCATTACCGTGCCCATGGCCTTCCCCAAGGAGCCGCAGTAGCAACGACATGTAAGGCACTGAGGTTATCCTGTCTCTAGAGGAGTATTTTGTGAGAGCCGTTACGAGGATCTCGTTAACACAGCAGAGGGTTGGCAAATAGTCACAGGCGCTTTACCATCAGCATCCAGAGTTTTAATTATAACTAAAAGAAGTAGAAACATACCAGTGAACCCGCCTTATGTCCAGCGCGGGCTATAAAGTCTGCCCTGGTGCCCTGGTAGACACCAGGGCTCGTAACAGGGTGGCTTGATGGCCGCTTGAAGTGTATGGGATGTTGACGAACTCGTCGGAATCTCAATTCGTAAGATTATGGTATTTCGAGCTGAGCAGCCGATAGGGTTGTGTAGTTGAATGTTGTCTTCAAGCTAGGACCTTGGCGTGGTTCTATTGTTGGTAGGTGTTGAGGCTTGTTGTACTTGTTCATGCCCGAGTTTGACCCATCGTGTGTATAGGAGATTAATGGGCGATTGTTCTACTGCGTATGCAGATTCTGGAAGTTCTCAGGAGAGTGAAGTCACTTTGTAGTGTGTCTACCATTATTGGTATGCCGGGGATTCCTAATAGAATTTGAATGGCGTCCGTTGTTAAGAGAAGATTGGTTCAAACGAGCATGAAGTCGATCTGGCAGTGTTGGCTGGATAGATATTGTAAGTCAGCTAAAAGATAGAGCAAATGGCAAACCAATGTTTCAGTTGTTTTAGCAGGGGACCAAGCCTTGAGGCGTAGCTGTTAATCATACTTTGCATTGAGAGGAAGGCTGGGCTAAGGCAAGGGACATCCATGAACCCTTGTCCATCATCGTGCTGGATCAACACTCAATGTGGCGGAAAATCCAAGAGCTCGCGGGATATGTTGGCGAGCACGTATATACCATAAAATATCTATACCTTAATATGTACGTTGTACAGAAATGCATAATAGACAGACAGCATAATAGCGGACATTATAGTTCATAAGCCTTCTCAAACCCCATACTCCATACGCCGTGAGCCCCTTGCACCGGATGCGGCCCTTTTAGCTGATATTGCTTCTTGTTCTCCTTGTACGAAGCAGCACCTACGTGCTGCATCTGAGAGGGTACAATCGCCAGCCGGTCTAGACCATTTGCATCCGCCATGCGCTCGATCGCACTATCCACCGCAAGAGGCCGTGCATAGCGCGCTTGCCTTAAATAATCAATAAGCGCGGGGACGTTCTCACGGGGAAACAGAAGAGCCTGGGAGCAACATCCATGAGTGTTCATAAGATGGATTCCCGGTTTCATGGGTAGCATTGTAACGCGACCCGCGAGGAAGTACAGGATAATAAGTAGGGGAACGCAGCCGAAACAGACCACGCCGATAAAGGAGTTGTTCAGTGTTCCTTGCAGTGGTCGTATCGAGCGGCGAGCCTGGATGCATATAACGGCGACTGTGGCGACGATCCCGACGCTACAAGCCGTATAAAGGAGCCAGTTCTCATTGTTCCACCCGAGGAACTTCTCCGTGTAGAAGAGCCGCACGTATAGCCAGTTCCTGATTAAGCCTCTTTCACGCCATGACTGGATAGTTTTGACACTCTGCATAGTGTGGTTGTACCAGTCACGCTGTGCGACCACGTCGTCCTCCAGCATCATTATCCATGGCGCCTGGGTATCTTCGTAGCAGGATTTGAGCGAGAGGTGGTAGTCGATGAGAGATTTGTGCTTGACGTCCTTCTTTTCCTCGAGCCGACGAAGAGTAGAAAATTTCACGTCGAACTGGTCGTAGGTGAGGATGCGGTCAACAACATTGGGCAGCCACGGCTGGTTGTAGTCTGGGTGTTCGGTCGGGGAGGTCAATGCGAAGAGGACGTGGACGGTGAGGGTATCGCGTTCTTTCTCGGACAGATTATCGAGGATAGAAGCGACGGTGGTAGAGATCTTCTGCTCAAGCGGTCGCTTCACCGTGACGATTCCGACGCAGATTGTGACATCGTCGGCGGAAGTAGTGAAGTTTCTTGCGGGGTGGGAAGGGTCATTGAACGACTGGTTGTACGGTTGGAGATACTCCAGCGACTCGTTAAGTCGTTTGAGACTATACTCCGGTCGGTAGCCTTCCTCTGGTTCGAAAAAGAACGAGCCTGGATCACGAGCTGAACGAAATTTGTAGACGATTAGAAGGAAGAGGTAGAAGACGGCAAAGCCGACGAGGAAGAGCTTCTGCTTCCTGGTGAAGAAAATCATCATTTGGCCGTGGGCATCTTGAGGATCATGATAGGGGTCAGAGACGTTATAAGAGGAGCTTATAAGACCTATTGCCAAGGTCGCCCAGTTCTCAAAGGTCGTGATTCCTTTGGCCCTCACATGGCCCCCAAACGTGGGTGGCAGAGTGAAGTCGGTGGACAGTGCGATCGGACATGCGCCACCCGTGATTGGCCGCTGGCGGGTTGTTTTTTTATCAGGGACCGGGCCCCATTATCGGTATTGTTGTCCACTGTTGTGGGGTCGTCGCGGTCCCCCAAAAATAGTTAGTTAATGCTTATCTTTCTTCATCAGACGCATCTTTCTGATGCGAGCACTCTGAGCCCGTGACTTGGCGAAGAACTGCGGAAATTCCTCTTTGACGTTGAAGAGCCCCTTTGTCAATTCTTGTAAGCTTCCTGGACAATTGCCAAGTTCTTGGGTGCCATCGTAAGTCTGCCCTGCCCCACTGAAACAGGCCTATTTGAGGCTCAGCCCTGATGTCTTAAAGCCAAGCCTTCACCATCCAGGCCGTCAGGACTTGGCAATTCGGGCATTTTGGGGTCCACAGGTCAAGAACCAACACCCAAAAAATGGAGTAGGCTAATATGTATTGGTGACTGGATTTCAGTACGTCAATGCCCATGCACAATACAGCTCAGAGCACGATGTTTACCAATTTTGAATTTTGAAGGGGTTGGTTGTACTTCCACAAGCGGCATTCGCCACTCTTGTTGAGTTTCGACTAATTTCTTTATCACGAGTCTGTTACTGTAATACACATCAATGATTCGTTGAATTGATCCAGTGTGCTCGTATAGTTGTCACGTGATAATGAGGAGCCGAGCCAAGCCAAGCTATTGGCGCTGGAGCCTAGCGAACGTCGTTTCTTCCACCGCTCGACTTCCAGACTCCAATATCATACAGCAGTGTAATTTACGCATGGCACAATGGGTTCGAAGACCCCGGAAAGAGATGGCCATCAGGGTCAAGGTAATCCAATCCAAATCTATTCCTGCTCCCAAGTCTAAACCCGGCCAGAAAACACAACCGGTCCCGTCAAGTCGTTCTCTGGTGGAATGCCGCGAGGCGTGCATCTCGCAACGGACGGAGACGGTACTATCGGCGACAGCGGCGATGATGACGACGGCGAAGCGCACTCGGCAGCGCTAACCAATGTCAATGCGAACGGCAACCAGAAAAAGAAGAGAAAGCCAAAGAAGAAGGGCAAGAAGAAGGCTGCAAAGCAATCTTCTCCTCCTCGGGTTCCGCTGTCTCAGCTCTTCCCGCAAGGTAAATACCCTGTCGGCGAGGTCCAGGAATACCAGCATAATGTGGAAAATACCTCACGCACCACGGCCGAAGAAGTACGCTACATGTCTCGCAGTCATCTCGAGGATGATTCGTTCTTAAACGACTATCGAAAAGCTGCGGAGGTCCACCGCCAGGTTCGAAAGTGGACGCAAGAGCACGTCAAGCCAGGTCAGAGTCTGATGGAAATTGCCGAGGATATTGACGATGGCGTGCGCGCCCTGCTAGGCCATGCTGGTCTGGAACCTGGCGATAGCCTTAAGGCTGGGCTGGGGTTTCCGACAGGATTGTCTCTGAATAACGTTGTAGCGCACTACACGCCTAATCCTGGACAGAAGGATATCATTCTTCAGTCAAGTGATGTGATGAAGGTCGATTTCGGCGTTCACATCAATGGATGGATTGTGGACAGTGCCTTCACGATGACTTTTGACCCGGTCTACGACAATCTTCTGGCCGCTGTCAAAGATGCCACTAATACTGGCCTGAAGGTATGCTCCTTGGCAAATAGACCCATAAAATCACTAATGATGTAGACCGCGGGAATCGATGTCCGCATTAGTGATGTTAGCGCTGCCATCCAAGAGGCTATGGAAAGCTACGAGGTCGAAATTGGAGGGAAGACATTTCCCGTAAAGGCAGTTCGGAACATCACCGGCCATAATATCAAGCATTACCAGATCCATGGCGGAAAATCAATTCCTTTTGTCAAGAATTCCGACCAGACGAAAATGGAGGAAGGAGAGATTTTTGCCATCGAAACATTTGGGAGCACTGGCCGGGGCTATACATATGATGATGTGCGTACAGCGAGGCCGATGGTTATAAGCTGCCACTGATTTGTTTCTAGGTTGGTGTCTACGGCTACGGAAAGTCGTATGACGCACCGCGCCAGGTGTCTTTGCCTCTGGCTTCAGCAAGGTCCTTATACAAGACGATCAACGAGAACTTCGGAACCATTGTTTTCTGCCGCCGCTACCTGGATCGTCTGGGGCTGCAGCGGTATCTGGCGGGTGTATGTCTGCTTTTACCACCTTGGCGACAGTCACTAACGAGGATGCAGATGAATGCTCTCGTGCAACATGGAGTTGTTGATGTTTATGCACCCCTTGTTGACGTCAAGGGGTCGTACTCCGCCCAATTCGAACATGTATGTTCTTAGGGTCCTCGACCGTATTTCAAACATGAGCTAACTATACTAGACCGTCTTGTTGCGAGAGTCAAATAAGGAGGTCATCAGTCGCGGAGACGACTACTGAGCTTTCTAATCCGAAATTAGGCGAGGCCTAAGGTTAACCCAGGTCTCTGCCAACGTAGTTCAACACTACTCTTCACCTGTGCGTGATTTTTTTTTGAAGCTTGCTACCAACTATATTCGTTCCTTAAATTTATCGAACTCAGCTCGAATACTATCTCAATTGTTTCTTCTTTAAAGCTGGTGTGGTGCCATGCATAGAAAGTACTGTACCTGAGCTCTCCGCATTTGCGGGGTTTGAGCTCCGCAAGGCCTAGCCGGATATACCGAGGTCCCTGAACCGTCTATTATAATCAGCTATTGTAATCTGGATGAGCATTTCACCAGTTGCACCATGCAGCCGACAACCGTCAACCTTAGAGCCGAGACAGAGGGGTTGTCACACCAATCTTCCTCCCTTTAAATAGCCTCCACCATCATCACCGAGCCAGCAACTTGTCGAACATCTACCACCATCACAACCAACACAATGTATTTCACTCCTCCTCCTATCGAGATTCCCTCTTCCTATGAGTCCCTTCCAACCAAACACATCAAAATCTCACATTACCCTGTGGGCTCTGCAACTGCAACACCGGTGGTCGTCGTTACGCTCAACAGACCCGAAAAGCGTAATGCCTTCACGATGGCCATGGCCGAGGACCTAGAGAAGGTTTTCGGCCTGTTCGACCGCGACGAGCGCGTGAGGGTTGTTGTTTTAACTGGCGCTGGGAATACGTTCTGCGCTGGCGCGGATCTGGATATTGGATTTAAGGCATTGGAGGATAGGTCGAGGGAGCATAGGGACAGGTTGGTACTCTACTATGGAAAGGCTTATGGTAAGGCAGTTGAGTCGGACTGACTTGGTGTGATACAGTGGCGGTCGCGTAGCGCTCGCAATCCACAAATGTCGCAAGCCTACTATCGCCGCTATGCAAGGCTCAGCCGTTGGAGTTGGTATGACCATGGTTCTTCCAGCTGCAATCAGGTACATCCCCTGTCACTTTCTCTGTCCTACAGTCGCAATTCCCTACGGCCAGATCAAACCTAACAATGATCAGGATCGCACACGAATCAAGCAAGTACGGCTTCGTCTTTGCCCGCCGTGGCATTACTATGGAATCCTGCTCCTCATACTTCCTTCCCCGACTAATCGGCCACTCACGCGCCAACTACCTTGTCTCAACGGGCGCCGTCTACCCGTCCACATCCCCTCAATTTGGAGGCCTCTTTGCAGAGACCATGCCAGAGCAGAGTCAGGTTCTCCCGCGCGCTCTCGCCCTCGCTACGGAGATCGCAGAAAATGTGAGTCCGCAGGCAGCAGCGCTAAATCGGGACCTTATGTGGAGGGGGCCGGAGAGTGCGGAGGAGGCGCATTTGTTGGAGTCCGAGGTTATTTACCATCGGTTTACATCGCCGTATGTTTGCTTCTTCATCGTTAATTGCTTCTGCGTATGTGCAGATGTGGCTGACAATTCATTTCTACATGTAGGGACCAGAAAGAAGGTGTTACTGCCTTCTTTGAAAAGAGAAAGCCGAACTTTATTGGGGATGTGAATAAGAGTTTGCCGGCGACTTATCCGTGGTGGCCAGACGTTAATATTGATCCTCCGAGTGGCATTAAGAAGTCGAAGCTATAGGTTTTGTTGCGCGAATATGGGAAGCATGGTCTGGATCTAGTGGTGTTGAAACAGGGTATTTAGTCAAGAAGCCATGAAATCTATTGAAGCATAGATCTGATCCAGAATTTAGGCTACTATAAGTATCATATAGCCGATATACTTGATATTAACACCCCACACGCAAAAGCTTTTTTACAGCTACCTTGACTACGGGCTCTAGCATGCTCTTGAGTACGTCACCCCGCAAAAGGGAAGAAGAACCTCGGGATCCCCGCAAGTTGGGGTAGCCGAGATGTGAGCCTATATGAAAGCCCTCCACAAATTTGCGATTGATAGACAATGGTACAAAGTCTGGTTCCAACAGCTTGAATTAGAGATATTCCCTTGTCTAAACTAATCGAATGGAAAATATCATCTAGACCACAATTCAACGATGCAATACTTACCTGAGAAAGACTGCGACCTTCCTAGGCTTGACCTGCTCACCTTGTTATTCGGTATGTTAATGTTGAGAGCGCTCAGAAGGCAAACATCTGACGGGAGTAGAATCCCAGCTATCCCTTACCACTGAATCAACAATCCTCCATGCCGAAGCGGCGGATTCGACAAACCACATCACAAAAGCCCAGGCACGCACAATAACCAAGCGCCTCGCCCACGTATTCCGGTCTGAGTTTGGTATTGGTGCAGATGGTCCCGGGAAAGATGCTGTTATGTGTATCTCGGCGAATCAAGTTCTTTTGCCTGCTGTGTTCTGCGGTATCATCGGAGCAGGGGGTGTCTACACTGCGGCGTCGACGGCGCTTACGACTCCAGAAGTCTCAAAGCAGCTAAGGCAGTCCAGGAGTAAAGTGATTGTTGCGTGTCCGGAGAATAGAGCCAAGGCGCGGGATGCTGCGCGGGATTGTGGTATTCCTCTGGATAGGGTGTTGATACTGGAGAGTATGGGGCACCGGCGGCTTTTATGCAAATCGGATAATTCTATAACAAATTACCTGCAGACAACGGCAGAGCTGGAATGGGAGCGGATTGTGGATATTGACGCACTGGAAAATACCACCATCTGCCTGCTCTATTCGTCTGGAACGACTGGTCCGCCAAAAGGGGTTATGCTGTCTCACATGAATCTTGTTTCCGAGGCCCTGTTCACTCAGTTGGTGCTACGGGAATCTAAAAAAGGAAAGCAACATCTGGATGTGCCCTATCGGACAGTCGGACATCTTCCCACGGCCCATATTGCAGGGTGTCTGGGATCTTTCATCACACCCGCTGTTGCTGGAGGGACAGTGTACTGGATGCCCAAGTTCAATATCGATGAGTTCATCGACTATTGTAAGAAGTATGCAGTGACCTTCTTATCAACAGCCCCGCCGGTATACCATGCAATTGTGCGGAGTAACCGCGTGACAGATCAATTCAAAACCCTTGTCCGGGCAGAGTCAGGTGCAGCACCCCTGAGCTTAGAGCTCCAGGAGCAAGCAGAAAGGAAGCTGGGATGCACCATCAGTCAGCGCTGGGGAATGACTGAATCAACTGGAAGCGTGACCACCATGCCCTGGGGACAATCCGACAATACCGGGGATATCAGTCCATTACTACCCAATATGAGATTACGACTCGTTGATGAACGGATGAAAGATGTTAGAAGCGGAGACGAGGGCGAGATCCTGCTCAAAGGGCCGATGATCACGAAAGGCTATTTTGATAACCCGGAGGCAACTGCAGAAGCCTTCACACCTGACGGATGGTACAAGACCGGAGATATTGGGGTCTATAAGAATGGAAAAATAATCATGGTTGACCGGAAAAAGGTAAGCACATCAGCCTCGCCATCGGAGTGACATGCTAACCCTCGCCCAGGAGCTCATCAAGTATAAAGGATTGCAGGTCTCCCCAGTAGAGGTGGAAGGGTTCCTTCTCACGCATGCCAGCGTTGCAGATGTTGCCGTGGTCGGCGCACCCGATCCAGAGGCTCCAGGCAATGAGCTACCGCGAGCATATGTTGTGATCAAAGCTGGTAGCCGCGTCTCTGAGGCAGAGTTAAAAGAGTACGTCAAGTCCAATCTGGCAAGTCACAAGCAGCTCCGGGGTGGTGTTGTATTCATAGACGAGATACCCAAAAGCGCATCAGGAAAGATCCTTAGAAGGATATTGCGGGATCAAGCAAGAAGCTCGACGGCAAGACAGGCAAAATTATAGTTGTGGGTCCAGACCTAGGAGTAGATCGCCATAGAACATGTATTTGTATTTCAGAGAGCATTACTGAGGATTGTATGACTTTGAATTCGTCGGCGAATAATTGTAGAAAGCATAGTCGAAGTGAGGTCAAGTCATGGTGCCAAGGCCTGGTCTCGTCGCTATACAGTGTTACATAATCCGCCAAGCCCGTCTCTGGAACTGACGAAAGGCTTCGAACAGCTTGATCCGCAACTTTCGAAATCAACACTGTACACGACAGAGTTCTTCACTCCAATTCACAAGATGCATACCACTCTTCTCAGTAACTCAATGCGCAGCGCTGCTCTGTGCACTCGCGTGCCATCAGCAACGTTAAACCCTATCGCATTCCAGACCTCCATTTATCAGACCATCTCGCTCAAGAACCAAACACGCCCATCCAGCACATCCACAGTCCGATTCCTCAAAGCTTCTCCTACGCTCCGAACCCCATCTGCGCGTCCTCAATCACAATTTGCTACATCATGCATCAACGCAAAGAACACAGTCTCCGTCCGCTCCAACTCGACCACCTCCACCTCCGGCCGTGAGGAGGCGGCAAAACTCGACTGGAACTCATACTTCAAGCTCCGTGCTTCCCGTCGACGGTACACACTCGCTTCTTCCATCGTGAGCTCTGCAGTGAGCACCATGGTTGGCGTACAGGTCCTTTCGAGCCAGAACCTGGAGAGCCTGGGTGCCCAGGTTATGGGCCTGGATCCGTTTGTTGTTTTGGGGATGGCTACGGCGGCATGCGGTGCTGTTGGATGGCTCGTTGGGCCATTCTTGGGGAACGCTGTTTGGGGACTCGTCAATCGTAGTTACAAGAAGGCGTTCTTGGTGGTATGTTATTGATAGGCGTTTCATCATACCCAGCAGTATTCGAATATGAAGGCTGACAACTTTGCAGAAAGAGAAAGAGTTCTTTGACAGAATCAAGCGATACCGCGTTGACCCTTCTTCCAACTCGATGACGAACCCGGTCCCCGATTACTATGGTGAGAAGATTAGTAGTGTCCAGGGTTACCGACAGTGGCTTAAGGACCAGCGGGCGTATAACCGCAAGAGACGCAGCTTCATCAAATGATTCCTGTACTATAACAAGTCTAGTGCCGGCACTTTCTCGGCATCGTTTACTATTATCTCTCGCTTGACTTTTTCCCGGGGTTGTTCTTATTCCTGTGTACTGTTAAACAAGGATTTTTGAGCGTTTACCATGGAGTTATTTCTATGACCTATCACCTTGATGTCAATATCATCATCAGTTTTTGTGAGTTTAAAGCCACTTCAGATAGGCCAGGACATAAAGCTCACAACCTGCCGCTGCCGCACAGTCAGTGCACATTTTGCTCTTTCTATTGTAAAAAAAGAAAAGGAAAAAAAAAGAAAAGAAAAGAAATCCTACAACAGCCTCGAGACCTAGTTTAGTGCCCTAGTGAAGTGTGGATATTGTTAGGGTACTGGTCGACGTGTTATTTAATTTGATCTAGTCTATACCACTTGACCACAAGACTGAACCATCGTTTATGGTAGATTCACGCACTGAAATACCATCGAACCAAACCATATCACTCAGCCTATGTGATGCAAAAGCGATCTATGCAACTGTACTTCTATCGTGTCTAAATCCATTTAACCTCTTTAAAGGTTACCGTTCGCCTTCACAGAGCCCGGTCGGGCTTGAGCTTTCATAGGCGTTCCAAAACCGTTCACTCGACCGTGGAGCCATTTTAGGGTTGCGGTGCTGAGAGCCATGACAATAGCACTGAGAGCGAAGAGCCCAATGCGACCCTCAAAAGGGAGTTGCTCGAAGATCGGGTACGGATACCTGGGAAATCGTTAGATCGATCAAGTCAGAGCGAGGGGACAGAAGCGAACCATCCGTTATGCTGAAAGCAGCGTTCAATCCAGAACCAGTAGCCGACGGCGATTGCACTGGAGAGGCCAAGAGCGGGTCCAATGGTGATGGTCCATGGTGGAGAGAGGAAGAGAAGGTCGATTAGGAAGACGATAGAGGGAATCGCATGGAAGCTGATGTCTTGAGACGGGTTTAGCAACAAAACCAATGGGGTAAGAAGTATAAGAGAAATAACGTACCGGCATGCATGGGAATGACAGCCCAATCCGGAACTACAAGACGCTCATCGATCTGTATATACTGATCAGTCCATATTCAAGTAACAAGGGAGACGCGGCTGACCAAGCGAAGACCCCAGTAAAGGATGCTGATGAGAACTTCCATAGGGGCGCTACAGACGGATAGCAAGTTCTTCAACAGGAACAGCCGCGCTGATAGGGTGATGTCCGCAAGAAGCCCGACAGTGAAGGTGACGGTAGCGAGAGATAAGCCGATGACGGTCAGGTACTGGAAATGCCATCCATATGCTTCATTGCTAACCGAAAGTCAATTGCTGAAGAACCTTGGTTCTAAATGGACTCGATGGAGCTTACGCATGATTAGGGTTGTCGTTCATACTAGAGGAATTAGGTTAGTCAGGCAATCCTGAAGCTGTACTACAGGTTGTAGTACAGGGAATATATACACTCACTACTTGAAAGACCATATGAAACTGGCCAATCCGG
This sequence comes from Aspergillus spinulosporus, assembly GCA_003574815.1. Taxonomy (NCBI): domain Eukaryota; kingdom Fungi; phylum Ascomycota; class Eurotiomycetes; order Eurotiales; family Aspergillaceae; genus Aspergillus; species Aspergillus spinulosporus. The sequence continues at coordinate 110,339 of QPHH01000019.1, read as the reverse complement.
ATGCCTGCGGAGACGGTCAGATTGAGACGCATTGGAGTTTAGGTGGACGCCATACGTGAATCAAGGCAGAGAAGCCCCTTGATGGACTCGGTAACCTTTGCAAAGGATGGAATTTGGTGATTTGCGACATGATGTTATCGGAGCTTTTGAAGTAGGTAGTTTTAGGATAAGATAGCGATAACGGTGTAACAAGACGGCGTAGGACAAGGTTTAAGAATAAATTAGCAGCAGTTACAGGCTAGGTACGCTCGAATACTGTCGACAGGCAGAAGGTAAGTAAAAGATAGATGAACAGCTCAGCAGATCTCCATATTAACCAGCAATCGACTCTGCACACACTACGGAGTAGAATCTCAGGGAAGCCAAAAGCAAGGAACCCTGTCCGATGGTCCCAGCTGATGTCAGCTGCTCCGGAGTTCGGAACCTGAGTAACGCCGGCCGTCGGGGACCTAGGCTTATCAGCGGCAGCCTGAGGTGTCAGCGCCCTCGAAGAGGCAGGTCGACCCGTCCCCACCTAGGATGGCGGGCTGTGATTGATCTAGGCAGCCGATACGATAACAATGCAAGTGCATCCAACTGTTTCCCCCAACATTGCTTCTTCTTCCCTTTTCTTCGGCGTCTTCCTTGCTTCCACTGGATTTGCTGCCTCGCATCGGTCTCTGCTCCATCCGACCTCCACCCTCAAGATCTTGACGGACAGGAGCTTCTGCTGTAGCTTCTGCTGTAGCTACGAAGTAGTACGGTAGTGGCAGAGGTCTCGTGCCTGGATTCATCACTATAGCGGATAACACCTTAATTCTCGTGACTTGGTCTCTCCGCTGTTCTCCCAAGGACGGCGAAGCAGTCTTTATCAAAAATTCATCATTCTTTCAACTTGTCATTCATCCGCCATTGAAAATCTCGTATTCCAATCGACCGCTTGGCTGGCATTGCCAGATTTCGCACCTCGATGAGTACGAATAACAGACGTGATTACATCGTTATCGACTATCGCTTTCTGTCCTCCTGGGTCAAGCGCCCAACTCGCAGACGAAAAAGAACACCTTCGTTCAGCCCTGTAAAGATCGCATCTAGATATCCGCGCTGCATGGCGATCTTACTCCGCAGACTAAGTTGGCACTATCTCTCACCCCGGACCATTAGTTCGTCGAATAATCATCCCTTGTCTCCGGCGCCTTTGATTTGAGCATCAAATGCCGCGTCCTCGGAGGCCCGGTGCTCCCGAGCCTAAACGGAGATCTCGCAAAGGTTGCTGGTGAGTAGAGCTAGTCGACTCTCCCGCTCTCCCGATCCTCTGTACACTTGTTGACAGCAAGTAGGCCGTGCAAGGCGCGAAAGATCAAATGGTTTGTATGCCCTGCGTCTTAGATGTCGCTCAGCTGATTTCCTAGATATAGTGGGGAGGAAAAGCCAGCGTGTTTGAACTGTTGCCGGCAAAACGAACCATGCGATTACAGCTTCCGTTTGAACTGGGGCGGGAGGACAAGAAGAAGACCGTCCGTCAGTTCCCCAAGCTCTCAGTGCAGTAGCGTCTCCTTTACCTTCCCTTTATCACCCCCGGACATGTCCCAATCACAACCAGCGAACTCTACTCGTCAGTTCGAGTCCGGTAATATGGAGGTGAACGCTGCGCAGGACGAACCTGCGGAAATGCTGTTCTGGGATATTAGGCTCGCAGGGGAGATGACTTTAGGAAGAAAGTACCCTAGCAGGTTACATGATATCCAAGACTCTCCGACTGTCCCTGACCAGTCTCTTAAGCCACCCAACCGTACAACCGATAGAGCTGCAGTAGAGATGGACTTGTCGCGAGGACAGGACATGACTACCTGGCCAACCTCTTCCACAGGGGATGCAGGCCCTCTACCGAGAGAGTGCAATCCCGACAACCTGGCTGCAACCTCCTTTGTCCCTCCATATCTACCGGCTACAGGAACCAATACGAATATCCCCTCATTGTTGGACCTCAGCTTCCCCTCTGGGCCCATATCCCAACCAATATCCTTTGTTCGGCCGGCGATAGAAGCTTCAGAATGTGCCTTTAAGCAAGCTAATCTACCAGGTTGCGAAAATTGCTCCGGATCGACCCCGGTTGACATGGGAGGCACCGGTGTCGCCGACTGCACGACCGCCAGCCCTTCAGATTCCCACGGAGCCCTTTCGCCTTACTCACTTGACACAAGTCTGTTTGCGTCCGGCACACCTCAAGATTTTGAGGAAACCTCAGATAGCTCCTTAGCCAGGCTAATGGATGGATCCCCTGGTGTCAGCCTCCACAGATTGAACGCCACCAGGTCCAATTCTACCTATGCGCGCAGCGGTCGACATGCACTTGGCGACCACCGTAGCCTTACAAATTCCGAGAAGTGGCAGGTCTATCTCACTACTGTGACCGACCACTATGGCGTCGACTGTGGTCGTCCTGATACGGATTTAGGAAATAATGATGACCACTCGGCTATCGATGTCAGTGATGCTTTGGACACGGTCCAGTCACAAATTGGAAGCAATGCATCCAGCCCAGGCATACTTCCTACGAGGATAGACCGTGAACTGTGTGATCGCAAGTACAACTACTATGAGTCGCCAGTGCCTATAAACATACCCCGATGCCTGTCGCCACTTCCGGCTTCTTTGCTGAACGTGCCTATCAATTTGATGTACTTTCATCATTTCCTCAACCACACTGCAAAGGTTCTGGTTCCCCATGACTGTGGTGATAACCCTTTCAGCTCTGTCTTGCCTGCTAGTAAGATATAATCATCCTTCTTGCTTCTGACCTCATTCTGACTGGACAGTGGCGATTGACGACTCGAACCTTCTCAACCTGATGCTCGCCTACTCCGCAAGTCATCGCGCCAGGTTCCTGGGCCATCCAGAGCCAGCAAATCGAATTGCGCACTGGGTCAGCAATGTCTTTCCATCTTTGCGCATAGCCTTGGATGAGCAGGAGAAGATCACCGACAGTCATCTTGCAACCGCGATCATGCTGCTGTCGCTGAAAATCGTCTCGCCTAGCACTTTTGAAGTGCCAATAACATGGCAAAGCCATCTAAAACTAGCCCGGGATCTGTTTTTAGCTCGGCAGGCCCAGATTGCGTACCCTGGGAACCGCGTCGGGGCATTTCTGACCCGTTGGCTTGGCTACCTGGACATCATGGGTTCGCTTTCATGTCGTCACCACCAGCCACCCCTGTTGGCGTACTATTCTGTCTTGAATACGTGTACAGCCATTGAAGATTGGGACGAGTTTGCAGTCGACTGTTTCACAGGATTTACTCCTCGGACCGGTTTATTTTTGATGCAGCTTGGTCGTCTAGTGCATCACTGTGACAATGAACGATTTGACGAAACGGGGGCCTTCTTACCTGAATGGCGACCTTCACCAGAGATAGTCCACGAAGCGGAAGCCTTGATATCCGACTGGGAGATACTCGATACACACGCTCACGCATTTGAAAAGCACTACCAAGACTCAGAATCCTTCGACATGATCGCTGTCGATAGAGCATTTCGATATGCGGGCTTGCTGCATCTTCATCGTCGGGTTCTAGGCAATTCTTCCGACTCCGGTGTGGTGTTAGAGGCACTAGATGACCTGATGCAATCAGTGGCCGCGATTCGGTCCGGCTCGGCTGTTGAAGCAGGCGTATTGTTTCCCATCTTTACCGCGGGATGTGAAACCCAGGACTTCGAGCGCAGGACTGAGATCAAAGAACGCTTAGAGGTTTTAGAGGGAACTGGAATGAAGCAGGTAAGTTACAAGGCTAATACACTGCTACCTCTGGCTAATGTGGTTCTCAGATACACAATGCTCGTACACTGATGCAGAGGTGCTGGGATACCAAGTTGCCTTGGATCGCTTTCGCACAGGGAGAGTTTCTTGGGTAATTTGTCAGATTGCTGTGTATTCGTGGTTCACACCGGATATGTGGAGGCAATGGGAGATTGACTGTACCTACTGGAAGTTTCATATGATTCTTGGCCACTATATGACAAGATTAACAAAGCCCTAGTATGCGTTTGCAGCGATTGAAAGACATCTCTCTAAAGTGCATAATATCCTTAGACCTTTATATGTCTCTTATATCTGATTGTCACCTCTAGTTAACCTGGCTTTTATGGTGCCTTTTCTTCCTTGATCTTCCAAAACCTAGCTCTGGCGATTGCCGTACAGCAATTCACAACTATATTCAGGTACGCCTCCCGGTCACCAATCAACAAATCTTCAGACCCTTCAACTACCTCGCTCTCTTTCTCACACTCTCATTTCTCTTTCTCCGTCTTTCTCTATAGGTACCCTATCTTTTATTGCTGTGGGCAACGGCAGCTGGTCGACTCCATCATGGCCGACGGCTCCCTCCAGCTCTTTCCCAATGGGGAAGTCTGTAATGTCTTAGTCCTTCACAGAAATCTCAACGCTGACACTGACTTCCTCTTCTCCTTCCTCACCCCTTTTCCTCTATGGCTCTGCGCTTTTTCAATATTTATCCACACTCGTATTCTATCCCTCAGTTCCCCTTCGCATTCTGGACAAGAGCACCCTGACTACCCTCGTCGCGTTAAGGGAAAGTCAAACGAGGACGAGATGACACACAACCCTCTGGCCTACTCTGCAGACCTCCTCGATGGCGGACTAGAAGACATTCAGATTAAATCTCTATCGCACTTCTATCAGAATGTTGTGCAGAATGAGAATCACCCTATGCTCATTGATTCTTTAGAGAGCCCGGTGGACGGGCTTGTGGCTAACCTGAAGATTTCTGCCTTGGATCCCAAGGTATGCTCTTTTGCACAACATAACTTATAACACTGTTCATTAAACACTGATAATATGCTCTCGTTCCAGCGTACCTCGCCTATCATTCCCCAGCGCCACCCTCCACCCGCGCCGCCCTCAAGAAAGAAGTCCAGAATGGAACCCATCAAACCAGTTGAGTGGTATGGGGAAATATCCTGGTCTCTGAAAGGAACCAGTGTCTTTGACGATGCAGAGCAAGAGCTGGATGCTTTCATGAATCGCACCAACATGCTCGACTACCGCAAGCCCTACAACGAGCTATGGGTTTTTCAGTACGGCCTTCGTTACATCCCCTCCATTTCCGACACAAATGTCTACCGCACCATCCGCATTGAGGAAATACCTTTGAATAAAAGTCTGAGTCAGATTCTTCCTCTCATTGTCGGTGAGATCTACAGCGCTCGCCTGGCGGATACATACCGCATCACTGGCTACAACACCGCAATGATTACCTTCGTCACTGAAGAAGACGCTGCCAACTTCGTGGCTGGATCTGCCAACAGAACCTACGCTCTACCCTTTGGCAGGGTTATTCCTGTTTACACACCGACCTACCCCATCCCCGCTGACACAGAGAAGTTGATCGTTGAGCAGGGTTGTACCCGCATCCTAGGCATCTTCCATTGCAGACCGACACTCAAGAGGGAAATCGCCCGTGCCGTAACCAGCCCTTACCAGAATCACATCCTACAGCTGGAAAGTATTGTCGATGGCCCGGGGATTGGTGAAGTCTCGGTGAAGATGTTTTCGGTCAAGGCAGCAGCAGTAGTGTTTGACTGGCTGAGGAGCCACCCAACCCTTAGCAAATGTCAGTTCCGATTCTTAAAGCAAGATGGAACTCCTTCCGAGGGTGCTGCAATGATGTTGGACAATGGATATCAGACTGCGCCCTGGTAGATTGATGACTCTGGGAGACTTCGATCGTTTTCATTCATTTTTCCCCGCTTACATCGCCGTTCTTTCTTTCTTTGCAGCGGGTATCCTTCACAAATGCATATATTGCAATTCTATCCTCAGGTAATGACCTGCTACTAGCAAGCTTGGGGAATCGTTAGGTGGATCCAGTTACCGCGTTTGAAAAATTCAGCGATTGATGCTGCCCCTGGAGTTGGATCATAAATAACTATTTCACGACAAAAACATGTTACTGCACCTTGATATCCAGTGAAGTAGATAATTGGCAAATCGGATGACATCTCAGAAATAACCAGACTGGATCAGCTTAATGCATATACTGTCTAGATTATATGTACAACAAGAGGGGCTTCCTACTACCCAAGACTATCCTGCTATGAAGCTTGCCCAGCTGATAGCAGATGGCCTTTAAATGAAATAGCTTCAGGACTAGAAATGACGGGTCGTAATCTATCTCTTGCCAAGAAGGCTATTGCAGTGTCGATTTGCGGAGATTTACGGAGGGTAAACCGAGATCTAGATATGACGATATCTTTCGGCTATCAGACAGTACTTAATACAAAAAAAATACATTGTCCAGATATACGTTCTCTTCAGAAAACACGACCCTTCACCTGGTGGATGTTCTTGACGTTTACATCTTTCCACAGCATCACTGACACTAGAGTGACAGAATACAGACAAGTCGCGGTGATGAGCATCAGCCGCTGTGTCTGGCTATACGACAAGTTGATAGCATCGCGCTCGGGGCTTCCAACGGGGTACCCATATTGCGCCGTGACATCACCATAGATCGTGGCAAGATTTGGTAGGGCATCGGCAGGAAGATTCTCCTTTAACTTGGCGGGGAAGATCCCAGTCCACATAGCAGCGGCGATTGAAGAACCAACGGCGGAACCAATATAGATGAACATGCTCTCAGCTGCGAGAATCGCCGGGATATCCTGCTGTCGTGAGACGGCCATCACAGTCATTTGCTCGCAGATGACCAGGGTGCCGCCACCGAAGGCAATAAAGATATGGCACATGACGATGTAGCCGATATTGATGCCGGCGTAGCGGAAGTGGATCATGAGTGCGACACCAAGGATGGTGATGGGGACGCCGAAGTAGAGGGCTTGCCATTTGAGGCGGCCGTTGTAGCGAATGACTACTCCCATAACGATAGCCCAGAAGGAGGAGCCGACAGTGTAGATGTTGCTGATGTAGGAGGCCTTGGTGACGTCTTGATTGTAGACAACCAGTAGCATGGAATAGAAATAGCTGTCCCAGATGTACCAGGCGATGTAGAGGCTTGTGGCCATAGTGTAGGTGAAGATGACGGTGCGGTTCTTGAGTAACTCCCATGGAATAAAGGTTATTGGGGCGAGATACCTCTCGTAGAGAACGAAGCTGATGATGAGGAGTCCACCGAAGATTAAGAAGCAGATGATGAGTGGAGAGCGCCATTCGTCGGCTTGCTTGGTATATAGGTTGAAGGCGAGGAGGAAGAGTGCCATACCAAGAGCGAAGATGAAGATGCCGATCAGGTCGAACTCCCTCACATAGTGGACAATGGACTGAAGGGTTGTGCAATTGGATTCAAGCTTGGGGACGAGGTCCATTTTCTCAGCCTTGCGTTGGTTGTAGTAGAAGAGGAAGAACAGCGGTGCCGAAACCACCGGGATAACAATGGCCCAAACACCAAAACCCCAGCGAAAACCTATTGTGCCGAGGGCGCTCTGTGACGCGGGACCATACGCCCACACAGTAGCAATGTAGGGAGAAGCAACGAATGCAATCCAGAACGCACGGTTCTTTAGCTTTGAGGTATCCGCGATGAAGATGGTCATTGTGAAGTCAAGGCCTGTGTACCCGACTTGATAGAAGACCTGAGCGGCGCAGTACGTCTCCACATTGTTACAGCCCGCCATCATGATTAAGCCAATGGTCATGCTACCAACCATCAGAGCGAAGCCCTGAGGGCGACCCCAGATATCCATCAGTTTAGCATACGGAAGCTTAATCAGACCGGAAGCCAAAGAAGAGATAATTGATGTTGTCGCAGTTAACGAATGCTCTGCGAAAGAGCTGGTGACGAATGGAGTTAGGTTCACAATCATGCCCGAAGCGAAAGCCATGATGAAGTGGATGACCCAGATCCTATAGTTGTCAGCTTCTTCCGTCTGAACTGGCAGTTGAAATATGGTTGCAGGTGGCGGAGAACCTACAGGATATAAGCCGCGACGATATGGCTGAACGACCAAACTTGGGTCATGGCTTGAGCGGCCTGCACGCCATGTTGAAAGTCTGGGTTAACTATGTCGTCTTGCTTCTGTTCTTTGATGCCAACCTCTGCCGGCTGGGATTCGGCCCCATTCTCCACGAAACCCTCATTGTCTGCCGGTCGCTGATTGTTCTCGTCAGCCGGCAGCTCATCGTGCTTGTATGGAAGCCTAAACCTCATTGTGAGGAGGGTTCAAGAAAGTAGCTGGAGTAAGCTGAAATCAGTGAGCTGTAAAGAACGGTGATGGAATAAAAGAGTGCGAGAACAGCAGGAGAGGCCAGTGATTATAAAGCACCGAAGATGGGGCGATTAACAACACTCAGTTTGACTCTCAGGCCGAAAAACGGCGCGCAAAGTCGCACTAGGATTCAGTGCGTTGAAAAGCTGGACTGGAGGGCCGGCTTGCTCCGCTACCACGCGACTGAAAGTACACCAGATAAAGCTGTGGGCCCATCTAATCTCAAGCTGGCGGTACTGCTCTAGAAGTCAGAGCTTCCATCCAAGGAGGCTAGCCCTACTCCGTAGAATGTGATGCTTGATATTCGTGTTCTGGTGGCTGCGCGTGCTCCTGAAGAGTTTTCGAGAGCAGCAGCAGACCAGCTTGCAATTGGACCCCTGACGGACACAAGAAGGTGCAGCCTTCCTAGCGGCACTCCAACTGCCAAAGGAGGTGTGTGGCCCGTGGGCGTGGGATGGGCCGGGGGCCAAAACCGAAGCTGCTAAGTGTTGAGTGGCCGGTTGCACCTTCCAGGCTCCATAGGGCAGTCTTATCTGATTGATTATCTGATAATCAAATCAGATCACCAGACCCTGTTCTCCGAAGTCTGCAGTAGAAAGACTGGACATCGTGTTCCCGGTACCCTCGCCAGCGGGCCAGCTTTCCACTCTAGATAGTGAGCCAATGCGAGTATACTGCCGCGCGCGAGGTGTAAACCCTACACTTTGTAGGAATTCCATGGAAGGATATGGGAAATCTACATATCGGCATGTGCGCAAGTCAAGGGACCCACCGCAAGTACACGGCCTGACTCGGCGACTTAGCGACTTAGATGAAGGATTTGCCAATATGCACTAGTCAAGCTTTCACGGCGTTGCTTGGAAAGCCTGCGCAGAATTTGATCCTTCTCCCAACCCGCCCCTGTTGGGACTTAAAACACGTGCTGTTGAGGACATCTTTGAGGTTCGTAATGGAAACAGAATGCATATCGCACGAAATCATGACGAGTACTCTCAGTTATAAAATCTTGGTTGGAGCAGGAAAGGTGTGTCCCTCAAGAGTGTGCAGAGTACTTGCTGGCCAACCTGTGGAATGCGCTCCGATGTCGTTCCATTCCAAGAGCACACTAGCCTCCTCGGTTGACGAAGGACTTCTGCGAGCTGAACGGTGAATAGGACCCTTAAAAGACTTAGTTGCTGCATGAGGCGCAAATTCTCCCTTACCGGATAGGCGATTCTTGCCTTTCATCATGTTCGTCCTCAGCACAGGAATCTGCGGACTCACGAAGAGACAGCCGTAAACCCACTACCGAGTCGCTCAGGTGGCTCGTTTGCAGGCCGCCGTTGACCGACTTTAGCCGTTCTACGCTAGCTTTTGCTCATGATATCGACATTCGTGCATTCCAGTGGAAAAGCACCCCATGATAGCTTCAGCGATACGGTAACCCTACAGGGTGGAAGTCCTTCCTGGGCTTGTCCAAGTCGGAATGTGGGAAACAGGTTGGCTATAGGTGTGCACGCGCGGTTCTGGCCCAGTTCGCTCGAATAGGATCTTCGGAGATTTTCCGCTCAAGCCTTTGAACATTCCACTGGAGCTCTGAGAATGCTCTTTCTCTTCTTCTCATCTCTCAGCTATCAATGGTCCCATCGCCTCCCGTCGTCACCCTCATGGTGCTAATGAAGGGATGTCTATGGCGTAAGTAAGCAACGACGTCAGTACTAGAGGGTGTCCAAAGCCTAAAGATGGAGGGGGTGAATGGCCAAGCATGTTGATCTCTTTGACTTTGCTATCATGATATGTGATAGTGGAACCTAATCCCATCCCTTGACTCCAACGAGGATGTACTTGTACTTGAGCACTGGCCCCCGTTTTGCGTCCAGCTCAGGTACCTCAAGATGTCCGATTGTGAGAAAGAGGAAAACGCGCAAGAGCTTCAGACTGCCCTTGAGGAGCTGGGCCTAGAGTTTACCCCCGACGGGCAATACGTACGCTGGGCGAATACTAATCCGAAGCATCCAAGAAATTGGCCCACCATTCGGAAGGCGTACGACATAGGCCTGATCATATTCCTCGAATTCTATACGTGAGTATCGCCTTTCTTCACCACAACGAGAAGCATCATTAACGGTAGTTGCCTTCAGCACAACGATCAATGCATCCGGAGTATGTCAGAACCCATTTCGGCCTTGGTTTTACCCCTATAGTGTGCTATGAATATTGACTTGCATCGCAGGCGACAACGGCGAAAGATGCTCGGCACGAATTTGAGATTGACCTGACTCTTGCGGTATTTCTTTCTGTCTCAACGTGCGTATTTCCACCACGCTCAACCATGTCACCTCATGAGGCCGCGCTATAGATACTTATGGTATTCAGGTACGCGCTGGCGCAAGCTTTTGGTAATGTCGTCTTCCCTCCGTACTCCGAGGCGTTCGGGCGGAAAAAACTATACATCATTAGTTCTGCACTGTTCAGCGGCTTCAGCGTTATGATTGCAGCGGTACCCTCACTGGGAGCAATGGTTGCAGGACGAACCTTGACCGGTCTGGTTTCGGCCGTACCAACGGTCATCATCACGGGCAGCATCGAGGATATGTTCAATACACGGGACCGTATCTGGCTGGTGTTCGCTTATATGGTAGTAGCCAACTTCGCGGTGGCCATGGGCCCTGTGATCAGTGGATATATCACTGCCTACCTGGGGTGGTAAGTTGAAGGCAAACCTACCGTATGCTACAGGGCTGACCCGTGCAGGAGATGGGTGTACTACATTTCAGGAATCGTGACGGGGCTCGTCTCCGTGTTGCTGCTGGGGATTCGAGAGTCACGTCCTTCACTGCTGCTGACGTGGGAGGTTGAGAAGCTGCGTCATGTGACGGGAGACATGAATCTTCAAGCACTCAACCCGGACGAAGTCCCCAAACTCCGCATTTTTGTGCGCGAAGGGCTCATTCGACCGCTCCGGCTATTCTTCACAGAGCCCATTGTCTTTGCCTGCTCTCTGATGAGCGGCTGCAGCGTCGCCCTCCTATACCTGTTCACCGAATCCCTGCCTCCGATTTACGAGTCGATGGGCTTCGCACAGCCAGAGTCCAACCTACCTTTTATTGCGATGGGTATTGGCTTCTTGCCCAGTATACTGATTCGGCTCATGGACGGGCGCATCGCAGCGCAGCGGCACCGAGATGGGCTCCCCTTGCTTCCAGAAAACAAGCTAGCTGGGATCTGTCTCGGTGCACCGTTCCTGGCAGTTGGGCTCTGGTGGTTCGCATGGATGGTGCCTCCTACTATACGCGGGGTGCATTGGCTTGTGACGTTGATTCCGCTGTTCCTCGTCGGTTTTGCGCTCAATGAGTTCGGGACCGTGCTCGCAGGATATCTCGCGGATAGCTACCACAGCTACGCGGCGAGTGCGTTTGCCGCAATGTCCCTTGCACGTTCGTCGCTGTCGTCAATCTTTCCACTTGTAGCGCCTAAGATGTTTGGTGCACTGGGAGCAAACATTGCCTTGTCGGTCCTGGCCGCTGGGGCTATGGTATTCTGTCCGGTGCCGTTCATTTTCCGGTATTACGGCCAGAGTCTTCGCCAGAGAAGCAAGTTTGCACAGTATAGTCTGCGGGTGTATGAGGAGACCACTGTTGAAAGGGAATATTAGTTGTTGGAGATAGAGTCGCATATTGGCGATGGAGTTGACTGAATTTTTGGCACTTATTAAAAAAAACTGCCCGATAGATAGGATGCAACCTTCCCTGGATGCTGTCATCATGTTTACCAATGCATTCTCGGTCTTTCTCCGCTCACTCGTGGTGAGTGCCGTCATGTCAATGGCCCATTGGCCAATCACACCCACAGTGTTCGCTCTTCTCCTCCTTTGCCGCGCGGCGGGGTGAGATCGACGCGCTCAGAAACTGGACCCTCCATCCCCCAGTGCCCCAGGTCCCCAATAGTAATCTCGAAGGTTCCGCCCCCACGATCCTTATCGTCCTTTGAATGCGACTATCCCCGCTTTCCCAACGTTTGTTATCAGCCCAGATGCACCCTCGTGACTATGCGGAACGGTTTCCGTCTCATTGACTCGCCAGAAAACTGTGAGCCCTGACCCTATGCTGCGTCTGGCTCAAAAAACTCCGAGATCAGCAACTATCGACCTCGGGAAAGACTATGGCATGCACCCCTACCGTCTTGTACCCTTAAAACCCGGTCAATTCCCCTGATTTCGTGTTCCTTTGTTCCGCGTTCGACCACAGCCTCCTCGAGCCTCCGCACGATCGGAGTCCGTCCCAGTCATCATGGCAAAGAAATCGATCCAAGAAAATTCCCCCAGGACTTCTGATATCGAAAAGGTCACTTCATTGCACATTCCTCAGAAGTCACGGCTTGACCAGTTCCCGGATCCAGATGAGGGACTGAGTGAAGAGGAGAGGGCCAAGATTGTGAGCCGGCGCTCGGCACGCTTAAGTGTAACGATGGATTGCTGACAAAGTTCTTTCGCACGTATCTAGGACCGCGCCCTTCTCTGGAAGCTCGACATGAGATTAGTCCCCTGGCTAAGTTTGCTCTATCTAGTGTCCTTCTTAGATCGGTACGTTTCTGTGGCGTAGAACGGATCCGTCCTTCTAACCCGTATAGTACCAACATCGGAAATGCCAAGCTCGACAACCTCCAAGAGGACCTTGGAATGTCTGACAATCAATACAATTCCTCGCTCACTATTTTCTTCGTTTCATACGCGGTCTTTGAGCCTCTGACTAATGTCCTGCTTAAACGGCTGCGGCCGAGCGTATTCATTCCCATCATCATGGTCTTATGGGTAGGTTTGCGTTTCCTTTATGATCGCGATATGTACTCACGCGTTATTGCATAGGGCATCTGCATGTTGAGCATGGGCTTCGTCCATAACTGGTCCGGTCTCATGGCTGTCCGTCTCCCCCATCTTTTTTTTTCTCAGTACCCAAGAACTGACATTACCAGGCCCGTTGGTTTCTCGGCCTCACCGAAGCCGGTCTCTTTCCCGGTGTCGGCTACTTTCTATCTTGTTGGTACAAGCGCTCGGAATTTGGTGTCCGCATGGCAATCTTCTTCTCGGCCGCCGCCCTAGCCGGCTCGTTCGGTGGCCTTCTCGCAACTGCGATCGTTCAAATGGATGGCGTAGGCGGGAAAGCCGGGTGGGCCTGGATTTTCATTTTGGAGGGTCTCGCGACGGTTCTGATTGGTATTGCCTCGTTCTGGATGGTCTACGATTTCCCTGATGAGGCGAAGTTTCTGTCAGAGGATGATCGAAAGAGAGTGCTGAGGCGGTTGGCGGAGGACCAGCAGGCGAGTGCTGAGCATGAGGAGTTCAAGATGACATACTTCTGGAGCAGTCTTAAGGATTGGAAGACGTATGCCGGGATGGTGATCTATATGGGTGCTGATGGGAGTCTCTATGCGTTTTCGCTGTTCGTGCCTACCATCATCAATCAGCTGGTAAGACCCTAAAATATATGGACCCGTTGGTGGTCGACTAGGCTAACGTGACTTCTTAGGGTATGTCTATCCTTTGTGCCAATTCGCCCTGCAAGAAAAACAATGTTCTAACATAAAGACCAGGCTACTCCGGCATCCGCTCGCAACTCCTTAGCGTCCCGCCATACGCCGCCGCCGCGCTCGTCACAGTCGCCGTCGGCTTCATCGCAGACCGCACCCGCCAGCGCGGCATCTGCAACATCCTAGTCTCTTTCCTCGGCATAACCGGGTTCGCCATGCTGCTGGGCGCAAAATCCGCGGGCGCCCGGTACGCAGGAACGTTCCTCGGCGCCATGGGCATCTACCCCGCCATCTCGAATACGATTTCGTGGACGAGTAATAATGTTGAGGGTACACAGCCCCCTCCAACTACTCCTACCATTATCCTCCCAGGACGAGACCAGTGCTAACAGTGGTGTGTGCAGGCGTGTACAAACGCGGCGTAACCCTGGGCTTCGTGATCGGGTGGGGAAATCTAAACGGAATCGTGTCGTCGAATATCTATCGCGGCAAGGACCGTCCGGATTTCTATCCCGGCCATGGGACGGTCCTGGGCTATCTTGTTCTGTTTCAGTTTGGCGGATCGCTGTTGCAGTATGTCTTTCTGAGACGGGAGAATGCGAAGCGGCGACGGGGCGAGAGGGACCATTGGGTGGAGGGGATGGACCAGAGCGAGATTCGGGCGCTGGGTGATAAGCGGCCCGACTTTATATACACGCTTTGACTGGGGCATCCTCTCCTAAGCCTTGGTCGGGTTGTGAGCCGAGATAGCTAGCATATGATGAGACGCAAGAATTCCATGCATGAGATTCCCCCGGGAATCGGATAGATAGCTAGATATAAACGCCCGCTCGAGCCATGAACGCATGCATCCGAACGCTGCCCCATATCTATAAAATACTAGGTTAATATGCCCCTCGAATACAAGTTAACTATATCCTGCCCCTTCCGGGGCCCCCTGACAACATGCCGACTCGCCCAGCTCAACACTTCGCCACTCTCATCAACGCGAAACGCGTACGCCGTGCGATACATATCATCAATGCATAAATGATTCCCGCGCGCCGTAATGACTTTCGTCGTAGATCCCCTCGCCAAGCCCTGCACTTCAGGCGGCGTTGGTGGGGTCACAAACTCCGCCGAATTGGAGTCCGACGACAGGGTGGACGCAAAATCGAATTCGTGGAATAGATAATCGGCTTCTTCTTCTTCTTGATTTTCTTTACCCTTGGATGCGGGTTTCTTGTCGGGCTTGACAAACCAAACGCTAATGCGACCGTTGGCGCTAAGACGCCAGATATATTTCTTTGTCCAGCGTAGTCCCGGGCCGAAAGAGGTCGGAAGCGAGCCGGATTCGCTGTAGAGAAGGTCAGTATGACCTTCTCCGCTTGTGTCCGTTTCGTCAGTTTCTGTCTGAGAAGTACGTAGTGGGGTGAATGTTGCGGTTCCGTGAAGATCGCCCTGGATGTCGTTTGGGTTTTCACTCTTTAAGGTGCGGAGGAGCGTCCAGGATGTAGGGGTGGGAGTTGGCGTGAGTGCGGATGATGGGGTTGAGATTATAGGCGTGCGAGTGAGGGAGGAAAAGATTGTTTGTAAGAGGTGGCGGGGCGGCATTGTTTCAGTGAATGGTTGTGGTGCTGTCATCTTGGAAGGGTCTGAGCGCTTGTGGTTAAACCATGAATCGAGAATGAGGAAGGGACTCGAAAAAGGGTTGCAGGCTTGAAGCTTGAAGTCGAGGCTTGTGGAGTGTGAGGGGAGAGCGTAGAGCGAGATTGGCTCGCGCAAGAAGTGGCGGGGCGGGCCGCTTGGGCCGTCTCACGAGTATACGAGTACTCCATGCAAATTATAACACATGCGTGCCGAGCATCATACTTTGAGAGAAATCCTGAACAAAGTCCTGGGTCTTTCTTCAATTACATTGAAAACTCGGCAGAACAAGCAGTTGGACAATATATACGTATCGATGCCGCCATATCGATGGTCAACAGTCGACAGTCGACAGTAATGGATCTACAGATATAACGGAGAAATGACCTAGACCACACCTCGCCTCTGGTGGAAAGGATAGGCCGCTGGATGACGCTATATTAGACCGCCGGTTTGGTGCTCTGACTGGACCCAGTTTCTTTCCTGTAACTAACAGAGCCCTGGGGTTTCGTCACGGGAGTGGAATCAAGCCCAGAACCCGTAAATTATGTGAGAAGATATGGAGACATATGGGAAAGCATGGCTGGATCTTCCGCCAGAGCTGCTAAATAATAGTTAGGTAAGCTTGATTTATAATCACAACGAGGCACAGAGTCCTGACCAAGGCATTTATTACCCAGAATGCCCTCTTCTTACAACTCCAACTGCCATACCGCCATATAGTTATACTCATCCTGCGGACCTGCCACGTTCCGTCTGGTGTTGGTATATGTAGATTATACGAAGTTTCAGCGTCCCGGATCTCTAGAGTCATAGTTTAATAGATCATGTAGATATGTAGGCATCTAACTAATGCTGACTACGCACGAGAAGACACCACCAAGCTCGACATTGCACTGATCTCCTTGGAGCTTTGTTTCTGAGTCTTCATCTTTTTATTTTTATGCTTATACTCTTCACCGCCATCCCTCCAGTTCATTCTCCTTCAACATCTTCTCTATGCTCACTACCAGAATTACCAGATACCGCGTCGAATGACATGACGCTGCTCTTCCTCCGCCGATATCACTGATTACGAACGCTTACAAACAGCTTACGAACCTGAAGAAAGCCACCGAGAACCGCGATCAGAAAACTGGAATTACCGGCCAAACATGCCGTAATATCCCTTCGACATAAAATGGGAGGGATTGCTGCTTAGGTTGTTCATGGTAAAAGAGCCATACGGCAATCTTCAAACTTGATGAAACTTGATGTACGTTCATCACATTCGTTCTATCGATGTTAGCACCGCATAGCAGGTAATATCGTCTTCTTTGCAAGCGCAGAGTTCTGACGGCGAAGCTCTCGTAATCTTGAACCTGCCAACGCTATTTAGCAGTCGTACACATGATTCATCTCGTCGCAGTCTCCGCCCGGCAGAGTGTACGAACTCGTCCGCTTCAGCGGATTTTCCTTGATTGATAATCCCAAGCCGGAGCGAAGCTCCGACTGGGGTTCTGGAGGGGTCAAGCTGTAGTGAGCGGGCTGCAAAGGCAGGGCGACTTACAGAAGCACCGGTCATTGTCCTCCTTTCCCACCCAGGCTCTCCATATGGGGTACGTGGGAGCTATGCTCACAACGTATGCTCGCCAACATGCATGAGCAGCAGGTTTCCCACAGACCACATTCTAAGTTAACTGTACGTTCATGGCCAAGGTAGGGATTGAAGGGTTTCTAAGCGGTAAGGGCATATATTGTAGGGGTTTGTGCGTATTGTTGGAAAGGGAAACGTCTAAGAGACCTGAAGCGTTGCTGGGGGTAGACGAGCGTGTTAAAGGTTTTAGAAGAAACCTAACCTGCGGGGATCATCAAATGGAAGGTGGTGACTCGGGATGTGTTAATAGAGAATATCTGTACACTGGTAAGCAGACACAGACGATACAGGTCAGGTCGCTAGGATCAGAATGGGAAAGCCCAATTTTGGTGAGGCCTTTTGCCCCTTTAATTTGTTTGACTGTTGACAACTAAAGGCTGGAGCAGTCTGAAGAGTGCAAAAAAAAAAAGCCCTCGACGAATGTTCGATTCGAACCAATGACTGGGAGATTGGTGAAGTGAGGTCTGCACAGGTTGTGTCTTATATACCCGCTGAAGCCCCATGCTTACTGAGCAGGTGCTTACGTGACGAGCGGGCAATTGCCCTGGAACATAGTCCCAGGATGCGAACCCTATAGATTCTGCTCTGCGTTCGTAATTCAGGAATGGAGTCGGGATACTCGTGGTAAATCTAAGTTCAGATAGTATCTGTCAGAGTCGACAGGAACACCTGGTGAGCAAGGCTTATTCTGGAAACCGCTAATCCTGCTGACAATTCTCTTTCCATGTAGATGGAACTAAGTTTGCAAGTACTTCGAACCAGAATGTTCTGGATGGGGAACCAGAACGACGCTTGAATGGGATGTGGTGCTGGGCGTGGTCCAGCTTAGAAAAGACATCAATGACACAAGGACGAATGAAAGCAAAGATCAGAGCTCTGTCTATACTAGGTGAGCCTTGTGCGGGGCCCGTCGGGTTGAGCCTCACGTAGTACTACTTCCCGTCAACAGTCTTTCGAAGCCTTCTCACATATGGGCCTGTCGACGGGCCCAGGTCAATCTACCTACCAGAGCCGCTCAGAACAGCTCTGCTGGGATGCGTTGTATTCTACCCTGGACCCCTTCCCCAGATGTAGGCCGAGTCCCCGGCAGCCGCTCAAGGGCTTCTAGATATGGGGAAACGGCGCGGTGACTACGGTGCAGGTCATTATCCACGGTCTCTCGGGCGCAGCCATTGTAACCGTAGAATGACGACGGCTTCTGCCCTACCTCCCAAAGAGAGCCTCTTGCGTATCATAAGTATACTCCAGCTCTCCATGCCAATACTTCACCACACTCCCCTTTGTCAACCCCCAAGCCTCGTCAAAAGCCTCCACCACATCTACCGGCAACGGGCCCTTCTCAAGATCTGCAAGATTCCTCTCAAGCTGCGCCAGGCTACTAACCCCGATCACAACACCATCGTCCCCATCCCCGTCAACTGCAAGCCTCAGCGCCGAGTGGTGCCTCAACCACCGGAATGCACACTCCGCCATGGTCAACCCGTGCCTGTTCGCCGCAGCTTCGATGATCCGCAAAGCAGCGAAAGTCGTGTCCTTGAAGTATCGGTCCCGATACGTTTGTCCCGTGGGGCTCTGTGCGCTGAACCGCCCTTGTTCGGGGACAGACGGCGAGTTGTATGATCCTGCTAGAACGCCTGCCGCGATAGGATTGTAGACTACAACGTCCAGTCCGTAGCGGCGGCAGGCAGGAATGAGTTCGGCTTCGATGGTGCGGACTGCGAGGTCGTTAGTTCTCTAACCCGGTAGAGCTAAAGGGCGGGTGTTATACTGAGTGCGTTATACATCGCCTGATAAACAGTCGGTCGAACCCACCCCCTTGTTTGACAAGTCATGACAATCTCCGCAACCTCGAAGCTCGTATAATTGCTCAGCCCGAGCTTCTTGAATTTTCCCTCCTGATAGAGCCTATTCACTTCTTCCAGCGTCTCCACAAACGGCACGGCGCGATCTGGCGCATGAAGATAGAAGATATCCACGCTGTCTGTTCCCAACTCCGCCAACGACTCGTCGAGCTTCTCTCTAACAACTTCTGGTTTGTGCTGTCCTGGTTGCAGGGGATACCATTTTGTTGCGATGCTCAGACCGCGCTCTTTCCAGCCTGCTTGCGCTGTGAAGGATTCTTGTTGGCCTCCGGAGTATATGCGTGCAGTGTCGAGTTCAGTGTAGCCGTGTTCTTGGAATGAGGATAGGATTTGCTGGAAATCGGCCAGCGACGTGATTCGGGCTCCCGTGGTAGCGGACGGGCCAGTTGTCATTAGGCCTAGGATCGTACGCGGCTTGGATTTGGGATTGGACATGGCTGAGTACGACTCGTGTTCTTAGGAGCCGAGACCGGTACCTATCTGGTACCTAGGATGGTTTAAGGGCGGCCCAGGAATATAGGTATCGTCCGAAAAGACGCCTTACCAAACACATCACGGACTGGATTCCCGTCTATACGGCCTTGCGGCTAGTATTTTGTGCAATCGGTAAAGACATCATGAGTTCACTGGTCTACGGGACAAAGGAAAATTGAAGTTTTGCTAGTAGTTGGAGACCTGACGTGAGCATGGACCGAATGACGAGCGGCACGGGTATTATCCTCGCAACCCCGCATCAACTTCACTTCTACAGCTCATCAAAATGTTATCCCAGAAAGTCTACATTGATCACCTTCTACTCCAATTCAGTCAAGAGCAGTTCGATCCTGTCCCAAAATGGATTTCAGATAACTTTACCGTGATAGACGGCGGGGTCCACACAGGTCTGTCCAGTCGAGCCCGGACCGACCGTCATTAACAAGACCAGGTGGCTGGAGCCGAAACAAGCTCATCGTCTTCAAGGACGGGACATACCTTGAACTGTATAATTGGATCACAAAGCCGGAGGATTGGAGGAAGCGACTACCTGGAGACTTTGCCTTGACGGCACTGGACCCCGTCTCTGCCGAAGCCAGCAGGGAGCGGATCGTGAATGCACTAGCGAGCGCGCCAGGAGACGGCGGGATCGGAGTAACCTACCTTCCACCCCAGGAAGGAGGACGCAAAAACGCCGAAGGGGTAGACATCCGCTGGAAGATCGTCAAAGCATGGTATACCCAGGGTGAATCAACCCCACGAGACGAATGTTTCCCCAGGGGACGCACAGATGCACCTTTTTTCTGCCATGATCTCACCCCGCGCCGGCGGCGTGTTACATTTGACCTGCCCTCCGTAACGCAGCATCCGTCGGGCGCTACGGGAATAGATCGCATTGAGGTTCTGGTTCCTAGGGACAAGTTCCGCGCGTATACGGACCTTTACACGTCCATTGTCGGAGCCTCTCCCCAAGAAGATGAGGGTAAAGCCGAGTT
The DNA here is from genome assembly GCA_003574815.1 of Aspergillus spinulosporus. Taxonomy (NCBI): domain Eukaryota; kingdom Fungi; phylum Ascomycota; class Eurotiomycetes; order Eurotiales; family Aspergillaceae; genus Aspergillus; species Aspergillus spinulosporus. The sequence continues at coordinate 90,021 of QPHH01000019.1, read as the reverse complement.
CAAGCTTTCTGCGCCGGGCTTCTTAAGCTTCTCTGGGTCCCTGTGTATTCGCCCGGCGCAGACGGAAGCAGACGACAAATTCTTGCGAGAAAAGGGCGTCGGTATTAGCTCTCTCCTCTTGCGGTCGGAAATCGGCGAGCCATTCAGTTTCCCAATCGCAGATTACCTTCAGTGATGGCAGCACTATGACACATCGTATTGTTCACGCTGGCTTTGCTTGTCAAAAGATAGCGGACGTTTGTTTTTAAGCCAAGACACTTGTCGCTGGAATGTCAAGTTTCTCTGAGATTATCGGTTGGAAGATCTTGGACGATCCGTGGATCCGATATCCGAGCGACCAGAAGATCGGGCAGGGCTGGCACGAACAACGACGTAATTGCGCAACGTAGCCAAGTTCCAGCCCACGGTCAATCGGTCATACGTCCTGGTGTTGCGGGCCCCAAGACACCGTTGCATCGCGTGGTCCGGGGTCCCTCGCTTTGAATGGAGCAAAATGGACTAGTGAAATAAATCAGTCTCTTTCCGGCACGACGCAAGCGGACGCGGAGAATCTGGCCCGATCTGGACTGGGTCCCTGGCCAGGAACAGTGTACCGAAGTCCACCGAGATAGTAGTGCGGTTTTTCGCGGGGTACGTAGTCAGGCTGGCGGAATCACAATATATGGAGTACAGTAGTCTGTCTGTTGGCCACTTGTGGGGACGACGAAGCGAGGGACAACAGGGAAAAAGTCGAGATGAAGAGGGGAGCGTAAGACTGCAAGACACAAAGCTGGGCGGACTTTCGCCTTGCTCTGGACCAATCTCTAGGCCGATATAAATAGAATTTGTCCATCCACGCGTTGGCCAATCTATTCTTCTGGGCCCTCAAGGCGAGCGTTGACTGTTTTCTGCCGCAACCGGGACTGAGGGACCGTGTCTCGTCCTTAATCTCTCTGTCCGCGCTATCGCCCGGGCCATCCCAGTCTCATCAACCTTTTCCGACCTAATCCCTCATTAGTTTATCCCTCCCCAGTTTCCTTTTTCTCCTCTACATCCTCATTTCTATCAAGAATGCCGGGCTTCTGAAGGTTGCGCGTAACTCACATTCTCCGACGGTCCCGCCGCCGTTAGTTATGCTTCTAGGGTCTTCAGGGTCTTCAGGGACCTCAGCGACTTCAGGGTCTTGGCCCTTCGCTCCCTCATTCTCGCTCTCGACATTTTTCTACATTTCACTCGCTCTTACCACCAGTATACTCGCACAGGATGTCCAACTCCGACCTACCGCCGCTTCCAGCTCGTTTCCAGCCTGCGGATTGACCTGCTCCGTCCTCGCACAAGCCGACGATTCCTGCACACCTCCCACCGCTCAGGTGACCAATCAAGAGACTTACGTCTCTTGCTTCTGCCAGTCAGACCTCTTAAAGAATTTCCGGACGACCGCCGATGGGACATGTGATGACACCTGCACGAGTTCCGACGATCGTCAGCTCCTGCAGCAGTGGTATGTCGATTTCTGCAACAGCGGAGGCGGCACGGAAAGCAATTCCGGATCGACAGAAGACTCGACGAGTAACAGCAGCTCTGAGAACAACAGCAGCAGCGGCAATAATAATAATAATGGCACTTCAAGTGCAAATTCTGCGGCGGACACCTCCGGCTCCTCCGCGGCTTCTGGCGAAGCGGGTCCAAAGTCATGGTTGGTGCCGTCGAAGAATGTTTATTCTATCGTATGATAACTAACACTTCCTAGGTGGGATGGCCATTACCAGTGGGTGATCATGGTTATTGTCCTTGCTGTTGGATTCACCGTCATAGCCATTGTTGGTGTCTGGCTCAAACGCCGCCACGACAAAAAGCATCCGAACCTGTACCACGCTACTCAAAGTGCAAGCGACAGCCGGATATTCCAGAACCGTAACCAGGAGGCTCTTGTGCCGGGCGCTCGCTCTGTCAACACAGTCTCCTTTGCCAGCAGTTCGCGCACAAATGTTGGCCCGTCGAATCGGCAAGGGCCCTCGCCGTCGCCTTTGCAGAACTCGCAAGGCGTAGACAGCGGCGTGGAGATCAGGGAGGCACCGCGATAGCCATCTACTAGATTATCTCCGAGTTATCCGATTAAGCCTGGTTTATTATCACTACCTTCGTTCAATGTCGACGTGCGCTTTTCCTGATAGTGCTGCCGTTTATTGCATATACCTGGCGTTCCGCGTCTATTTCCGTTCTTCTGTTTGATCTTATGCGTACATATAACTCGGATTGAGCCGCACCGCTCTTCCATTCACTGGATGTCTGTCTTCAAGACTTCTTTCGCTTTCTTGCTTATAGCTCTTCTTTGGATCCGGCACAGCAACTTCCTTTCTTTACCGTCCCGCTGATGGACGATTGTATGAGCTAGCATGAACTAGCCGAGAAAATCTTCGAGCCAGCCCGGGAGGTAGATAGTCGTGTAATAGCCCTGAACATGGTATTTGTATAGTGCATAATGCGCCTCTTAACTCGCTCGCAAAAACAGGAACACTGAATCTAGGTGAAGAAAAGAAAAAGAATTATGAAACAGATATACTGACAATCTTCACATCGACCTCCGGCTTCTCCTTCACTGTCTTTACATTCTCAATCTTATGCACAACATCGAGCCCCTGCACCGCGCGCCCAAAAATCGTATGCTTCCCATCCAACCAGGGTGTCTTCTCCGTGGTGATAAAAAACTGGCTCCCATTCGTGTTCGGTCCTGCGTTGGCCATTGACAACGTATATGGCTTATCATGCTTGAGAGCAGAAAACTCATCCTCAAACTCCCCACCCCAAATAGATTCGCCTCCCGTCCCGTCACCGAGCGGATCTCCGCCCTGGATCATGAACTTGCGGATCACACGATGGAAAATTGTGTTGTTGTAGTAGCCGTTTTTAGCGTGAGTCGTGAAGTTTTCAACGGCTTTGGGGGCTGCGCTGGGGAAAAGGCGGAGGTGGATGTCACCCATTGTTGTGTGAAGGATAGCCGATGTGCCCAGTTCCCCGGATTTGGAGGACGCAGTCGTTGCGGCTGCAGAGTCTGTGTCGCGGGGTTTTTCATTGTGGATGTCGCGTGTGGATTTTGAGATCTCGGTTTCGTTGGTGAAGAGGTAGAAGCGGAGTTTTGCGAAGCCGGTTGTAACGAGGATGGGATCGCGCTCTTCGGCTTCGGCGAGGAGCGGGTTCGCGCTTGCGGCCATGGACACCGTTACAACGCCCTTCTTCTGGGGTTGGCCTTGGTACATTGCGAGATTGAGGGGGCGGAAGGGCTCGTCTTTGGCGTAGACGCGGACTACACGGTTCGTGTAAGTGTTTATGCACTTTACGCCGTAGAGCGAGCCGTAGAGAATGAAGTGGTTGGATTCGTCAAAGATAACGTTCGCTTTGGGCTGGGTGACAGGGTTCTCGAGCTCGCGCTCGATAGCGAGGCGGCGGCCGAATTCGACAGCGTCCAGATTATACAACGCTGTTCCGGCTTGTTGCATATCTGTGATGGTAGACAGGGATTCGTCGTACTTGCGGTATAGTTTGCCTGTGCCAAAGTCGAAAACGCGGACTTGGCGGTCCGGGAAGGATATTGTTGCGAACTGTTTGCCCGAAGGGGATATTGTAATGGATGACGGGGTAGATTTGGCTTTTTTAAATTCGAAGAGGTTTGTGGAGGATTTGAGCTCGAAGACGTTGTCGGGTTTCTCAAAGGTGCCGTCTGAGGCGCGCCAGTACTCGATCATGCCAGACTCGTCCGCTGATATGACACAGTTGTAGGCGTCATTGAAGGCAATGGCGGATATCGGACTGCGGTGGATGGATTTCAGTGTGTGCAGCGGTGTTGAGTTCTCGCCGCGGCCGTCGTATATCCGGATTGTGCTGCTCTCATTGTCGGTTACAGCGAGGAGTGGGAGGGATGCGCCGCGAGGGTGTACCCAGCAGATGCAGCGGGGACTGAAGTCGAGGGTTAACATAGCAAGTAGATCTACAATAGTTAGCACTACCCACCAATCAATCGACACCTTACTTACCAAACGTAATCACATCGAAGATCTTGACTGTTTTGTCCGCCCCGGTTGTCGCAAAGCTTCGCCCGTCCGCGCTCACACTGACGCTTTTGATCTCCGCGGCATGAGCACGGAACTCCTTTACAAACTCCACGCCAACAGCCATCTTCTTCCAGAACTTGACTACTCCATCAATGGACGAAGTAATCAGGAAATCTGTATGCGGTGTCATCGTCACAAAGGATAGTTGATCCTTGTGCATGAGCGATTTGGAGTACCGGGGCGAGGTGGGCAGCGCATTCACGTAGACCTTCTCGAATGGGAGCTTCCGGCGCTTCTTCTTGGGCGCATCAGCAGAGGGTAGCGCCGGACCGAAGTCATCGTCTGATGATTCGCTTCCTGCTTAGCTGTTAGTTGCTGTAGGAGGTAGACCGTGAATAGTACACACCATCCTCGTCGGCTTCTAGTTCGGAATGGGAACGCTTGTTTTGCGCCAGTCTGGCCTGCTCCTCTTCGGTCATCATGATTAAAAGAAGGTGCTATAATATCTGTGTAAAAGCAGAATTGAGGTGCAAGGTGCAAGCAGTAGGTGAAGACGGAGGCTCAGGGCGGTCTGAAGCTCGGGCCACATCGCGAACTTTTCTGGTTGTCCCGCATCGCTCCAATCATTGTGGCAGTCTCTCCGCCTCTTCAACATCCCTGAGCTGCCACTTCCACCTGTTCGGTAGTTCTTTTTCAGCTGTTTATCATCATGGTAAGTTCCCTTGGGCTACTCTACCTACTAGACATAGTTTTAACAGAGTTTCTCAGGCATCCTTCGCCAACCCCACGCAGATCTTTGCGGACGATGTTGTCGAGGAGAAAGGAGAGAACGCACGTCTCTCGGCCTTCGTCGGCGCCATCGCCGTCGGGGATCTCGTTAAGAGTACATTAGGTCCTAAGGGCATGGACAAGATTTTACAATCAGCGTCAGTGGCAGATGTGCGGATTGCGGGGTTAGCAGACTGACTGTGTGCAGGTCCACCGGAGAAATCCTCGTTACGAACGACGGTGCCACCATCCTCAAAGCTATTGCCCTCGATAACGCCGCTGCTAAAGTTCTGGTCAACATCTCCAAGGTTCAAGATGACGAAGTTGGTGATGGGACAACCTCCGTGACGGTGTTGGCCGCCGAGCTGCTGCGAGAAGCCGAAAAGCTTGTCAACCGCAAGATTCACCCACAGACTATCATCGAAGGATACCGGATTGCCAGCCGTGCTGCCCTGGATGCCCTCGACAAGGTTGCTGTTGACCGCAGTGACGACATGGAGAAGTTCCGCAAAGACCTCCACTCTATTGCCCGCACCACCCTCAGCTCCAAGGTGCTGGCCCAGGACCGCGACCAGTTTGCTGCCCTTGCCTGCGATGCCGTTCTCCGCCTTCGGGGCTCAACCGACTTGAGCCATATTCAGATCATCAAAAAGGCCGGCGGAAAGCTCAGTGACTCTTACCTCGATGAGGGTTTCATTCTGGATAAGAAGATCGGTGTCAACCAACCCAAGCGGCTGGAAAAGGCTAAGATTCTTGTTGCAAACACAGCTATGGACACAGATAAGGTGAAGATCTTCGGAGCGCGCGTCAAGGTCGAGTCAACAGGGAAGTTGGCGGAATTGGAAAAGGCAGAGCGTGAGAAGATGAAGGCCAAGGTGGAGCGGATCAAGGCACACGGGATCAACTGCTTCGTCAACCGACAACTCATCTACAACTGGCCCGAACAGCTGTTCACTGAGGCCGGTATTATGTCAATCGAGCACGCCGACTTTGACGGCATTGAGCGACTGGCGCTGGTTACCGGTGGAGAGATCGCCTCGACTTTCGACCACCCCGACCAGGTCAAGCTGGGGTCTTGTGACCTGATCGAGGAGGTCATCATTGGTGAAGATACCCTCATCAAATTCTCCGGCGTGGCCGCTGGCCAAGCCTGCACAATCGTTCTCCGCGGCGCCACAGAGCAGCTGCTCGACGAAGCCGAGCGTTCGCTGCACGATGCCCTGGCAGTGTTGTCGCAGACTGTCAAGGATCCCCGAGTGACTCTTGGTGGTGGATGCGCAGAGATGATCATGTCCAAGGCCGTTGAGCAGGCCGCCCAGAACACCACGGGTAAGAAGCAGCTTGCCGTCGACTCATTCGCACATGCTCTCAAGCAGCTTCCCACAATTTTGGCCGACAACGCCGGTCTTGATTCAAGTGATCTTGTTACCCGACTACGAACCGCGATCAACAACGGTATGACGAGCTCTGGGCTGGATCTGCTCACACCTGGCGGTGGCATTGCCGACATGCGTGAGTTGGGTGTCGTGGAGAGCTACAAATTGAAGAAGGCTGTTGTGTCATCTGCTTCGGAAGCAGCTGAGGTAAGATCTTGTTTGACTTTCATTCAGGCCCCTAACTAACCGTCTACTAGCTTCTCCTCCGTGTGGACAACATTATCCGCGCCGCTCCTCGTCGACGTGACCGAATGTAAAGAGTGGAGTTGAATAAATAAATAGGTACTAATCAAACAAGATACACTTGATATCTATGACTAGGGGGTCTCCATGAAAAAATAGAGATTGATCTTGCGAAAAGCAACAAGCCCAGTAGTCCACCATCTAAACACATCCCGACTGACAAAACGCAAGCAAGGACGTGCGGCTGGTAGATGGGACTGGTTGCTTCTTCCTTATATAGGATAAGATCATTCCTCCTGATTCAGGTTGCTCCCTTCTCTTCTACAGCCTTTTCTTCAGGTTTATATCAGCCTTCAAACGTATCGCAGCTGCCAGGACCGCCGCCGCAAAAGCAAGTGACCCAGCGTAGAAAATGGCCGGTCTGTACGCTTTAATTCCGCCCTGCTCGCCGCCGGAAGCGTCCAGGATGTATCCTGCGATTGGTGCGCCCTAGAGCAGTCAGTAACAAGTTTGCATTTTTAGATGACGGCTTGAGGTTACAAATAACATTATAGTGGCACTCACAAGCAAATATCCCCCAACCCACCCCGTAACAATCATACCCATTGCAACACTTACTCTCGCCGAACCAAAGACATTCCCTATAACGGTCGGCATAGTGGAGAAGAACCCGCCGTTCGCCATTCCGTTGATAATAACAAACGCAACAAGTGGTGCTACTGAGCTTGATACGGGCCAGAGAACAAGCATGCTCACGGCACTGAGCAGCAGAGAAAGGAAGAGCGTGTTCAGTGGGCCCAACATATCGCTGAAGAACCCACACATGAGTCGTCCCAGGGCGGAAGAGAAGTTGAAGGCCGCGACTACGCCAGCGCCAACGGAGGACTTCATACCCAGCGAGGAGGTGTAAAGGGGGAGGAAAAAGGGGGGCACAAAGAGCGGAAATGTAGCGATTGCACCGGCGAGGAAGAGAAGGGCGAATCGGATATCGCGAAAAAGGTTCCTATATATGGGATTTTTTCAGCCATTACAGATGGGCGGAAGGGGCTGAGAGGACTAGGTACCACTCCACAAAAGCAGATTTGGGAATCGGCGCACGCTCTTTTATGAAGAGCGCTGCTGGGATGCCGGTTGCTAGGGTTATCATCCCGAGAGTTCTGAACGTCCAGGCGAGGCCGGTGCCTTGGATGAGAGCGTCCACGATGAAACTGATGACTGCGCCGCCAAGTCCGCCGGCCGCGTAGACGATGCCGTTGGCGATTCCGCGCTTTGCTCTGAAATACTGCGCCGGGGTGACTGAGACGACCTATATGAAGACGTATGGTGGTTAGAGCCAAGGGATCCCCGCGTTTTCAGTCGCGGGTGTCTCACCATGAAGCATAGACTACAATCACCACCAGATCAGTACAGCTCTCCTACCGATAATAAGACTCATACCTGATCCCAATCCCCATCACCGCCCCCGCAGTAACAAACAATCCTCCAATACTCCTGAGCGCGAACCCGCTCAGGATCTCCCCAACACCAAGGAACACAATTCCGAACACGCCGCAGATCTGCGTCCCAAGCTTGCGAATCAGCGTCGCATTCAGAATTCCCAGAAATGAGATGCAGGCAACAGCGAACGAGCCGACAAATGCGAGAGTTGACGCAGACGAAACTCCGTCTCTCACGAGTGCTGCTTGCAGAATGCCCCAGCTGTAGGATGTGCCGGTGAACCACCATGTCAACACTGCGCAGCCGGATACTGCCACCCATCCATAACCACCGTCTGGGAGCTGCGAATCAATTTCGGCAGATGTTTGCATGGTGCTTGTGTCGTGAGCGGAGAGCGAGGAAGGGTCTGCTCGGTGTAGGCGTTCTCCGGTGCTAGTGGTTGAGGACAATTCCACAGATGTGGTCAAGGATTGGGCGGGTATCGCCATGATTGTGATATCCTGCCGGTAGCAGGCTCAGGAATTGATGTCGATTAAGTTGAGAAGCAGTGAGGTGGGAGCGTTGAACCTCACTGGCCTTAATCGTTCCATTTGCGGATGTGGGGCTTGTTCGTCACAGGGCGTGTTGCTTAGTGAGAGAACCGATCTGAATCTTTTTTTCGGTTTCCAGTAAAACAAGGGGTGGGTACATATAGAGGATATAGTAGATATAACTCTAGGCTTAAGCAAGGTAAACCCTGAAGTCTTGTCCAAGAGTGTTCAGGCTCGGTACTTATAGTTGCTGATTAATTATTGTGGATTATCGAGGTGGTTATGTAATCAACATCTGCGACGAACGATTGCATTTGAAGGTCTTGATCTCCTAACTACGATCTGTATAGGCAATTTATAGCTTTTCAAAAGCTCCAAAAAAGAAGGTTCTCGCTTATACAGGAGACATCCTTGCCATACAAACGGTATGAGGCGTCAAACAGATATCCCTGCCATACAAACGATATAAAACATCAAACGGATATGTAAACGAGCGAGGTGCTGGACGTTGATTAGTAAGGAGGGACCTCCTCCGGTTGACAATTATCTACTGTCGGGGCATACTGCCCTCCGGTACCGCCTGCCCCTGGGGTTCGACCTCGATTAGTCATCATTTAGTAAGCTAGTTGTTTAGATAGGCTGGCCATACCGGCCACCCAATAGGAGAACAATCCATCTCTTCCCACAGGTTATGAGCCCTCTATGCTGAAGGAATAAGATTTGCTTGCTAGATATTGATATGCAGAATCAATTCTCGACGCTCTGAGCAACTTGCTACACCAATTTCTTTTGGCACCCCGCACCTATACGAGGGGGGGTAGCAACAGCTTTGGGTAACACCCCGAATCAGGATCACAAGGCACCTTTCGCTGGGATCGCTAGGATGCCGCCAAAAGCCTCACGAGGCAACAAATCAAACGACGTACCGTTCCAAATGACGACTAGGCATCGTACATACAAGCCGGAAACACCATTATCTGCTGACAACCAGATATCAAACGATTCGACGGACGAAGACCAACCGGACGAACCAACCACAATGGAAAATATCCCACCAGGATTACTTCGTCAAATACGCGAGGAGATAACCAAGCAAGTACGCGATGAGGTAAGACGCGAGACACGTACAGAGCAACCACATTCTCCTACCCAATACTTACACCAAGAAATCAACCAAATTGCTCCCTATGATCGAAATGCAGAAATACAGCAGCGAGATTTGATATATCGCGAGCGACAAGACATTCGGAAACTAGCCAAATCAAGATTTGGAACCCGAAAACAGCCCGTTTTGCAGGGCCGAGATAACTATACCAAATGGCGCGATTCTATCCTAAGGGACGCCCATATGATTGAAGCTAAGGATACCCTTGATCAAACCAACCCACCTAATGACAGCAATGAAATTGATGTTGCCCGCTGGGATACAAAGAATGAGATTATGCATACAAGGATTCTCCAATCAATTGCACCGCACGTACAAGAAACAATAAGCTGGGAAGACTCTACATTAGCGGCAGAACTATGGGCCAGAATAACATTAACATATGGCCTATCAACAGCCGAGGAGCGTCTTATGACTGTCAAGGCCTTGCTTGACATTAACCCACAAGGCAATTATCCGGCAATGATCCGGGATTTTCAACGAATAGGAGCAAAGCTCAAACGTATGAACCTATCCTTTGATGACGTTTTTCATGATATCTTCCTCTGCTCCCTAGGCCTATGGCAACAGAGCTTCGTTCGTACAAAACTAGACGAGTTCTTCTCCTGCGGCCGAGGACCAATCAAAAACCTAGATATTGCAGCATTGGCAGACCAATTAGTGGCTCGATCAGCATCCTCCAACAATAAATATATCCCGCAGGATCCGCAAGAGTTCAAGCTTGAAAATAAATATCGTACAAGCCTCACAGAGCAAAAAGATCATCCCCGAGCAAAGCGCGATGATCAGGAGCAAAAGCCCACACGTACAAAAACCCTCTGTCAAGCATGCGGCAAAGGATATCATAAGGCTGATGATTGTTGGACATTGCATCCCGAAAAGGCGCCTAAACGCCATGGAAACCATACATCTGGAAACCAAGCATCTGGAAACCAAGCATCTGGAAACCAGGCATCTGGAACCTCCAAAGATAATAAGAACCAACAACCAACAGGACAGGAGCTAGTTCTACGGAACCATCCGCAAGCCAACTCAATTGCCATATCCGTCAAAGAGCCCGATCATAATAAGGAACCCCAATGGCTTTTGGACACCGGTGCAGTCTTCCATATATCTAATAAGCGTCATGTTTTCAGCAATCTCCGAGACCACAAGGCATTTATAGACGATGTCGGCGGCCGTACGCATCAGATTATTGGAATCGGAACCGCATTAGTTCATGGGATAGAGGTTCCGGACGTCCGATATGCACCTACAGCAAAGGCAGACCTGCTATCTTTCAGCCAACTAGATGACCAGGATTTTGATGTATCCACACATGGCAATGTCAACAAAAAGCACTTCCATATCACATCACCAACAGGAGCTTCTCTTGATGCCTTCAAAGAGCAAAATACACGCTTATATCAAGTCAGACCGGTTGCATACGCAATACAGCCAACCCCACATGCAAATATCAAGGAAAAGAAAAATGAAACAATACCTACAGCAACTATGGAGGAATGGCATCAACGCCTATCCCATATACATTTCCGAGCCATATTGAAGATGGCACAACAGAAAATCATCAAAATCAAAGGCCCAAAAACCTTGGCTTTCTGCAATATCTGTCGACAGGCTAAGGAAAGAAGAAAAAGCTCCAAGGAGTCAGCATCACGCGCTACCAAGATCCTGGCGCGGATCCATATCGATATTGCAGGGGGTGGAGCAACATTAGACTGTAAGGATGAAGAAGCCCCTCCCGGCATCAGGAATATTCGATATTTCTTGCTGATTACAGATGATGCGACCCGATATCGATGGGTCTACACCCTTCGAACCAGAGATGAGGCTATTCCCACATTCCAGGGATGGCTCGAGCATATCAAAAACCAAGGATACAGCCCACCAGCTTTCGTATGGAGTGATCGCGAATTTCTAACCGAAAACGTGAAAAAGCTTTGCCAAACCTATGGCCTAATCTGGGAACCAACCGCTGCAGACTCCCCATGGCAAGACGGCGTCAGTGAGCGCGGAATACAGACGGTTTTGCAGTATACACGGGCAATGTTATATGACTCAGGATTACCGCGTTGGCTATGGCCGCAGGCTTTGCAGACAGCTGTCTATCACATGAACCGATTACCTACAAGAGTTCCCTTGTACAATGATCGACGGCCTATGGCACCAACCAGCGATCCGGAAATCCAGCCATGTGCTCATTTTACACCCTATTCCGCCTGGACCAATGGTGACGCCGATATCAAGCATCTTGTCAAATTTGGGTCACCTGCTTGGATGCACCTACATGGAGCTTCAAAATATGCTGGTAAGCCAACCAGCAAGATCGACCCAAAGGCAAAAAAGGTCCATGTTGTTGGATATAAAGGCTCCCATATCTATGTTATTTGGGACCCCGAAATCAACCAACTCCGTGACACCAGTGATATCTCGATCAAGGAGGAATTCAGCACTCCACATAGCAAGCCGTACGAAGCCGCCAAAGCTGCCGAAACTGACAAAGCTGCCGAAGCTGTCAAAGCTGCCGAAGCTGTCAAAGCTGTCAAAATTGACAAAACTACCGAAGCTGCCGAAGCTGCAGAACCAAAAACCAATAAAGACCTTCCTATGCAGGATATAACAGACATTACCTCCAAGGATGAGCTCTATCAACCTGCCAAAGGATTTGCTATCCTAAAATCTACTGAATCACCTCTACCTGAGCCCAAATCGTACAATGAGGCTATCAAAGGCCCTGAATCAGCCCAATGGCATGCAGCAATGCAGGAAGAGATTAACACCTTGAAACGAAAACAATGTTGGGATTTGATCCGAAAATCTGACATGCCTGCTGGCACACGTGCCATACCAGGAAGATGGGTTTATAAGAAGAAGCTTAATCCTGACAACTCCATCTGTTACAAAGCACGATGGGTAATCAGGGGGAATCTTCTTGATAAATCAGATTTTGAAGGAGCAATGTATGCCCCAGTTGTTGATCCTATTACCTCACGTATCTTGTTTGGCGTCAGCGCCCAAAAAGGCTGGCATATTATTCAAGCAGATGCAGTTCTAGCGTTTCTAAACGCAAAGCTAAAAGGTCAACCAATTTATATGCATCAACCGCTCGGATTCGCCGAAGGGGAGCCAGGGACCCTAGTTTGCCTACTCCGGCAATCGCTCTATGGCCTAACCCCGTCCGCGCGCCTATGGTACGATTACCTACGAGCATATCTTGAATCTATAGGATTTAAGGTTTCCCCGCATGATCCAGGCCTATTCGTACATGCTACGGAAAAGCTCTATATCACCACCCATGTTGATGACTTCATAATTGTTGGTGAAAAGCCCCAGAACGCCGTACAAGCGCTTGAAAGCTTGAAATCCCGATTTGAAATCAAAGAAGTGCCTGCATTCAAACGATATCTAGGCATGAATATTGAAACAACGCCTACTGGCATCCACCTATCACAGGAGGATCAGATTGATGACCTTGTCAACTCTTTCGGGCTCCATGATGCCCATCCTACCAAATCACCCCTTGATCCTGGAACAATTATTGATGATGCTCCAGATCCAAAAATCAATAACAAAGAATACCAGCGTGGTACTGGCAGCTTGCAGTATCTAGCTACAAAAACTAGGCCAGATATCAGCCGAGCCGCCTGCTTCCTTGCTGAATACAATACAGCACCCACAGCCAAGTGCTGGGCAGCCCTTATGCATGTAATCAAATACCTAAAAGGCACCCGCAGCCTAGGAATCAAATATTAGCATGATCCTGCAGCCAATATCGAGCCCCCCAAAGCCTTCAGCGATTCTGATTGGGGAGGACCTCATACAAAAGCTCGCCGATCAGTGGGCGGATATGTTTTCAAGCTTGCAGGAGGACCAATAGCATGGCAATCAAAGCGCCAAACCTGCGTAGCAACCAGCTCTAATGAAGCTGAATATATTGCTGCATCCGAAGCCTCGCGCGAAGCCTATTGGATACGCGAAATCATGAAGGATCTTCGATTATTTGATGACCAACAAGCACCCAGTATCCCACTACATATGGACAACAAAGGAGCTATTGATCTTACTACGTCTGACATGCAAACCAGAAGATCGAAGCATATCGACATCCGATATCATTACACCCGTGATATGGCCGAACAAGGTATCATCCATATCAAGCAGATCCCTACCGCCGAAATGGTTGCAGATGGCTGTACGAAGCCTCTGGGATCTGAAGCTCACTCTCATTTCATTCGTCTACTAGGCCTTCAAAATGATGCTTAGTATTTTATGTATTTAGACCTGCTCATGATGACAATCTCGCTCGAGGGGGGGTGTCGGGGCATACTGCCCTCCGGTACCGCCTGCCCCTGGGGTTCGACCTCGATTAGTCATCATTTAGTAAGCTAGTTGTTTAGATAGGCTGGCCATACCGGCCACCCAATAGGAGAACAATCCATCTCTTCCCACATCTACCCCATACAGTGGGTGATCACCTGACGCCCGATTTCACCACCAACCATGATATCAAGCATGAAGCAATTCAACCACATACAATTATTATTATTGCATGATCTTTTGGTGGTTTGATATAATGACTATTAGGGGTCTATATAGAGTTTTTAATCGGTCCTGAAGCGCTGGGGTAGCCGGATCTCGCGGCCTTGACGGCTTATTGTTGGAGGGGCCTGTAAAACCTCTATAGGAGTTATTGGCCTAGCTTTTATAGGATTTTGCTGGTGTGAAGCTTTAGATGACTTCTTTGGGGTCTTCTTTGCCTTCTTGAAGTTATTTTGAAGCTGACAATCTGCCTTCTTTGCCAGGCACGCCTTCTCCTTCTGTTGTTTCTTTTGCGCTGCCTCTAGTAATTGTAATTCTTGCTAAGATGCTTGATTGCTCTTGTGCTTTTCAAGCAAGTATTATTTCTTTTTCTTAGCAAGCTGTTAACGGACCTTCTCTTGCTTTTTTAAGGCCTTAGCAAGTTATATAGCTTTATCCTTCTGCCTTTAAAGGTCGCGAGCCTGCTAAATCTTTTAAGGAGTAAAAAACTATACTACTATTCTCAGGCACTGCAAGCTTAAATTATAAAGGTTTTTTATGTTTATGCTTCTTTTTCTTATTCTAGAGGGCTGATTTGAGGCCTTGACAGCATAGTTTAAGGATAATATTATATTACAACTTCGATTGGCCTATGCCGAAAACTGATGGGAGGATGAAGTTGTCCTTCTCATTGATGTTGGTGGGGAGCTTTTAACCCCGCTAGCTGACTAAGATATTATATAACCATACCGATCCTCCCAGAATCGTAGCAGCAACAGACAATGAGACATATAGGCTTATCCTAAGCACCGTGCTTAGGATGCTTAGGATAGGGGGTAAGAGCAAGGCACGTAACAAGGATAGTTTACTATTAACAGGGAGAATAATTATAACAATAAACACCTAACCTGTTAGGTATTAACCTTTAGCCATGTGGCCTGACAAAGAAAGCTACCTTGCCAATACCAGACTAATAGTAATACAATGCCGGCCTGCTATATATATAAAATTACCCAGATTGCTAGCAACTTAGTTTTCCAAGCAATTTGTTCTGTCCTGACCTACCTTCCTCCTTGTATCTCTCCTGTAGAACCCCTGAACCGCCGAACCGGCTAGGTATCCTGCCAGTCGCTGCCCCCGGCGCTCCGACAGCTGTCCGCTTATAGTTGCCCGAGCGCCCTTACACCAGGCCAGTATATTCCAGGCTTCACGCCACTAATTTTCTTTGCAGATTACGAAGCATTTTATGGAACACAAAGAGGCCTTGATTAGTAAGCTTATTAATATAGCTTATTAGTTGCTTTTCATGGTGGGTGCTGAGAACTTGCTGCTGCTTATATTGGCGGTCCCTTGGGCCCTGTACCCCGCGGTGGCGCCTTAATAACATTAACCAGTCAACACCAAACTCTTTTGCAATCTTAGTATAATTAATTAAATTGCCTGGCTTTAAAGAATTAATTGCTTCTATCGCTGATTCAATTGAAGACATACTGGCTGAGATATAAGCAGTTGAAATTTGTCGAAAAAATAGTCGGTGAGGAGAAATCGGGCGGCAGGTGATATCGGGCGTCAGGTGATCACCCACTGTAGAGTAGTAGCCCTAACATAGCCCAGATGCACTATATGCTCCTACAATCAACTAGACTACTTGTGCTTCACATAATAATCACTCAGTAACCAAGGGCGCAGAGAAACAGACAACGCAACTTTGATAACCGCCTGAGACGCAGGAAGACTAAACGGTCCAGCCCTCGGCACTGCCTCCCGTCAAAAGCTCATGCTTTCATGAAGATACGCTTGGCTAGGGACTCTCACATAAAGCATCCCTGAAACGAGCTCCAGCTTCAGAGCTATTTACCTATTTCACCGCAGCAATGACATCCGGCTTTAACTTACCGTAGCCCTGGCGGAGGTGGCTCTGGACTCTGCTAGAATAGGGCAAAGCTGAGAACACTGGAAGAAGCGATTTCAGGCGTCAATTCCGGATGCTGAGTGCTTTGATATGAGTCGCCAAACGTGCCGGGCATCCAGTTTGTGACATGGTTTGTAGTGAGTAAGTTGCCAGAATTTAGGTTTCGCGTATGAGTCCCGGTGGTGTCTGGACTCTGGAGTCAAAGGCAATCGGATTCTCGACTGGCCCACCATGTTGTTCCTTCCCTCCTCTTCTTTCAGCTGTACATCGACGGCTTTTGCCGAGTTGAATTGTATTGTCGAGTGACGCACAGGAGAAGATCTGCTTCATCATCGTCCTGCGACACACTGCGAAATATTTCCGATTGACGGCCAGTTCAATGAAACTCACACCTTTGGCAACGGGCATTCGCGAATTCCCTTCCTCCACACAGATCATCATTGTCATCTTCAATCACGATGCGGCGCCGCAAGTGGCTGTCACTCGCCTTTATAGCCTGCCTCGTTGGAAGAGAAAGAGTTCGTGCTCTGGACCTCGACATCGAAGACGAAAGTAAATCGCCATCGCCATTGCTAGCATCATGCACAGCTGAATGAAACTGATCGATTGTAGAGTCGATCAAAAATGCCGCTGGCACGGTAGCATATGAGATGATGAGCCAATACCACGGCAACGAAACAGGGCAATTCCAGGACAGATTCCTGAGTCATGGTGGGAAGGCGGAGCGATGTTTATGACGCTGATCCAGTACTGGTACTGGACAGGAGATATCGTCTATAACGACGTCACGAGGGAAGGCATGCTCTGGCAGAAAGGCAGAGATGACTACTTCCCTAGAAACTGGAGCTACTTCCTCGGCAACGACGACTAGATGTTTTGGGGCCTCGCTGCCATGACAGCTGCGGAGCTGAACTTCGCTGAGGGGGAAGACCAACCTTCGTGGCTTTCACTTGCGCAGGGCGTCTTTGACGCGCAAGTTTCGAGGTGGGATGAGACCAGCTGTGGTGGTGGGGTGCGGTGGCATATTTGGCCATTCCAGGCTGGGTATACCACGAAGAATGCCATTTCGAATGGCGGCTTGTTCCAGCTCACCGCGAGGTTAGGCCGCTATACTGAGAATGAAACGTACATTCGGTGGGCAGAGAAGATCTGGGCTTGGAGCGCCGCGACGCCCCTGCTCAAGCCAGATGACTGGACCATTGCTGACACGACAAGTATGGAGAATAACTGCCAGGACCATGGGGACCAGCAGTGGACGTATAATTATGGCACCTACATCGCTGGAGCAGCGTACATGTACAACCTCGTAAGTGCCTTCATATTCCAAGTGAGCGAAAGTGGCTGACATTGTAGGAGACCATCGGTGCAGAATTGGAAAGCCGCTATCGACGGCTTACTCGCAACGACATGGAGAACACTTATTGCTAAAGATGCCCTGTCCGAGGTCTGGTGCGAGCAAAGCATGTCTTGTGACCGCATAAAGACCTGCTCAATGGCTTTCTCTCATACTGGCTAACATTTACGGCCACCATTGCCCCATACACCGCTAGCGACATCATCCCGAAAATTCATCGGTCTACCATAGGAGCAGCTAGACAATGCCTGGGCGGGCGAAGCTGCGGGCGTCGATGGAACCAAGACGACTGGGACGGCAGCGCAACGATGGAATCCGACATGAGCGCCCTAAGTGTCTTTTCTTCATCCCTGGTGGCCTTCAAGGACGGAGCGCAGCCCTTGAGCCACACCACGGGGGCTACCAGTAGGCGCTACCCGTATGATGGCAGAAAGAAGGATAAGATACCGTTCACGAAGCGTCCTGTCATGGCTCGAGATAGACTAGGCGCATCGTTTGCGACTGTTCTGTTCTTTGCTGGGTGGTTTTGGGGGCTTGGCTGGGTAGTCGGTGGGAGTGAGCGTATAGAGAGCAGTTGCAATCGTGTTTCTTTTTCCATGGTCTAAACAGCGTTCGTTTTCACGTCATTTCGCCTACTTTGTCTTGTTTGGTGTTTGACCGTTGAGCATGGCAAGCGTTAGATGTCATCCAGATTTGGTGAATTCTGGCGCATTCTGGTGTATTCTGGGAATCTGCCTGGGAGATCCATCGATGTCTGGCAGATAGAATAATGTAACGAAGCTCAATTTCTGTCAATGGTTTCTGGTCAGTCGGTTTGAGATTGTTGTAGTTGCAAGGAATCTTGTCGGCGGTGAAAAGCAAACGGGCGTGTCTTCATCGGCTCGGCCCCGTTCCGCGCTGAGATTCCTCAACAGACACTGGCATTGGCACTGACACTGTCTGGCTCAGTCACAGTGGTGACAGCAACAGTGAGCCGCGAGGCAATTATTACTCTCTGTCAGCCCATTCACTCTCTCCCCAGCCCGTCTTCTTCGCAGTGTTACTCCAGTGTTCCCTCCCCTCACCACTTTTTCTCTCCTCCGCACCTCCCCCAGCTCCAACACCACGAACTGTTTCACGACTTTTCTACGATTTGATTATGTTCCTCGATTATTGAAGCAGGCGAAGCGATCAACTGCTAGACATACAACCCTAGGCTTCCGAAAATGGTTTTCCTCCGCCTCACCGTCAAGGTCTACCCTCGGGAGCAAACCCAGCCCTCCAACTCCTTCTCTTTCCGCTCGTTGCTGGGTGATCGTGAACGCGACGATGACAATCGCACGTCTTCGAGCACGGCGGCCGGGAAGCCGGCCAGCTTTCTGATTGTGTTGGAGAATCCCGAAGATGTTACGCTGGGCGGGCTGGCAGGGATGATCAGAGCGAAATGGAGGAAGTTGAGGCCTGGTGCTGAGTGAGTGTTACTCCTCCCTTCGCAGTTCTGCTTGTATACGGTAGTGATTGCAGTGACTGATTGGATGCTCGTATCAGACCTCTCTCGATCAAGAAACTGCTAGACGATGACCATGAAGCTGACGACCTTGATACCGATATGACTGTCGCCGATGTGTTTGTTGATAAGGGAAAAGCGCGCTCTGATGGACATGACCAACGGAGGACTGTCCGTGTCATTCAGAAACCGGCTGGAGGCGGAGAGTCGCCTGTACGATTTCCCTCGGTTGCTCAAGACTGGGATGCTGCGGCCGAGCATTACGAAATTCTACGCCAAAAGAAACAAAAGCAGGAAGCCGAATCTGCCGTCAGAAAGCTTGGAGCTATCACGGAAGAGTCCGGCCGAGGCTTTGGATCACCGTCGCCTTTTGGAACAGGTGATTGGGCTGATTACGCGCCGAATCGGGTCCATCGCAGAGATATCCCCGTCTCGTCCGTGGAAAAGGATGTCGAGATACCCGGCTCGCCACTACAGCCATCCCAGCCGATAGCCAAGCCGCTAACTCGTGGAGTCTCTCAAGATCTCAATACGGAGGGTTTGAGTGCGCCGCAAGGCCACCGTGCGGGAAGTGAAGAACTCGGGGATTCCCCTCGATCTCCTCGCGCAACAACTCCAAGGAAGAAGTCCACCCCCAGACGTGCCTCAATACATAGCCAGGCGTCTACTGATCGATCTGAGGCCGGTGATTCCCTCGCTGTTGATTCACCCGCCCTCCAATTGACCCGTGAGCATGCGCATTCGGTGTCACCGCAGAAAAGACCTGCGCTGGAAGCGACCAAACCCGATCCTGTTACCTTAGCTGAAGAGACAGAAAGTGGATCTGATTCTGAATCCGAGAGCGACGACAGCTCGGAGACCAGTGATGATGACAGGGAAAGTCAGGACAAAGATGGCGATACTGCAATGCGCGAAGCTACTCCAAAACAGAAACCAGACTCTCCCATAGCTGCCAAGAAGCCTGATGAGGCAACCACAGCTGCGCCTGCTGTAGCCGGACTTCAGTCTCGTAAACGGAAGAACAGCGTCGATCAACTGTCCCCCAACAAAGAGCCACGTTTGGACAGGACTACCCCTCCTCCCATGAATAGTGAAAGACGAGGCAGCGAAGCCTCTGCAGTAAGCCCGCGGTTCAGCCCGTCGGGAAGACGACTTGGAGGAACAACGACTTTTTCTGGGACGGCGCGCCGCCTCAGCTTCACAGATCGAACATCAGAGCCTCCTGGCCAGGGGCTGGGACTCGGCATCACGAAGAGCCCGAGCAAGAAGCCATCTTCCATTGACAATCTGTCTCAGGAGACGACACAGTCGATTGGAGATGCCCCCCAAAGCACGCCGGTACCAACGAGCAGCGCACCTACCGTCCGGAGGGGATCTGTCTCGCAGAACGTCTCGACACCGACAAATCTCCATACACCGGTCGACAAGGCGAAGAACCTACATCCAGCATTACGAAAGGATTCCCTCACAAGTTCCACCCGCCGCTCTGTTTCTTTCGCCGAAAGCGATGATGTTCTTGTCGCGGATTCGCAACCCGCACCGACATCCACCCCCATTATAACCACAAAGCCCTCTACCAGTACACCAGCGTCTCAAACTACTAGCTTGGAGAAGAGACGCTCCAGCGTTTCGATGGTATTTCCTCCTGGAGTTTCTATGGAACGCATTGCTCAATATGAACGGGAAGCGGAGGAGAAAGTCGAGCGTCAGAAGAAGGAAAGAGCGGAGTTTGAAGAAAAGATCAAGGCTGCTGAGAAGGACAATGCAAACCCGGAGTACTTAAAGAAGCTTAAGGCCGCGTTCAAGACCTGGCAGTCTCTTGTCAGCAGCCGTAGCAGCCAAAGAAAGGGTATCGCAGAGCGACTCGAGAAACTACAAGCCGAGCTGAAGAAGATGGAAGAATCTACAACCAATGTGTCATCTCAGGGTAAAGAAAAGAAACCTCAGGCGTCGAAGCCTGCCGGATCTCAACAGGCCTCAAAGAATGGCACTCCAGCGTCAAAAGCAGTGACTTTGACGCCCGCCACCAACGGGGACAAGAAAACGTCAGCAGCACACAGCTCCGGTTGGAACGCGATTAACAACAAATCTAAATCTCCTTCAAGCAATCAGAAATCCGCTACCAAGACCACTAACGGAACCAATCTCAAGTCGGCTACCAAGGCTGCGTCCAAGGAACCCGTCGCCCGTACTGTGGCAACCAGAACGCTGTCAAAACCGTCTCAGCCTCCTTCGGCACAATCACGAAACTCCACCGCCTCAGAAGAACTTGACTTGCCTGCAATGAAGGTACAAGCCCGCACTACTGCCAATGCTACCAAGAAGACGGCCCCCCATAAGCCTGTTGAGGTATCATCCCCATCTGAAGAAGAGACATCAGAAGAAGAGACATCAGAAGAAGAAAGCTCCTCTGAGGAATCCTCCTCTTCCGAATCTGAGTCTGAGTCCGCCTCTGAGGGCGAAGCCAAGACCAGTAATCCCATTTCTCCTGTCAAATACTCGAATGTCTCAGCGTCACAAAAAGCCAAATCTACACCCCCCTCGGCCCAGCGGGCTCTGAATTCTCCGGCTCCACTTTCGCAGACGGCTCAGTCCCAGTCTAGTGACTGGCGCTGGCCCAGAAACTCCCAAACTGGGATCACCCGTCTTTCGCTCAAGAGCATAAAGGGCGAAGTGGCAAGCCAGGCGCAAGCGCAAGCTGCTGCGAAAGCCTCCGCCACTAGCAAGCGCGGTGCAAACGCTCAGCCACGTAAAGGTGTCTTCTCGCCTCCTGACAGCGACTCGGAAGAGACAGAGAGCGAGAGTGAGAGCGAGAGCGAGAGCGACCACAGCAGTAGCAGTGACAGCGAGGACGGAAGTGGCAGTGACAGTGACAAAGAGAAGCTGAAGAAGCGCAGCCCGAGTCCTCCTAGTGTTGCGGATGCAGGGGATATCATGTCCAGTGGGCAGATTCAAAAATTGAGGACTGCGCGTACTGGGGTTCGTGCTTAACCATTGGATCTATACCCGGTATCTAGCCACTGGAAATGGCGGAAGTTGATTTGGATTGCATGAATCGAGGAATTTTCAAAGCATAGGATCCTGTTGGAGTAAGTGAGATTCCAAAGTTTACTTCTTTCCAGTTGGGGCTAAACGAGGATGCAAATAAGTTCGAGATGTCTCGTCCACGTGTATGTATTATAGGACAAGTAGCGTCGTATGACTGGATCATGAAAGCACTTTTAATGTACCAATTCGGATACAGTACAAATCATGCAGCAGGCTTAAGGGACCTCAACTCCCGCCTCCTCCTTCTCATCAGCAGCACCCACCCACTCCGCCGGCGGCGCCTTGACAACGCGATTCCATCCCAAGTTCTCTTCAATCTTGCCAAGCTGAATCCCCTTCAAGGTCTTGAGAAGCTTCGCACAGACCTCTCCGCCTCCTGCCCCCTCCCCGCCACACTCATACTCAAACCTATCCCCACTCGACCGCCTCGTAATACTCCGGATAGGCACCAATGCCGCTGCCGTACCAGCAGCCATCACCTCGTCGAATTCACTCAATTCTTCATAGGGAATCCTCCGCTTCTCAACATCGTATCCAAACCAACGTTTCCCAATTTCGCAGACCGATGCCGCAGTCACACTGTCAATAACATTAGGGCTATCTGGCTGGACCAGCGTGACCTTCCCAGACTCCTTATCCTTCCTAA
Source organism: Aspergillus spinulosporus (assembly GCA_003574815.1). Taxonomy (NCBI): domain Eukaryota; kingdom Fungi; phylum Ascomycota; class Eurotiomycetes; order Eurotiales; family Aspergillaceae; genus Aspergillus; species Aspergillus spinulosporus. Next base: position 67,510 of record QPHH01000019.1, on the reverse strand, counting down.
CAGCGATCATAGCACTCGTCGAAAACTCATCTATCTCCGAACGCGTCCGACTATCTAGATGCAGCGTGATCCCGAACCCCTCGGCATGGGCCTTTGCGCTGTGTCTCAGAACAGGCGCATAGTTCCCGCCAACTTTTGCACTCCCTGTCCCTTCCGGTGCTGCACGGTCGAAATCTTCCAGGATCAATGCGTCAACCGCATGTACGCCGTGGTATACACCAGTCGGCATGACAAAGACTACAAAGGTATACTCTTCCGGCGGGGAGAGGCCCAATTGCGCAGAAGACCCAAAGATAAGCGGACGGATGTACATCGCGGCTCCTGTTTCATGGGGAGGAACGAATTCCGCGTTCGCCCCAACGGCCAATTCAACGGCTTCCAGAAAGATATCTTCAGGAACAGGTGGGATTGATATAAACGAAGCGGAGCGCTGCATGCGCAGGGCATTGCGGTCCGGTCGGAAGATCGTGATCCTGCTGTTGTTGGGGTGTCGGAATGCCTTGAGGCCTTCGTAGGCTTGTTGGCCGTAGTTCAACCCGGGCGCCATCCCATGGATTGGGAGGTAGGGCGATTTGACTAGTTTGGGGCGCGACCAGGATTTCGTAGCAGGGGTATAGTGGGATTCGACATGGCCGTTTACTGATGCAGAAAGATGGTTAACTGGTGTTTAGATGGTTGAAGGGCGCATAGAGGGTTAAAGAGGGGTAGTACCTTCGCGGACTTTGAAGCCGATATTGCTCCAGTCAATAGTGTCGACGGGAGGAGGTGGGAACGATTGAGATGCCATTGTGCCGGTTTGAGGGGACTTTCGCTGTGAATTATGAATATGATACTGAGAGGAAGAGAGGAAGAGAGCTAGAAGAGGGGTATAGGGTGGAATGTGACGCCGAAGTCGGCCTTACGAAAGATGCTGTCAGAGCTGAGTCAGGCCTCAACATGATGATCTGGTGATCGAGAACCACGTACATGCTAAAACATCCAATTGTACAAGTATTATCAGGGGACAAGAAAATATCTCAAGAGTTAGCTAGATCTTATATTGCTCCAGACTGTGGGGAAATATGATAGATGTGGATTCCCCAATCTCTCCAGTAGGGGCGTGTGTGGTGCCTGCGATCGGAGATCTTGCAACCTCCCATTGACGCCTTGGATACTCCATCAGATCCCAATAATCCTCTGTCTCCTATCACGCTGCAGTTTCGGAGTCCTTTCATCTCTAATGCTTCCCTGGGAAGTCTACAGACTCAGAACAGCTTCAACAATAGCCTCTGCTATTATGGAGACACTCCCTCAGCTGAGGGATGAATTCTCAAAGCGTGTTATGGTGCAGTTTTAAGGCGTATTGACGAGCCCCTACGCGGCAATCGCACGGTTTCTATTTCTTTTTTTCTTCTTTCCTTGCCATGGAGGAAAGGAGATGGTTCATCCTGCATCAATCAGCGCAGGCCTCTTCGAAGCTTGCCTCTCTAATCCGTGTATTTCGTTCTCAAGCAGGCTTATTCGATAGAACTGGTTGTCACAAGCTGAAGACGAGGGAACTGTTTCAAAGGGCCCGGACGCTGCTGAAGTTCCCCCTTGGGCGATCTGCACCAACCGTCCCAATACCGCGTATTCCAGCTTGAGCTTGATGCTATAGGCCACGGGCTTAAACATCACTTGAACAGCATAGAAGCCGGCGTATTCAATGATGACGACGACGACATCAATAATTAGGACCACGACGTTCATCGCGAGCAATTGTGCAAGGATCCGGTGATGGCGACGCTCTGGTCGCAATCGCAGCAGCTTGACGGTCTCCCAGACATAGATTCCTGAGAGGATCGCTTCTTGGATACAGAACCCGACCAGCTGGATCCGTTCCGCAATGCCATACCCTGCACTGAAGGTATGCGCTATGCTTTCATTGGGAGAAACGGCGCCGTAGAGCAGGACGGTGGTAGGCACGTGAAGGATTATCGCGTCGACGATAATAAGGACCAGGAGGCCGTTCAGCAGCCGCGTATTATGGACAACAAAGTTCAACCGCGACCAGAGGACGAGCGAGTGGCCGGTGACGGTGCCGTACCAACCGAGAACGACGAGGGTTATGGCGGCAAAGCGCGAGATCTCAGGCCGAAAGAATAGCAGGATGTATCCGCTGGTGTTCGGTATCAGGCTGGTCGACGCAATAACGAGACACCAGAAGTAGAAACTGCCACGCCGCTTGAAGGTCGCTAGACAGAGGACCATCAACTCGATGGCATTGTAGTAGATGAGGGTTGCGAAGCAGGCGAGGACAACGGTGACGATGGAGTCGTGATCAAGGCCGCCAACGCCGGGCGGCGAGAGTTCCGATGACATGGGCAGACAATGACATTCTCTATTCAAGCATTGAGGAATCGGGTAAGGAGAAAGGTGACGATCCGCTTTTTATCTGCGGTCCTGTACTCCTGGTCTCGTGGGCTCTGGCATGTTGACGGGCTCCCTCACCCCCCAGTGATCGGCAACCCTGAACCACCGCAACCACACTATTGGATCTAGATCGGCCCGCAAGCCAACCACGAGAGTATCTAGAGGGCAGATTGCGTGGAGCTGGGGTTTTGCTTACCCATAGGAAGTCAGGAACAGCATCAGGGCCCATCCGGACAAATACTGTCTCTTTCCCCGTATTTTGCCTCGTAACTCCAGGGGCCTGTGACCTGTGGATCTCCATACTCAATACGCACGCTGTTAAACAGCACTAAATACTCGAATATACTCAAACAATACCTTCGTCTTGGTAATTGTGAGCAATGGAGGAACGTCGAGAATGTACGGGTAAGCAAAACAACTATTTACATGTCCTGACGTCAGAACCACACGATCCCGATCGATCGATTGCAGAATAGGTACATAATCAACTCCAACGCCCAATTTCTGCCAGCTAGCACAGGCAAGGAAGAAATAGACTTTGCAAGCTTGGAATATGCCGCAGAAGCGCAAACTCTCCAATGGCACAGACGAGCGCTACCACCCCAATGCTCAACAAACGGCAGATTTCGGCATCGTGCTGCGCGACTTTTATCCGCCAGAAATGAGCAACGCGCGGTGCGAAGCCTACAACAGTGGAATCCTGGAGCGGCCGATTGAATCATGGCAGAAAGCATATACAGAGACGAGCGCACAGCGGGATGCGATCACCGCGAACGCGGCGGTGGTACATTGGTTCAAGTCTGATCTACGTCTACACGACAATCGCGCTCTGCAAATGGCGTATAAGGTTGCGCGGGAGCACAAGATTCCCCTTATTGGGCTTCACATTCTCTCCCCAGAGGACTTGACTGCTCACCTGTCAAGTCCGGCGCGCGTGGATCTAACGCTGCGCACTCTGGAGCAGCTAAAACGAGATTTAGGGGAACTCGATGTCCCTTTGTATATGGAGACACAGCCACGTCGAAAGGACATTCCGCAACGCATCATAAATCTCTGCCAAGAATGGGGCGCGAACCATCTCTTCGCCAATCTCGAATACGAAGTTGACGAGCTCCGGCGCGAGGCAAAGCTTATTCGACTCTGTGCGGAGAACGGGATCCGGTTTGAGACTGCCCATGATACGTGCGTTGTGCCACCGGGAGTCCTTTCGTCCCAGCAAGGAAAGCAGTACGCAGTCTACAGTCCATGGTTCAGGACATGGCTCGCCTTTCTGAATAAGAACCCGGAATACCTGGAGCTCTCTGAGGACCCGACTTCGAATCCGGGTGATGCGAGGCGTTATTTCAGAGAACTATTTGATTGTCCCGTGCCGGAGGCGCCGGAAAATAAGAGGTTCGACAATGCGGAGAACGCGGATCGTATACGCCGCGCTTTTCCTGCTGGTGAGCATGAGGGGTTGAGGCGGCTTGAAGAGTTCTTAGAGAAAGCGACAGCTTATGATGTCGAGAGGAACTTTTTATCGGGGGAAACGACGTCGAAACTAAGTCCATACTTTGCATCCGGGTCACTGAGCGCACGAACGGCCGTTGCGAAGGCTCGCCAAGCAAATGCCGGTAAATTGTCTCGCGGCGAGGCTGGGTATATATCTTGGATTAGCGAGGTCGCCTGGAGAGACTTTTACAAGCACGTTCTAGTTCACTGGCCCTTCATTTGGTAAGCCGGCTCAACTTCTACCTCTAATTTGCACAGCAAGCTAATGTTGTCAGCATGAACAAATGCTTCAAGTTCGAATTCACGAACATCGACTGGTCATACAACAACACCCACTTCGAAGCTTGGTCGGCCGGGAAGACAGGGTACCCCCTTGTCGACGCAGCAATGCGCCAACTGCACGCAACTGCCTGGATGCACAACCGCTGCCGCATGGTTGTTTCTTCCTTCCTCTGCAAGGATCTGTTAATCGACTGGCGCCGCGGCGAGCGCTACTTCATGGAGCACCTAATCGACGGCGACTTTGCCTCCAACCACGGTGGGTGGGGGTTTGGCTCCAGCACAGGTGTAGACCCGCAGCCTTATTTCCGGATTTTCAACCCCATCCGCCAAAGTGAACGATTCGACCCTGACGGCGAGTATATCAGGCGTTGGGTGCCCGAGTTACGCGAGGTGGAGGGGAACGCTATACATGCGCCGTATGAGAAGGGTGCGGGAGATATCGCGAGGGCGAATGGGTATCCAGAGCCGATCGTCGATCATGCGACACAGCGCGATATTGCATTAAGGAGGTATAAGGATGCTACGCGGGGAGGATGACATAAACGGGCTCAGTTCATCTGATGATCTCTGTATTGACGTTGACGACTAGCCCCCAACACGGGAAGTCGAAGGCTACGCGGTTTTTATATCGCTAGATCTTTAACCTTCTGACCATTGAAACCGTGCCGCGGCTAATCAGTTTGGCTCAACATTGCAGCTAATCAGTTTCTGCTAGTCGAAATTCTTGGTCAGCGAGAACAGAAAGACCCCTGGTTATCGCAGACATTTACAGTGGCTTGTATAGTGGCTTGTATAGTAGCTTGTTACAGTAGCTTGTGGGCGAAATGGCGCAAGAGCAAATATTCTGAGTGCGGTTACGGCAAGAGTCGAGAAACATGCGATACAATTAGGATCATCCAGCTGCTGATGAGCCCTTCGACTCTTTAGCGTCTTGACTAAAGAGGTTTTACGTTTGCGAGCCCTGGGGCGAATGCGATCGTGGACGAGCTGGCGATGTTAGCGAGGTTGAACATCCAAAAGAGGAATGACCATATCGTGTAATCTAACTCGTATAATACAATGTCTCCGTTGATCAGGTGTTCGAATAGTACGTCCCGAGGTCGGCATCCCAGTCTCCAATACTAGGCAGGGTGCCTACATATGGTACCGATTACCGAGTACCTAATAATGTTTCCTCGTACGGGGTACTTGACTTAAAGAGGTTAGCCAACTGTCATGCGGAGACCCCGACACCCCGCTGAAGGAACACCCTTGCTTTTCCCTGATTCCTTCCAGACTTTTCCATCCAACTCACCCTATTCCTTTACGCTTCACGTCGAATTCCCGTCAGTTTACTCGCCAATGCCGTCCTGAAATGGCATCCTCCCACCAGGGGAACGGGACCGTCCCCAACGCTCAGACTGACGCAACCCCGGATTCCTCCACCAAGCGCCGATGGAGGCGCAACCGCATAGCCTGTGACTCCTGCCATGCCCGCCGTGTGCGATGCGACCGCCAGTTCCCCTGTTCGCGCTGCCTCCGTAGCGAGATCACCTGCGAATTCACGCGCGAGCGTCGTAAGCGAGGCCGTATCGCACGATCCAAGCTGGCCGAAATGGCCAAGAACAAATTGGAGAGCAATGAGACGCCCGCTCCGGCCAAACCCATGAATGGTATACCGGCACCCGCTGCTACAGAGGTTCCCGGGCATGTCTCTCCCGCATCGACTTTCCACCATCGATCGCCGCTGGCTAATGCTCCCACCGTTTCTGCTCCCAGTGTCGATGGGCGACGATCCCAGACTGACCCGCAGCTTCCGGTCCGAAGACCAGAACTCGGAGGGAATGTTACGGAGGAATGGCTCGCGGGGACGCATGTATCACCAGGGTCATATGAGTTCTTGAATGGACCAGCCTTTGGAGAAGGACTGGGACCGTTTCCTCGCATGTTCGATGTATGGAACGGTGTCGACTTGGCCGCCTACAGCGCTGGGACGTCGCAAGGCTCAAAGGCGACCAACGCGCCGTCAGCCTCTACAGCACCGTTGAAGTACCCAGTTCTACAGCCGTTGATGCCGTTTGTGGAGGCGACTCTGCCTCGAAAGCTGGTCTTTGACCTGCTTGATCTATATTTCACCAGCGCGTTTTCGACTCATATGCACCCCGTCTGTCATCATATCCATTGCTATGTGCTGCGCAAGGTTTCCTTCCTCAGTAAAGATGCGCCGCGACCCAGCAGTCCGGCACTGCTAGCGAGTATGCTCTGGGTAGCTGCTTTGGATGATAGGGCTTTTTCATTGCCGATTTCACCTCCCCAGCGGAAAAGGATCTGCCAATTTCTCTGCGCTCTCACTATCCGCTTGTTGCGACCGTTGATTCATGTTTCCTTCAAAGATCAGGGAGGCCCTGCAGCAGCGATTGCAGCGGCGGCGGCGGCAGCTACCAATAACCCAGCGTTCGCCGGTGTCGGTCAGGATATACCGCCCACTACGGTACACCATCCGTTTGAAGGAGGAGGAGACGATAGGGGCCTGGTAGGGCCGGCAGGCTCGCTCGACGATGTGATTACCTACATCCATGTCGCTTCTATCATCTCGTCTAGTGAGCAGAAGGCCGCCAGTATGCGATGGTGGCATGCGGCCTTCACCCTAGCGCGAGAGCTCAAGCTAAATCAAGAGATTGAGGTGATGCCGAATGGCGACTCCCAAGTGGAAGGGTCGAGTCCGCCGTTTGGATACTCTCTACCCGGCTGGGACGGGGCTGACCCGGGCCCCGTGTTTGATTACTCGAACCCAACTCGGTCCAGTCTCAATTGCGTTTGCGATCGCCAGGACCAGAACACCATCACCGAGGAGCACCGCGAAGAACGGCGGCGGACCTGGTGGCTTCTGTATATCATGGACCGCCATCTGGCGCTGTGCTACAACCGGCCGTTGGCCTTGCTGGATGCGGAAAGCGAAGACTTACTACTACCGCTTGACGAGGCATCATGGCAGTCGGGGATCATCCACAGTAACAGCCCGAAGCCAGACGGGCCGCAATGTCTACTCTCTGCCGACAAGAACAAACGTCGCGTGTTCCCGAACTTCATCTGCCATGACCATTCCGTGTTTGGCTTTTTCCTTCCCCTCATGACGATCACCGGCGAACTCATTGACCTGAACCAGGCGAGGAACCACCCGATGCTTGGCACGCGACTAAACGGCAAGGACGCGTGGAACGTCCATGTAAGCGAAGTTCTTCGTCAGCTCGAGATCTACAAGGCTAGCCTGACCACGTTCGCCGCTACTGCGTCCGATCCGGAAGCGCCGCTATCCGCCTATGCACACGCCCAGCCCGAACATCTACCAGCCGAACCATCCCTCTCACAAGCATACGCATGGCACACGCAAACGGTCATATCGTATGCATCATACCTGGTCCACGTGCTCCACATCCTGTTGGTGGGCAAATGGGACCCCGTATCCCTGATCGAGGACAAAGATTTCTGGACCTCCTCCCCCGCATTCGCATCGACCATCTCGCATGCGCTGGACGCAGCCGACTCGGTCGACCAAATTCTCCGATTCGACCCAGACATTAGTTTCATGCCCTACTTCTTTGGTATTCAGTTGCTGCAAGGGAGTTTCCTTCTCCTGCTGATCGTTGAGCGGCTGCAGAAGGAAGCCGGGGAAGGAATCCTCAATGCATGCGAGGTGATGATCCGAGCGACGGAATCATGCGTGGTGACCCTGAACACTGAGTACCAGCGGAATTTCCGCCAGGTCATGCGCAGTGCCGTTGCCCAAGCACGAGGGAGGCCAGTCAATCACAGCGAGATTCGCCACCGGCGCAAGGCCGTTCTAGCGCTGTACCGGTGGACACGGAAGGGAACCGGGTTGGCTCTCTAGGCCCAGCTCTTCTAATCCGCGTCTGCTGTTCGATTTGCGGGGGGCACTAATCTTAATTCGATCCGTCTGCCAAGCGCTCCATGGCCACCGACTCTCTGGATGGCTGGCCCAGCGGCCCTCATAGTCGATCCTGCCCGAAGTTGAAACGGGCAGGATCCGTTGAATGCTTAATTACTTGGGCCTTGATTATTTGTCCGACCGTTGACGGTCCTCATAATCCTGTACATACATTTGGCACAATAATGGTTTTGCTACGATGTGTGATGATAGATACTCATGTACGACGTAACTGTCGTTTGTTCTGGAAGCGAGGACTTTGCACGTGGAGGCTCTTCTGTCGCTCATGATTTGTCTCCACAGTCTCTCGTTGCCCAAAGGTCAAACGGACTCAAGGAGAACCGTGGACATCCCGACCGGAGGAATTCCCCCAGCCAGCAAGGCCTCATGGATCCTTCCCTAGACGAGACTCAGCCCAGCGAGTCGGCTAATTCGTCTTTAACCGCGATCGCGGTATCAGCCGAAATTTAGCCTTCACGTGTATCCGGCCTCCACACTCGACCAACCTCCGCACAAGAATCACCCAGAACCCGGGGAAAATTCGGTTAATAATTTTGCAGGAGCCGATTTTGACCATCTGCCACACTCAAAACCACAGGCACCGCATTATCATACGGTCGACTCTCCGGCCGAGTGTCCAGTCGCCACGCTTCTGCAGGTCTCCTTCATTAACATGGGGTGGACGGACCTTGTGTGGGGGAGAGCACTGCGGGCATCGAATCACCGCCAGGTCCCAATTTACCGAAGCAATCCCCGGCTTCTACACTACCCAGTATAACATTTGTAGTCCGGGGACTAGCTCAACTATAATATTATTATGGGGAGAGGTTCCTCCTTTTGGCCGTCCGTTCTCGGCCTGTCCACTCCATGACCTGACCTGAAAGCTAAAAGTTTGTACGGCGGGTTTAAATCCTAGCTTTGGCCCAGTTTCGCCTGCCCCTGTGGCAGCTTTCCGTGTCTGAGCTTCCAGCCTGAAGGTTTCCTCTTTTTTTTCTGCTGACCTGCTATGCGCATTGCCTGAGATCGCTTGAGAGGCTACCTGCATCGCCCCAGGCAGAACAGTTTTCTCGAAATTACAATGACAGAGGCCAGCATGCCGTGCCAGGTCCCCGGCTGGGGCTTCGATCTCGCGAACTCGAATTCAGGGTCGACGTTCAATTATGAGCCTGGCGTTGCTGGGGACGAGGAGCTGTGGTATCGAAACCACTTTGGCATGGGCAGTTTCGATATCCCTCCATGGCAGCCGATGGAAATGAACCAAGGGTACGATTTTGCATCTGCAGCGTCAAGCAAGACGCGCTACCAGCAGTTGCCGCCGCTTTCTCCCGTCCAAACGGGCGGCGTCTTTTCCGGCCGGTCGGAGGGACTCTCACCGAGGTATGGACATGGGGAAGTCCAGAGCTGCCAAGAACGGACGCTGACTCTCAACCGTCCGAACAGATTCGAGAATGTACAAACGGAGAACAGCTCATATTCGCTCGACGACCTTCTCCGCACGGTGTCGCATGTAGCCACCGAACGCGCGCTCTACATGAACATTCCTTCTACCGGTGCTTCTACTGCTGGTGCCAACGCTCTTTCCCCAGCGGCGGAGCCGGGAATCAGCTCACCCGGCGCGAGTTCAAGCCATCACTCCATCGCTAGCGATACAGACGAGCACGAGTTACCGGCCTTCGATGTCCCACAGGTGTACCAGCTCCCAGAATTCAGCGCCAATGGTAGCGCTAACGCGCCTGGGTCCCTCGCATCGCGCGAGGCAAAGGAAACCAGTCTCACCCCGCTGGAGATGCCCGACGGCACGACTCGATTCACCGCTAACTGGCTGCCCGTCGACCCCGAAGGCGGGTTCACTATCCGCCCTCCATCGCACCATGCGATCGGCATGGACCTCGACCCGATGTTGATGGATTACCAGGTACCTTTGCATCAAGACCATGGACAGCATCACTACAACTACCGGAACGCATTTATCTCGCTAGATAATCTAGGAGGCGAAGCTGGAGTGTGATGGGACCGAGCACCGCCTTTTCGCCTTGCCGCCTCCGATTTGAAAAAAGAGGGGTTGGCGTTAGTCACGGGCACGGGACCGGCTCCCGCAGCCCTGACTCACGCTGGTCTCTTCCAGGTCTCGACTTCCTACTGGACACTTGGACGGAGAAATGAAGGCGCTGGCCTCGGCTAATAATCATACTAAATTAAAATCTCCGCTAGCACAGAAGACCAAGGCAACCGCACAGCGGCGACAGCAGCAACCAAGCCACGTCGATGGCCTTATTTGTGTCGCCGAGAAAATGCACCACGCACAAGCACCAGAGCTCGAGCCACCTATGTCGCACCACGCGTTAGCAGGTCAACTGACCCAGGATTGACTTGATTTTCTTAGCCATGACGGACACGCCGAGTCAAGACTCAAAATACCTGCCGCTCCAAAGTTATCGAGGCTGCGCACATTGCCAAGCACGACAGAACTATACCCCATAGGCTTGTCGAGGAATCCCTGTTCCTTGAAACAAAAAAGCAAACAATGGACTAATGCAATGAATTTATTTTAACGGATCATGAGGAAATGTGTTTTACGAGGTGGAAATAATATGTACTATATACTGAGATTTGCTGGGAACTGTGAAAGAGGAGGGGAAGTAAACAAAATAAAAAATACCGTGTCATTTAATTGGACCCAAACAGCTCGGTTTTCCTGTATATAGCTTGTATACCATGCATGTCTGAGATGCAGACACTTAGATTCAGAACGTCGAGTAGTATACTTTCGCTACTCTCCACAGTGAGCTCTGCAGATCGGTTGGCCTCCCCATAATCCCACTATCTATATCCCGCATAGCTCGAAGTGACGTGAATCTCCGCACATTGAGCCTCGGCTTAACCAACACAACTCCCGTAAACAACGATCCAGCTCATGCTTCAGTTGTCTTCACCATTGACTTCACCATTGTCTTAAATCGCCACGGGCAATCCAATCATCCATCTATCCATCCATCTATCCATTTATTAGAATTACTGTTTCTAAAGGGGTAAAAAAGAAAACCAAGATGCCCGCTCTTTCACTGCACCTCCTCTCCCTGCATCCATTGATAAACGCGACCGACTTCCTCTCTGAGCTCAAAAAGGCCGCCAGCACAAAAGTCATCGTCGCATCTCGTCCCCGTCGGACAATAATTTCTCCCACACTCCTCGACAAGGATCCTCTCCTCTCAGAGAAATGGGATATCCTTCTTCTTTTACAACCACCGAGCCCGCGCGAGCCGCTGTTCCCGCCCGCTCTTGCGTCCCACATTAAGACCGAGTATAAGATCCACGTGGGGATCCCGAGCAGGCTGCTGAGCACATATCCAGAGCGTGATGCGGAGCTGAAGAGGGAGAAGAATGCGCAGCGGGTGCCGTTGACCGGGAGTCTGGATAGATTGAAAGAACGACAGGGAAAAGACGGGCAAGGACGGAACCTCGAAGTCAGTCCGGAACTGCTCGAGTTCATGCAGGAGTTCACCAAGGAGTACGACAAGCCGGTGACCATGCTGAACCTGCTGCATTTCCATTTCCCGGGTGGGAAGGAGAATTATTACAAATATGGACAGGTAAGAACCCGAGCCCTTCAAAGTCATCTCAGTCCAAGTTCGTTATCTGATACGCAAGTATAGGGCTTTAATCCCGTCGCCGCGAAACGCGGCGGAAGCGCCAAACTCGTCGGTAATGTCATTAGACCGGCAGCGGGGCGCTCTGCGGCCCCGGACTCGGACTCGGGCTTCTCAGACTCGAGGGGGAGTGTTGATAGACCCGAAGAGGACTGGTGGAATGAGATTTCGATCGTGCACTACCCGTCCATCAGGCATTTTTGTGATATGCTGGCCGCGGAGGATTACCAGAAGGTGAATAGAAAGTATAGACTTGGGGTGAGTTACCCTTGATTTTCCTCCTACAGCCATTGCAGGGCAACCGGATAGGGGCCCCAGGTTGATTGATGTGCTAACTTGGGTCAATTGTCACAGGCATTGAAGGATACATTCCTGCTGTGTACCACGGAGTTTGACTTGGAGGGGGAGGCGGCGAGATTGTGATGCTTGGACAAGGCGAAAATCAAGGAGGATGCATTGATTAAGCTTATTTTTTTTTGAAGAATAGCATAAGCTTCCTGAGATCCCATTATTGTATTTTGTCAAGTTCTATTAGGAAATAGAGAAGGGTACAATATTGCATAGGATGGCCCACGTGATTGTATACCCTTACTCTCATCACCTCACCTCTCCTCCACCTACACCTCAGATCATCTCTCATCTCAATCCGCATTGCCAGCTAATCGCAGCGAATACTGTGCCGCAGACTAACCCAAGGAATAAACATCCGATCTTACGCCAACCAATAAAAGTCGCTCCTATATATCCGCCCAAGATCCCAAGAAGGCATTCCCTGGTTGATGTCATCAACACACCACCACAAACCAAACTATCACCATGACACCACGACTACGCCATTTCCGCGTCCGTTCAGCTAGACGAGCTTCTCCGCAGCAGCGGTGCTTGGTACATCGGCTCCCCCAATGATGGACTCGCGGTAAGCAGACTCGTGATGTCAGGTTGCGAGAAGGCTGAGCGCACCCCATGACAACAGTGTTGTGTTTTCACTATAACTACCAACTGAAATCTTCAGTGGAATGTGAAAAAAAAAAAAATACATCAGAAGTTGAGTCCCCATTGTCGCACAGTATGTCTGGGTTTACCGCCGCGTCGAGCAGCATGCCTGCACACACGGCCAATGCTGTCGACGGTGGCCCAACATCCCTCCCGATCCTGCGGGGTGCGGTGGATACTGTGGCCCAGGAGTGTCATACACGTCTGGGGTTAACTTCCGATGAACTTCAGGAAAAATCATCTACGATTGATGTCTTTTTCGATGCCATTGCCGGCGAACGGCTGCGGCGGATGCCTGCGGATGGCAGTCGCCTCGACAGCACTCTGCGACGAGCGTCTCGATTAGCTTTTGCTGTTGCCTCGTTGCGCGATTCCGTTACAAGTTTCATGGATGGTGCTGAAGAGGCGACGACGATGATCTGGGGAGCAACCCTGCTTTTGTTAGAGGTACGATCGCGGTAATGCATACAAGACTATTCTGACTGTGATAGATGGGAATCGACAATATCGAGATGATTGATGCCATTTTTAGCAGATACGGGCGGGTGACGTTAGGAATTTCGTATCTGCTTCAAGAAGAGAACGAATTTCAGAGCTCGAGGGCGTTACAGCGAGAGGTTGCTGAGATTTACGCCCACCTACTACAAATGGTTGTTCATATCTCCTCGGAGTATCGGCAGGTTATGCGAACCCAGAATTGGCAATTAATGAACGAGGTTTTAAACCATGGCTTTTTCTGCTACTTCAGTCGTTTCACCATTCATTGGCGCCGGATACGGAAGGCAAGCTGGACGGCTGTTAAATCTAAAATGCAGCACGTCGACCTGGAGTCTGTCTATCAGTTCCTCGAGATCCAAGACCGCCCTCTCCAGATGCTGCTTGAGAGCCAAGCCCACTCGCTGGCAGACGGGTCATTCTCGTGGTTCGAGTCACATTTAACCACCTTCACCGTTGGCCCGCGGAGCTTGATGCTTGTGCGAGGAAACCCAGGTGCTGGGAAGAGTGCACTGGCCCAGTGGACGATTGAGCGCCTACAGGTCTCTTCGGAGTATGACATTTGGAATGTCATTCCAATCGTAATTCGGTCTGATGTACACATAACGACGTTGACCCTCAGCATTCTCAAGGGCATATTGATACAAATGCTTGACTGCTGCGTAACGAGTCGCAAAACCCAAGACGATATTATTGAAGTAGTTGCCGGTGCACTCACCGAGGCTGAAACTGGGGCATCGGACTCCCAGGTCGAAGGTCTTCTGTGGACGGCAATCCGCACAGCTGCACAATCGAATCTACATTTCATGATCGTGGTTGACGGCATGGATCAAATAAAAAACGCTACGAGCAACGTTGGAGCTTTTCTTGAGCATCTACAAGCTACTGTCATTGATACCCCATCTAAGCTGATAATCTTTACTCGTCCAATGAGTAAAGAACAGGTTCCCATACGCGAAACCACCGCGACGCACCAGGTTGTTATGGACGCATCTATTACGGAAAATGATTTGAAAGCTTCCATCCACGACATGGTAACCTATGATCCCGCATTCGCTGGGTTGAGTACATCGCAGCGTCAGCCATTGATAGATTCAATTGCATCTCGCTGCCAAGGCTGCTTTATATGGGCGCAGCTGGCTGTTGAAGAGGTACGGGCTCAGCACACCTACAATGATATGCAGTCAACAGTTAGCGAGATCCCCAGCAACCTAGGAGGGCTTATTGACCTGCACCTGCGCCACACCAATCTTCAGCGACCTGGCACTCATGGCCTTCTTGCTTGGCTTACGGTCTCAGAACGTCCGCTGCGGCCCCATGAAGTCGAGCAATTGCTCGCCGTCGACGCACAGACCCACAAGCTGTCGGCATGGCATGGGAACATAGAGCGGGACGTGTTCGAGCCACTTAGACGGCTGATTACACTGCGTGACGGCTTCGTCACTTTCCGCCACCCTATCATCCGCGAACATATCCAAGCTAGGGCACAAATGAGAAAGGTAGTCAATTTTACCCTGGGAGATGCACACCACGACATTCTGATTCGTGCCTTAACTTGGGTTCGCTGGAATCTGACGGATGAGATACCTATATCCTGGGATAAGATGCCTGTTCTCGCGCGAGACCGCTACCTTGATGCGTTTATCTTGCTGGAATATACAGCACGCTACTGGATGTCACATATGCTCTCTTCGAGCATGGCCACAGAGGACGAGGTCTCTTACTCACAAGCATTCCAACGCGCATTGCCTGACTCGGTGCTGTTCGCCCAGTTAGAACTTACCAACCGCGAGTCTCAATTCAGCCGGTCGAGTATCGTTAGGCTGTATAAAATTGCCGTGATGGTACGACGCGATATTCTAGGCATTGACTCTCCGGCCGTTTTGCAAAGCCTCATCATGAGCGCCCGTGCAGCAGACCGGGCTCAGGCGCCTTGGGCTAATGAGCATTTATACGAAGCATGGACGCGCAGCCGTATCCGGCTGGGCCCGACCCACCCCATCACACATGACCTCGAGCAGCTTCTTGTTGCCACTGCCGAAGGCGCAGGTCGAGCGGACCGCGCAGCTGGTTTGAAAACAGACGCACTCCGAGGCATGGCGTTGGACGGGTGGGAGTCGTCAGATATCAGCTTCGCCCAACGATTACAATATCTTGACCGGCTGGTCAAGGCTTACGACAAGGAGAACAAACATGACAAGGCATACGATGTCTCGAAACAGTTCTACCGCCAGACCGTCAAAGTATACGGACCGTATTCATCGGAAAGGATGGCTGCGGCTGAGTACCTCATTGATAGCTTTGATATCGCTCCACCGGATGATCTTGCGTTAGAGCTGGCGCAGGCAAAGTACGAGACCATGGTTCGCTCAATGGATGCCTCGGATCCGCGTCGAGTAGAGTATTCACTCTCACTGGCCAAGATGTATGAAGAAAACTCTCAGCCGGCAAGAGCGGAGGAGGTTTTGACAAAGTTGTGGCAGAGTTTATGCGGCCCGGATAAAGAGCACAAGGCACCATGGGACCAGAAGACAAAGGTCGTGTTCTACTACTCCAAGTTTCTCGAGCGGCAAGGCCACCATGACGAAGCCGCTACACTCCTCCGCCAGTTGTCCGCTGATTTAGAGGCAGAGGGCGGTGTTCAGTCTGAACAAATGGCCAGTCGTGCGCAGCAGTTACGGCGGGAGGCTCGTGATATGCAACTCTACGATATGGATCGCACCCTGGGAATGCAATTATGGAAGTACTACAAGTCCACAAACCAGCAGTATCATGCGGATGCCGTGACCCTAGCAAGGAATCTCATTGAAGGAGCCATCCCGAAGGAAGGACACACTGCCGACATGGGTAACCTCTCAGTAGAGGAGAGTAAGATGCTTCCTGAATGGATCGATAGTATCGCTTCTGCCGTGACGACTGAGACGAGTTCGCGGATGCCTTTACTCCGGCTGTGTCACCAGCTGGCACGCCAGCATATGAAAGATAGCCAATGGCGCCAGGGAAGCGAGATCGTATGCGCGGTGCTGAAGCATACATGGCCTAGTTTTGAGGACCCTGGTTCAAAAGAGAAGTTCTCATGGGACGAAGCTCCTATAATGGCCGATCTAGCTCAGGACCACGCCTACTGTTTATTCCGTCGACTCGATGTCCCGATAGCGAGTATTGTCTATGGGAATGCGTTCAAGGCAGCGATAACTGCCGAGCAGGTGGAGGTGCAGTCTGTTACGACAGTTGTCAAGACTGTGGTGGACTTTTACGAGAACACTTTCCAGTTTGACAAAGCGTTGGTTCTCTTGCGTCAGGTCAGCGAGTTTTTCGCGTTGCGGTTGGGTGAGAAGGATAAGCACACGCTTGATAGCCGCTACTATGAAGGTGATCTTGCGTTTCGCCTCGACCGACGTTCGGAAGCCGAGAGCAGCTACCGTGATATATACAAGGCGTGCATCCGGGATGGCAAAATCTCATCGTCAGGGGTGCGTGCTGCTGTAGCCCTCGTTGCGATTTACGAGCAAAACAAGCAGTGGGATGCAGCTCTTGGGGTGTACCGGAACTTGTGGCCGACCTTGGTGCGCTTCGATGAAAAGGACGGTTACGATCGCGCTCTCCTTGAGGGTTTACTTCCTAAAACATACCCTGCTTACATGTCCCTTCTGACGCATTCCGCTGTCAAGGCGGACCATACCGAGCGCCTGCAGGTCGCCTCGGAGCATCAGCAGCTCTGCCGCAAGCTGTACGGACCAACACACGCTCGAACGCGCGATGCAACGCTCCTACTAGCAGAGCTTTCTGCGGAAAGTGATCACCACTCAGATGATGCTGTTCATCTGTACCAGCAAGTACTGAACACGCACGACTGGGTTCCGCAGTCTGAAGCCTCCCGGGCATTGCCGGACATGAAGGACCCCCTTTCGATCGACATCAAGCACCGAATGGCCCAGTTGTACCTGCGGCAGGGTCAAGCGACTCCCGAGGCAATGAAGTTGTACATGGAGGAGCTCACTCTGGCTAAGCAGCAGCAGGGCCTGTCGGCACCAACAACTCTACTGTGGTTACAGGAGATCTGCCGAATGCATGCTAACTCAGGGTCTGCCACGTCGCGTCAACAGGGGGCCAAGATCCTCGCTGAGCACGTTGACGAGGTTATTCGGGTCACTGGAAATCAGCAGACCCTTGCCGATCGGGGCCGTAAACTGGCTGAGATTTACTTGGAATGCGGGTACATTGATGAAGGCAATGCGTTGATCAATAACCTACGCCAGCAGGTCATTCAAGAGACACCGGCTGCACATCGTCAGGCTTTGGATGAACACCGGCCTGCCGTTTTTGTGGCGGCATTCGAGGAAGTATTTGGCAAGCGGCAGTCGGCACGAGAGATTCTGAACGAGTTGACCCACGAAGGACAAATATACAACAACTTCCAACAGAGCCTTGCAAGTCATGACCTCATGCCAACATTGGCAGCTGGCGACAAGCTGCTTCGCCTGCAGAACCAGCGAAAGCAAACCCAAGCCGCGAAGAACACTGAGGTCCAGTTGTACCAATACTTTTGCAATACCTTGTCGGTGGCACGACCTGCTCGCCAGAAAGAGATTGTGCATGTGTTCTACGACATGTGTCGCCGCGAGAGCCTCAACGAGAATTACACATATGATATTGTCACCCAGGTTACAGGCCTTGTGAGTGACTTGTGCAACGCAAGCAGGTTTGAAGATGCGGCCATTGTGACTGGCGTGTTCCACTCCTTTGCTCATCTGACCGACAGCCTGCGAGCGATGGAGACCATCTTCACTGCCATCAAGCTTTGTCTGTACCTCAGCGGATATCAGACCAACAAGTGCACGGATGAAGTGATCGCGAAGAGAATGGCCGTCGAGTCAGAGATGCTCCTCCAGGGGATTATGAAGAATGCGAAGGAGATTCCGCTAGAGTTCACCGAGCTGCCATTTACTAAGCTCAACGATCTCATCACTGTACTAGGCGAGCACGAGATGTTCGAAGACCTCGAGGTAAGGCCCTGTAGACTACATCAGTCTTATTATGCTGACCATCCAGTCCATCCTCACCGAGCTCTGGACCTCGCGGATGATCCAAAAGACCTGGTCACTCTCTGCAGTCGTCTGGATCGGCCGGCGCCTGGTCGAAACCCGCTTCTGCCGCGGCCATGTGAACACAGCGATCCAGCTCGGCAAGGACATCTGCTATAACCTTCGCCAAGTCTGGGGCAACTGCGACCCAGTCACGCTAGAGATGAGCAAGCTGCTGTCGGGCCTGTACACCGCATCCGGGAATTATCTCGCCGCGGCAACACTGCACGAAACTGCACTGGCAGAACTCCTCAACAGCGACGACCATGGAAAGAATGGCGCCGTTGAAGCCGTGACGCAGCATCTCGAACTCTTGCAGCATGCGCAGACGCGTCTTGCGAAGGAAGGCCAGAGTGCAGCGATCGATGCGGCGACAGCACACGAGAGGGTGCAGCAGATTGCCACCAAGTTCGGCCTCCCAGTTGAACGGTTGCATGCAGCGACGGCGTCGACGGACGAGTCGGTGGGCATGTGGCAGCGGCCGAGACGGTTCAGTTTGGATGTGGAGGAGGCGGAAAAGCATGAGAACCACCTGCGGCAGTCAAGCGGGTCGGCGCTATTGTCGGGGAATGCGGGCGCAAAGCGGATTTCAATCACGGCGCTATAATCGCTCTCTTGTCGCCGATATTCACATATCTGCTATATGTTGTTGCTGTTAATGTACCCATTGTACTGTAGCCACAGTTCTAGTGCGTGGTAATGAATGTCATGTGCTGCTTTTCGCTCTTGTCACTGGTTCCTCGCTACTTTAACTGTCAATATAATCCACGGCCTATCGATGATGGTCAGAGTTAAACGTGACGCTGCCCAATTAATCAACGCATTCTTCACACTCGCTAGCGACTCTTAGCAGCGGACGAGTCGACCGATAGAGTATCGTTTCCAGGCACCAGCAGTGTATAATATAAATATGTCATTCAATCCCCAATTCAGAACGACATTCCGTGGAAGCAGAGCCAGACAAAATGAAGTCCACTATCCCCCTCCTTTCGCTTGTACCCTCCGCTCTCGCCGCCACAACGGGCTCCTTCAACATCCTCTCCTTCAATGTCGCTGGCCTCCCTGAGATTCTCAACAATAATGACGTCCCCGGCGACAAGACTGAAAACACCGAGATCATTGGCGAGCGCTTTGCAGAGTATGGATACGACATTATCCACGTGCAAGAGGTCTTCCTTATCGCAGCCCTGTGTTATGCTGTGTTATGATATGTATACTGACGTAGTGACAGGACTTCAACTACCACGCCGCCCTCTATTCAACCGACACTCATCCATATCGCACTTCCACCTCGGGCGGCGTCCCGTTCGGCTCTGGCCTAAACACGCTCTCCAACTACGACTGGATCGATTTCGAAAGGGTCAAATGGGACACCTGCTCCGATGCGAGCGGGTTCGACTGCTGGACGCCCAAGGGGTTTACGGTGATGCGGGTGAAACTCGACGACGGGGTTTATGTCGACTGTTATAATCTCCATGCGGACGCCGGGTAGGGAATCTTTCCTGAGTCTTCTCAAGTCTGATGGAATTCAAAGCGGTGCTAACGGTTCGGTAGATCGGAGGAGGAGGACGTCTCCGCTCGTAGCGCAAACCTCCAGCAGGTCTCCGATTACATCTCCACCAACTCTATTGGCAATGCGGTGCTCGTGTACGGTGACACCAATGCGCGGTATACCTCGTCCGGCGAGAATATCCGCACGTTCGAGACGCAGAATGGGATGGTGAATCCGTGGGTGGAGCTGGTTTTGGACGGCGTTGAGCCGACAGAGGGAACCGACGCGGTGGTCTGTGAGAATCCGACCACTACTCAGACGTGCGAAACTGTTGACAAGATTTTGTATGTCCTCCTTATAGGCTTGACGGGAGGGTGATGCTAACGACGGGGATTAAACAGCTACCGCGGAAGCCCGGCACTGACTCTGCAGGCGACGTCATGGGCATACGAGGATGAAAAGTTCCTGAACAACGGATCGATCCTCTCGGACCATAACCCCATCACCAGCAGATTCACCTGGACCAAGAGTGATTCCTTCCGGTTGAGTAATCTCTACGGTGGGCCGCATGGGTATTCCCCCTTTACCTCCCTTCTACCTCGCGACTCGTGATCCAGGTCTGACAGCCGCCAGAACATGGTTCAACGACCTCCCATCCCTGTCATCGACCACGAGGCTCTCCTCCATCTCGATATCCGGTGGCAACCGGCTCGATAGCCTCACCTTCACTTTTACGAACGGCACATCCATCACGCATGGCGGGAGCGGCGGGACAGCACAGACACTCACCCTTGCTAATGAGGAAATATGGACGACAACGAAGCTCTGCCAGGGTAAGTACAATGATCACACGAGGATCTTCTATATGCGTGTCACGACGGACCAGGGGAATGAGATTGCGGTGGGCACAGAGACGAGCGAGTGTGTCACCTATGAGACGGAGAGTGGATGGGGGGTCATCGGGGCTTGGGGGAGAGCTGGGGATGAGGTTGATATGTTGGGGGTTGTTTATGGGGCTGTATAAAGGGAGAAAGATCAGTTGGAATAAGATTTAGGTCGAAAATGTCTCGTTTAGGTGGCTATGAATGTAGCATGAATGGCTCTGGCGCTGTATGTGTATTTTGTGTTCCCTACAAATCGATAAACCAACTCCATTCCCGAAGCCCTGCACCTGAGCTCTCCTTGCGGCCGTTTCTAGCAGAGGCTATATGTACAATACCATTTCGTCCGGGCTGAGCAGTCCTAATCGGACTTTGACTAGAACAACGGCAATGGTCCAGGCGGCAGGTGTCTTCCACTGTTCTGCCTTTGGTCGAGTTTCAAGCATTAGCCCGAGCAGTGTCTTATGCAAACAAAAATTGATTCCGATTCAATGCCAATCCAAAAATAGTGCCAGTATGTATGAAGAATGTATGCTCTGCTCCTCCAATTAAAGAAACTATCCGAGTCACAACACAACA
Organism: Aspergillus spinulosporus; assembly: GCA_003574815.1. Classification (NCBI taxonomy): domain Eukaryota; kingdom Fungi; phylum Ascomycota; class Eurotiomycetes; order Eurotiales; family Aspergillaceae; genus Aspergillus; species Aspergillus spinulosporus. Next base: position 46,250 of record QPHH01000019.1, on the reverse strand, counting down.
CCAATTACTGTTGCTTCACCAACCACCAGCCGGCCGCCACAATGCCACTCCCCCAAAGCACGGTCAAAATCCAACTGCCTACCCGGTCTCCGGTCGTGATATGCGGCAGCGCATCGGGCGTATCATCATTATACGTGTCCAGAAACTGCTCCTTCGCACTGGGGTTCGTGTCGATCGTCTTGGCCGCCACGTCGGTCAACAGCATGAGGTTCGCAGTGATTCCGCCCAGCGCCGCCTGCTGCACCTCCAGCCCCTGGATCCCGTCCCATGAATCCTGGTACCAGCGGGAGCCGCAGAGGTTGTTCTTTCCTTCGGATGATCCGTCGCAGGAGCGCCCGATCGCCAGCGCGGACCCTTGCAGCTTCGGCGTGATCTTGTCACGGAGCTCAGGCACCATAATTGCAGCCATGGCCAACCACATTGAGCTCCACCCTTTAAAGTTCAGCATGTTCCTATCGCACGTCCGCAGCGGCTCGCAGGCCACGTCAGAGAAGATGGTGCCGGCGCCGATCTCGGTGGTGTACTTGGTTGGGAAGAACTGGCTGAACACATGGTCGACGAGGCCCTCGGTGCGGTTGCGCCACTTCACATCTTGTGTAGCATTGTACATGTATGCGGCGCCCGCAATGAATGTCCCGTAGTTGTAGCTCCACTGCATGCGGCCCGCATCTACGCAGTCGTTGGAGCCGGAGGTCGAGTCGGCGACGAACCACGTATTCGTGTCAATCAGCGGACTGGACGCTGCCCAGTCCCAGATCTTCTCTGCCCAGTCAAAGTACGTCTGGTTGTTCGTGAACCGGCCCAGTCGGGCGGCCAGCTGAAACAGCCCGCCGTTGGAGATCGAGTTACGCAGCGTATACCCTGCTTGCCAGGGATGAATCTGCCAGGTGATGCCACCATCGCACGCACGCTCGTCCCACCGATTGACCTGCATGTTGAAGACGGCGCGCGCTAAGGATGTCCAGGTGGGCTTGTTGCTGACTTCAGGAAAGCCGGTTTCAGAGGCCGTGATGGTAGCAAGGCCCCAGAACATTTGGTCATCATTACCCTGCAGAACATCAGTATCAAGCCCAATTCATGCCGGATCGTTTAGTCTTGTGCATAAGACACAATTGAAAAGAAAGCAAGCATACCAGCCACTGACTGTAGTTCGAATCAAAGTAGTCGTAGTTCCGGCCCGCCTGGAACATCAGGTCATGCGACACGACCGAATTGTGCTCGTTATACCCAGAGACATGCCAGAACTGGATCATGGTCATAAACATCGCTCCCGCGACGTACCAGGTGTCGGTCAGTTTTCCGGGAATCCCCTCGGTCTGGTTGGCAAGGTAGTATTCCCACATGGGCTCAGTGATGGTCTTGCCCGCCTCCTTGAGGGACTCTAGCGTACGTCAATATTGACATAACCGATAGTTAAGGTTGGAATTCCATCCGCACTAACCTTTGGAGGTCACCTCGATAGGGATATCCGCTAGGACAAGTTGGAGCTGGCCCTGCAGCAGCAGCGCCGCCCCACCCAGGGACAGCAGAGAGCCCCAACGCATTGTGTGGTGGCGGCACCCTGCAAGTTCTAGTATAGTACAATATGTAGTTTAGAGTCCGAAGTCTGTCGGGAGATAAACAGACAGTCGGGTAGAGCACCAATGCAGATGCAGGATGTGGACAGAGGGCGATGGATGAAGAAAAGTCGCGCCTGATCGGGCCAAGGACCCCTAAACATAGCTGCAAATCACGCCCCGAGCTGGGTTCTTGGCACTCATGCCAAGGCCAGCTCAGCCCCGGGTGGCTACTTCGAGCCAATGGGGAAAAGCTATTTAATGACACGCCAAGCCTCATTTGCCGGATGGGGTTAGTAAGGGGTGTAAAGTGATTGCTGAGTCAGTGGGCTCCTGTACGGTTGCGGAACAACTTCGTCCCGAGTCACGGGCTGTGATGCCCAAGGCACCCATCTTGCACAACGTCGTCGTTGTCCTGCCTTTATCCTCCAAATCTTCTATCTAATTCGCAAAGACTTCTTTCATGATCTTGTGGCAAGCTGTCTTCCTGGTATCGGTCTAAGGCTCCCATAAGTCCAAGGCCGTCATTTGTTGTCCAGATTCGCTTCCGACGGTTTCGGAATGACCTCCTTTGTTTTAGGGGATGGTCTGTTTGGAATTGGAACGAGTGGAAGGGACTGTCCGGCTATCGTCTCAAAGCATACAATCTGAACAAACGTGACTACCGCCACGGAAGTGAGCGGTAGGACAATAGGGCGACTGCTAACGTCTTGCGATTATTCGTTCCTTGTCTCAAGATTAGATCCGCGGTGGCCTGATGGGGGAAGCCCCGATGCGTGTAGCCAACGCGGTGTTGGATCCGGCTTCGTGGTGGGAGTCGTGTCTTTAAAGACTACCATGAGCTTGGGGTCGGGATAGCTCTCTCTCTCTCTCTTTTTTATTTTATTTTATTTTATTTTTTTTTATTTTTTTTTTTTTTTTTAAGATCTTCGGAAACGGGAGAGTATGATCGAGGCCACGCGACCCAATCCCTACTGGCCAATACCACTCCTTTTTAATGCCTCCTCTGGGCCCAGAGGTAAGAATTGAAAAAGACCTGAGTCTCTCGAGGAGGCAACAGAAATCCAGCCTCCAAGGTTTTCTGCTCCCAGATTCACCCTAATGTACATCACTCGCAGTTCGTCATGTCGATTTCAAACGCTGGCTGCGCGCCAGCAGCTTCTACGCCGAAATGCTGGGCAATGTTCAACTTCCCAATGCCAGCTTGTTCTCTAGGGCTGACGGGCTGTTGGTTTAGTCGGCATCACAATTTCTCTACCGCAACCCACTAATCACATATCAACAATTGCCAAACGCTGGCTCCACTCGTCTCGGGCAGTAGAGTTCCGTGATTTCAGAGGACACGCTCAATGACGGCCTCTATCTAACATATTCCACCATGCACCAATCCTGCCTCTCCCGAACAGGTGGGGACGGACAAGTACCCTCAACTAATACCAAGAAAAAAGGGATCTAGCTACATTGGGCCTTCAAATCAAGCGCCCTGATGGAGTGCCTATACTAGGGCTTTAGCGCCAGTTCGGGACGTATTTGCTGTTCACGGGCGTCGTAGAAATCGCAGGATCCCATATATGCCGAGATCACGGATGACTTGAAGCCAGAGTCAAACACGGCTGGATCACTACACTCGTCTGCCTCGCTAAAGTATGGGTCAGAATAACATAACTTTTTTTTTCCCCTGCAATTCGCGAGAACTGCTTGCAACCGAATGGCCCCAGAACCGGATATGCCGCCCTACCTCAGCTGCCGGAAGACCATAGCTAGGGGATGCAGCCAGCTCACCGTTCTGAGGAGAACAGCGGCACGGCACGGATTCAACAAATTCCACTACTATTCCGTGTGTCTCTCTTAACTACTTTCAGTCGCGTGTCTTACTTGGAGGCCGCGAGGCCCAATTATGTTTGCGTTGCTCTGCACCTTGCTCAAGTACGCTAGTACGTAAGGATAATATGTCTTATGCTTCACATATCTCCTACAGGAGTTTTTTTCAAACTCAGGATTGGGATCAATCTTCGGTTCACATGTAAGGTGAGTAAGGTCATACCTATCTCGCGGGAGCAAAAAAGGTCCTTGCTGACTTGTCCCATCGTGTTTCCATACATATCCCAGGAATAGTCCCAATCAACCATTCTAGGTGGAGGCAATCCTCCCTGGGGACTCAAAATCCTCTTTGTCTTCAAGATGCGGGTGATTGGGTGTATCGATTGCGTTAGTCGCAAAAGGAACGTCGGAGATGCGCTGCATCTTGTGGTCTTTCTTATCTCCGAGCCCGAGTGGAGACAGATGCTCTTCACGAGCGCAGCGGAGAAGCGGCAGCAGGTCTCCGTAACTTTTGAGGGACCTTTGCGGATCTAGAAGGTCGCTATTCCCTGCAGCTATGCTAGTCCTATTGTAATTATCCTTTTTCATTGTTTTTTTTCTTTTCTTTGCTATGATACTCTCTCTCTCGTCACATCTACCAACGTTCCCAGGAATTTTTCTGATCTCTTTATTCTTATGGATTCTTGTGCTTTTTCTGCTGGTCCGTTCCTTCTTTTCCTGAAAGAACGGCAGTTTTTCTGCCTACCTAGCGGGCTTACGGAAAGACTGGCAGCCTCGGGTATAGTCACGTGGAATCGGATCAGATAAGATAAATCCGGCCGGGCCGGGAGTGGGTCGGCTCCACACAGCTCGACGGATAATGACTACTCCGGCCTACATGCATATATATACAGGCTACAAAGTACACTGCCGGCACCAGTATCTGATTACTTTTGATTAATACCGCCGACTTGGTTACACCATGGCCACTGCTCTCAAGAATATAATTGTCGTTGGCGGCTCCTACGTCGGCAAATCAACTGCCCAGGAGCTCGCCAGAGCCGTACCAAATACACACCGCGTCCTCTTAATTGAGCCGCACAGCCACTTTCACCACCTTTTTGCCTTTGTACGCTCCTGTTTTTCGTTCTCTTCACACTCTTACTGACATAGACGAGCCCCGTTTCGCCATCCTTCCCGGCCATGAACATAAAGCATTCATTCCATACACCAGCCTGTTCAACTCGGCCCCCAATCCCACCGACCACGCCGTCATCCAGGCTCGCGTTCTTTCTGTGCAACCGCACCATGTCAAGCTCGATCGCGAGTGGCAGGGCTCAGGCAAGATTCCGTTCGAGTACCTTGTCGTCGCGACGGGGACGCGTCTCTCTGAGCCAGCGGGTATGCGAGACAACGACAAAGCCTCATCGGTCGCATATCTCCAGAAACACCAGGAAGCCATTAAGAATGCGAAATCGATCCTAATTGCCGGTGGGGGCGCCGTGGGCGTCCAGATGGCAACGGACTTGAAGGAGTACTACCCAGCCAAAGAGGTCACTGTCGTGCAGTCACGGCCGCATCTCATGCCCCAGTACCATCCGCGGTTGCACGAGCTGATCAAAGAGCGGTTTGACGAGTTGGGGATCAAGTGAGTATTTTAAATCTCTACATATACGACAAGTCATTAACGTGACTATCAGGTTCATCACCGGCTCGCGCGTAAAAGTTCCACCGTCCGGCTTCCCAAGCACAACACCCTTCTCTGTCCAACTGACAGACGGCACCGTCCTCCCTTCGCAATATGACTTTGTCATCCTAGCAACCGGCCAGACACCCAATAACGATCTCCTCGTCGATTTGCCCTCTTCATCGTCTTCCTCCGGACTTCTCAATCCCTCCAACGGGTTCGTCCGCATCCGCCCAACAATGCAATTCCTCGACGAGAAGTACCCACATCTCTTCGCAGTCGGCGACATCGCAGACACCGGGCTCCGCAAGGCTGCAAGACCTGGTGCCGCACAGGCAGCGACTGTGGTCAAGAACATTCTAGCCATGATTGAGGGGAGGCAGCCGGTAGAGGAGTACCCGCGGGCGCCGGCGGGCATTCATTTGACATTGGGATTGGTACGTTCCTCCCGTATTAAGAAGCTATGATCCAACTGTGATGCATATACTAACGGAGGTAGAAATACAACGTCGTCTTCCGGAATCCGAACGAGGCGGAAGGGCAGACCGAGCCGACAATTATCAAGAGAGAAGAGTATGCAAAATCTGACCCTGTCTTCTTGATCGCTTGTTTGCTAACTAACAATACCCAGTGGCCGGGAGGATATGGGTGTCGAGGCGTGGTGGGATAGGCTCGAAGTGGCCGTGAACGAGCGCCAGCAGTATCACCTTTAGAGTGCTGTAGACGCACATACAATTCCAATGCAAGATACCTATTTAGCATGCAAAAACGCGATCTTATTGTGACACGCTATGACGATGCAATGTTCCTGTTAATGTCAGTCTCGACTGCGAAGACTCAGGATTGACATTGAACGATGGCGCCAGAATAACTGCTCTTATTATAAACGAGGATAGAGCTAGCAACTTTCTAGCTAGGTAGAATAATGAAATACGGCCAGGCCAGTCTAACCTAAACTCTCTGGCTTAGAGTGCGTACAGGCATGAAGCTGGACCGGGTCGCTGGCGCCTTCCCTGGACTGTTAGGGTTAGGATCAGCTTTGAGCAGTCCCAGCCCTAACTCGATCCTTCCTCTCCCCTTCTGACTGACAGTAGAAGTCTCATGCAAAGACACTATAATCATACTCCAGCTCATTTTGGAATCCATCAACCATCATAATACGACGTCTACCTGAGATGTATATGCCTCTTTCAGATATCTATCCCAAGATCTATGCCACTCGCACCATTTCTCTAAATATATACCTACCCAACAACATTCTCCTCAATGAGCCTACCCTCCTCGTCCAGATAAAACCACCGTTCGAAGCGCTCCGGCTTTGCCTCAGCCGGACGCTCATCCGACACCGCTGGCAGGCCAAAACGCGCAGTAGTATTGAACCTCGACACGAAGCTGCCCGCGATTTCCGGGCGGGAGGTCTGGTTGTAGTTGATCTCGTTCGAATCGACGATCCCGCTGATCAGGTCGAGCCAGTAGCCGTGACTTTGCTGGACGACGGACGCCGCAAATGTCGCGTCGACATAGGTGTCGTTGACGATAGGGATGAGCGAGTCGCCGCGCGCGACCTTGTAGGTCGTAAACCAGTTGCGGTAGGAAGTGATCAGGCCGGGACGGTACTTTTCGACATCTTTGAAGTCTGCTCGAAACATGTCAGCATCAGTTCGTTGTTCAAGGCAGCGGAGGCAATATATATATCTATAGGGAAAAAAAAAAAAAAAAAAAAGAGTTCCATTCGTACCATGCACCAGCCCGGCAATCAGATCTCCCATATCAATGCCTAGGACTTTCCAGTCCGCTCGCCGCTATCGTTCAGCGCCAGCGCGCCCAGGATTTTAACCTGCTTCACCTGCCCCGTAAAGCCCGGGTCCTGGCCGATATCAAACAGGTCGACCGGGTCATTATCGCCCGGCTCGTTGGTGAAGCCATGCTTGAAATTAGGGCTTTCCCAGGTCTGCGGGATGGACCCGTACAAGAACGGGTACGACTTGTGCGGCCAGACGCTCTCGACGAAGCGCGGGGAGCCGTCACGCTCGTCGTGAAAGATCAGATTGAGTGGCTCTGACCGGCGGATCTCGATCTTCCCGTCTGTACCGCGGGGAATCTCGACGACGAAGTTGATGATTTGTCTGTTGGCCGGGTGCGAGTAGAGCGGAACGTCGTGCCAGAAGGAGATGGGTTGCTTGTTGTGTTCGAGCCAGATGCGCCAGTCCTGGGCTGTGTCAGAGATTTTCTATTTTATTTTCTTTGTTTTCCATATTTTTATTCATTTCCCCCCCGGAGTATGGTTGGAGACTGCACGTACCAGCGTATTGGGGGCGCCAACGGTTCTCAGGCTGAGGGCGTTGTAGTCGAAAGCTGAGGTCGCATTGGTGGCGGATATCAAGGTGGGCAGTATGGCCCAGATGGCGACGCAAATGGGAAATTTGCTGAGCATGACCATGACGGCGTTGAATCTACACTGGAGGTAGGGATGAGGTAACTATGTAGTCTTGATGGATAAACGTATATATACCTCACCCAGCCGGCCCCACGAATGGCGCAAGGGAGGATCGTGCATGACGCCGCGCCAGGGGTACCTCCATCGGGGTCGTATACTCTGGAAGCTCTCAAATCGCTCGATATTCCTTCAAACTTGATCCCAGGGGCATAACATCCACGACCGTATAGACTCGCTGCTTGGCGTCCGCTGGCCAAGCCGCTACGCCAGCAGTCCGAGGATCGCGCACAAATCAGAGCGCCGTACTTTAGAACGTGGCCAGAATCAATCAACCGTGCTATATCCTGATAGTCAGGTCATTGTTGTGAGGCTGTTCCCCGCCAGAAGCATTAAATCATCCTTTGCTCTGCATCTTCAGGGCTGTTTTGATGCTTGGAGAGCGGCATTATGATCTATGTAGGATGGATTATACATTATGCTTTGGGCATTGGCTGAATTAGGGTTATCGTGCTGATGATATTCCTGCAAAATGTGGCTGGAACTGCAAGCCTGGACTGCTACTACACCTACGTACTTCTACAGCGCAGTATTCCGTACGGAGACATCTCCAGCGGTCGGATCGGATCCTGGATATGCACTCTGGAACGGAGTTGAAGGGTACATTATGAGACGCTGGCCATGCCGCCGTTAAAGATTCAGTCTTTCTATTTATCCTCAGTGCGACATTAAACTGTGCTTGGCAGCTGGAGAGTATGCTAAGTTGAAGGGTCTAGGGCTTGAAAGGGATTGGCTACTGCTCTGGGCTACATCTAGATGTCTACGTAGTCTAATTTGGTTCCAACTGGGTCAGATGGGCGACGAGGGAGGAAGGCAGAGGAGAAAGCAAGCAAAACAAAGGAGATGGAAGCAAGACAGGGAGCGAAATGAGGGCAAGAAGAAACACATTGGATAAGAAATGGGGATATAAGGAATCATGCATCCACTAGACTTTTCTTTACACAATGCCCACATCCCCGATCTCGAGGCGCGGACGTGGTGGGCTGGGAATTGGGAATGCAGAAAGAGAAGAGAACAAGAACAAGACAAGACAAGATCATGGATAACAGGTCACTGCCGTTCTTCCGACTTGACGCCGCTCATCTCCTCATCTCCGTCATCACTGTCACTACCACTGTCACTACCACTGTCATCGTCGTGGTCGTATCCCTGCGCAGTGGTCTGTCCTTGAGGACGACCTCTTAGGCAGGGGTTATTCGAAGTCTCATAGAAGAAGAGCCTCCCTTTCAACGCATGGTTCTCGCTTCGCAGGCTCTCAATATAGCTCAGAGCGCTGTCTATGATTGTCGCTTTCGGTGAGGTATACTGCCGGCGTGCAGAAGACGACGACGAAGAAGAGAAGGAAGTATTCCCTTTCCTCGACCCCAACGAGGATGGCGATGACCGTGGCGAAGAGCAAGGCGAGCACGAGTACGGCTCGGTCCCCTTGTTGACAATGGTCTCTAACAGATGGAACTTTTTGTTGAGGTTCTCGCGGTACCGCTTTTCAACAACGTTGTGGGATGCCCGCCGGTTCTGATGCTTCAGCTTCTGGGTGCGTTCGCGCTCGAGGTCACGCACGTTGAGGGTCGGAGCTGAGCTTCGACGGGGACCTAGGTCCGCCCGTGGAGGGAATAAGCTGCTTTCCAGCCCTGGCTTTTCTAACGGGACGGTGCCGAAGGGATATGAGAGTGGCGGGCGCGGCTGGGGCCCTATCTGGAATGAGTTGGCGTCGAACTTGAGGTCCGGCACGGCGGTTGAGGCCTCTGGTTCTTCGGTGGAGGTGTCGAGGTAGGGACGAAAGTGAAGATTAAGGAGGTCATTGTTCGGTAATGAGGACTGGCCTGGAAGTCAATAACAGTGTACTCTTTTCCTACCGAGATACCTTGAGGGACGACGACGACAACAAGGAGGAGGAGGAGGAGGAGACAGCTTACATCGGGGAATGTCCCGTCAAAGCCGAGGAGCCCATAAGGGCTCCCAATAGCGTCGGCTGACGGTGCACTGCCAACAAAAGAAAACAGCGGCATGGCGCCCTGCGAAGACGGCGGCCAGCAGTCGACAGTCCCCGGGAAGGCCGAGACGGCCGGTTTGGTGATGGGTTGCGGAGGGCCCCTGGGAACGTGCTGGAGGTGATAGTCAGTAGGATCGGCGTCGGCAGGTAATGGAGTAGGGAAGGACGAGGTCGTAGCCTGAGTCATCTCGATTTTGGTCTATAAATCATGGGGAGGCACGGTGGCCACGGTAGAGACAGGCTAGATGAAGATTGCTCGTCGGTCGATGTCTGTGCTGGCATCTTCATAGCTGTCCCGGCCCAGATATAAGTACGCCAGAAAGTCACCAAAACCAGGAAACCTGACCTAAGTTGAGAGCAAAATTACTGGAAAGGTCACTGGCTGGATCTTTCGGAGGTCGCCGATTGGGTTGAGTCCCGGCCAATATAACGGTCATAGTGGTTTAATAGCAATCGAGGGGGCGCTGGGGTGGACTGGGGGTTGTAGGGGGAGGAAGGGGCGTTTCTTTGCGTAAGCCACAACCTATGAAAAGCTTAACAAGCTTCAAGAGTGGAACCGCATCATCAGTGGTAGGAAGAATGGGCCGGACATTGGAGATGTTGCATCTTCATCTATGGCAACGGGATCGGAGCCGGCCAGATCCAGAACTGATAGGCGCACACGACCAGAGTTTGGCAATGACCTCCGACTCAACCTTTTGAGTAGATGACTTGGTCGAGAGCTTGGGCTATTTGGGAGCTGTCACCGGGTTGATAGGCCAGGAAACATGGAACCTCGCTGGACGGCGATGGTGCTTCTGGTACCTTTCTAGCACCTTCGCGGATGCGAGCTCCTTCCTGGCCAGGTATAAGACAGACTGGGAAGTAGATTGGCGAATCTGTGGTTTCTTTCACATGTCCGCCAAGGCAGTCTACACAATGCTCCTTCCTCAAGGTGATTGCCAGTCCAGGCCGTCTGAGACAGACGGCTTGCTGGAAGGGGAAGAGAGCCAGCTAAGACAGCGCCATTCCTTGCCTCGATCTCTGACGCAGAACGAGGTCAAGGAGACCTCGTCAGCGGCCGAGTTCGACGCTTTCACGCCGAGGGGCGACTCGAGACACCTCAAGAGCGTACGATTTGCCTTGGGCAGCAAGTCCATCCAGTATTTCAATCCCACCGAGAGACCTTCCCTGGTGCAGAAATGTAAGCCCGCCCAGTTTATGAGTACGGGCCTCGTCCGCTGACGATGCAGTACCGTTGTATCTCAACGAGCCACCTTTAGGCAATAGCCAGGACGAGTGAATGGAGGATGGAGATGGTATCTGGCATGTTGCAAGCAGTGTATTTCTGCTTGCTTTATCGAGTAAATCAATAACCTTAGTATCTTTTTTCCTTTTTTCCTTTTTTTTTTCCTTCCATAATTTTTTCCTCTTTTTCTTTTTTCCCCTAGACGGAAGATAAAGCATGTTTTGGGATGGCGAATCGACGTCACCAGTCTCCTTTCGCGCCCTGGAAGGGTCAAAAGGACAATTGCTCCGCTTGAACGCTTCTGATCCAAGGATTGCGAGTAATCTCTAGCCCAACTTCTGGTTCGGCCGCAGAAGGCTCGTTTTCAGCCACTTCGAGCAGAGGTCCCTCTGGTACGGCAGCCCGGCCGACAAAGTGCATCTCGCCTCCTCATACCACGAAGTTAAACGAGAAAACCTCAGCGGCCTGCATTACTGGATCGATATCGCCGAGGGAGAAGGTGCTCTAGCCTTCATCCTTCGTGTCGAAATCGAGACTCTCGCGGGCCACCGCACCCTAGTTGACAGAGACGGCCGTCACCGTTGCCTGTCCCTCAGTGGGCTGTAGACAAGAACGGGGATCGAGTATGACCAGTGCGTAGAAGAGCATCAGACGTACTCGGTCCCAACTCTTCGACTAAGAGGTCTCTCTGTCTGGCTGTTTACAGACCCATTTTGTGCAGTGCATAATCATTGCACAGGGGCATTTCCATCAAGCAGAGTCAGCGAGTCTAGAAGTTTGTGCATTGGAAATGAATTTGTGCATTGAATGGATCCTTGATGACTCCTCGCCGTATGCTCTTCGCCCCCCCAGATGCTCTCGTGTCGCCTCCCACAGTTGCAATGTGCAACTGTCCACATGGATCGGCCTTGCCATCTACATTCCATGGACTCCATCCCACATTCCAATTCCTTCTTCCCGCATCCCATCCCATCCCAGCTGCAGCTCAGCTCCATCAACGGACCGGGTCCCACTAGCATAACGGCGTCCCGAGAGGTTACACTTGGAGGCTGCACCATTGACAGCCCGGGCTCCTCTTCCGGTCTGTATCTTGGTTGTCCTCGTGACGTATTCCAGGCACGATAGCCATATGGTCTATGGTCGCCAGCGTGCTCTCCCAGGGAACGAGTGCCGGAACATGAAAGCTCCGTGGGATGCTGCATAACCCAGCCCGATCGGTCACCAAACCCGTATCTGAAGAAGCCAGACTGGCCAAAACCGGGTGTATACGCCGCAGCTCGATATGATCCTGAGGGAGAGGATCCGTTACCATGATCGAGGCACATCATTTTTGCAGTTCGCGCTGTCTGCGCATCATTGATCTCGCAAATTGATGGACCGAGGGGCGCAAGGTAGCTCTGGGACCATACTAAGCCGCCACTTTGTGCACTGTCACGAAACGGCCACGTTTTTTACCTCTTATGGAGGTTCCCGGCCGAGAGAATATGCCCGACCGAGTGCACCTTCCACCACGCAACGCATCCTCAACAGGATCAAGAGACTGGACGGCGAGCCCACTTGTGACGTCTCAGACATTGACACCCTTGACGAGGGAAAAAAGAGCGCTTTTTTTCTCGACCAACTGACCTACTGCTCTTAGAAGCGACTGGCCCAAGCCCAGTCGTCACGCTTGTCGGCGTGGCTTCCCACTCAACCTACCAAGGAGACGGGGCGCACAGCCGCGATAATGCCAGTTGTATGCATCCCAGCCTGCCAGCGGACTCTACTACCGACCTAGAACGCATAGGAGTTCCCACGTATTGCTCTAGTCTATGCTATCTTTCATATTAACCGATTTATACATCAATTCCTTGGAGTACACATACCGTACCATGCTCTACACCATTTTATCCTTCATAATAACCGATCGATACATCAATATATATTGATGCACGGCGAGTACCTTTCCTACAGCTTCGCCCGATACCGTGCATACTCGGGCGCAAGGATCTGTTTTCCCTGATCTAGGGTCCCAACACGATCCCTTAATGCCCTCTTGAGTATTTTCCCAGACGGGCTCTTTGGGATCTGGTCTATCCAAATCACGCCCCCTCGCAGGTGCTTATAATGCACCATCTTCCCGCTCTGATACTCCATAACCGACAGCGCCGCACCCTCGCGTTCCTGCTCTGTCATACTTTCCTTCCCTACCAGGTAAGCCAACGGCACCTCTGAGTGCATCGCCTCATTCCAGACCCCAATCACAGCAACATCCCGAACGGCCGGATGCTCGATCAGGATATCCTCCAGCTCCGTTGGTGCGATCTGGAACCCTTTGAATTTGATCATGTCCTTGGCGCGGTCGGTGATGTGCAGGTTCCCCATCGCGTCTTCGTACCCGATATCGCCGGTTTTGAACCACTTGCTTGCGGTCAAACAGGCGTCTGTGGAGGCGCGGTCGTTCATGTACCCGGTGAAGACTGTCGGACCGCGGATCCAGAGCTCGCCTTCTTCTTTGACGGCGGTCGTCTGGGACGGGTCGTTGTTGGGAACGATCCTGGCTTCAAGGCCGGGGAGGACGGGCCCGTTGGAGCCGATGGCCGTGTTCCAAGTGTCCCAGCGCTGGTGGAGTCAGTATATCAGGGATTTGAATTGGCTGAATTGGGTGAAAAGGAGGGCCATTATGGATGACGAACCTGGATGTGTGAGACGGAGGTTGTCTCGGAGAGCCCGTATGCCTGTCGGATGGGGATCTTCCAGCGGTCGTAAGTTTCTCGGATGAGGGCTTCGCCGAGAGGTGCTCCCCCGGAAGTGAGCATGCGTAGTGAAGATAGGTCTCGTGCGTCGATAGACGGGTTCTTTGCTAGATGGAGGACAATTGGCGGAGCTACATAAGCGTGCGTGATGGAGTGTTCACGGATGAGCTTGCAGAATCTCTGCAGGTCGAACCTGTCCATGAAGACGGTTGTCGTGCCGAGCCAGACTGGCAGGTGTACGAGGCAGATCAAGCCTGCAGAATCAGTACTTGTGCGACTCGGTCCAAGTGGGCTCATACCGTATATGTGGTACGTCGGGAGGACGGCCAATGTCCGGTCGTTCCTCCAGTGGACATGGGGGCTCTCTATCGCTGCCTGGAGCACGACATCTGCGACAACGTTCCGGTGGGAGACCATGACGCCTGAATGGCAAGGGTCAGTAATCGATCACCAGGAAAGCCTCAAGAACTGCATCTAATACGATGTCTCCACCTTTAGGAAGCCCTGTAGTTCCAGACGAGTATACCAAGAAGGCAATATCATCAGGCTCGATTTGAGCAGGCCCAACAAGTGCCGAAGGTGCAGAACTCATAAACTGGACCGTTGTCGTCCCCGTGCCGCTCCGATCTGTTGCACCCAATACCAAGACCCGATCATTCGCAAGACCAGCCCGCTTGGCTGCTTCCAACGCCGTGCCCAGACAGCTCGGGTGAACCACCATTCCCCTCGCCTGACTGCGCTCCAGCTGCAGCTGAAGCTCCCGTGCAGATAGACTTGGGTTCACTGGCGCAACAATTCCGCCTGTATAATGGCACCCCCAAGTGACGCCCGGTGTCTCGATGCAGCTGGGAGACACCAGGGCCAGCACATCGCCCTTCTTGAAGCCCCATTTCGTCTTCAGTGCACTGCCGAATCTTGCCGACTGTGTACGGAGGTCGCTGTATGTATATGAGGTCGTTGATGTGCCATCCTGAAAGATTACTTGTAAGTGTTAGTAGGAACACAAATTCTGTAAGTGATGGGAGGGTAGAGGTACCGTGGGTGTCAGGAAAGGAAGGGTCTGGACGCTCGAAGAGGAGCTGCCAGATGCCGACTTGAGGCACTGGTGTCTGCTGCATGGTGCTCAATGACAGTTGAAGAGGTGTTTAGCTCATCGTGCTGGGCTCTGAAGTTGAATGAGGGGGAGAAAGCACTTGAGGGACTTCCCCGCATCCAGTATCCCACACTCTCGGTTGCTCGCTCAAAGCCGAGGAACAGTCGTCCTTTACCCACTCTGCCCAATTCTCGAAGGCCATCAAGTCTTGTTTTCCTTTTCTGAACTGACTAATCAGTCCCAAAATCCACTAGAGTTATCTGAAATCTAGGTACCTGTGGCTATGCATTGCTTATTATAGTAGATTGCCTCTATGCACCAGACCCTGCATGTCGATCATCACCTGACTTGGCTTCTTTGCGGAGAATCTGGAGAATTAACACTCAACCTTCTTCAAATTCCTCGCTTTCCTTGAGTTATCTTCGATTCATCAGATCATGAAATGGCTCGCTCCGTCGATGGAGTGCTTCACTGAGCCCGCCCAAAATTGATCTGAATGGCTTGATGTTTCGCAGTGACCAGATTTACGGAAGCGACAAATGAACGGATCTCGCATCCAACTCTTTCTCGTACATCTGCCTATAACCCAGCAATGTCTGCTGCTCACATTGGACAGGCCAAAACAGTATACGCATTAGGAGTTCGCTGGAATTGACAGCTGGGGGCTGAAGCCATCCTCCCCGACCAGCAGTCGAAGTGCCTTCCTAAGGTCGACTGCCCTTGATTGCGGATACGGAGTTTTGGCAAAATTTTGGTACAGACTCAATTCTATACGGCGGCCCTAACTGCTGCTTCGTCTCTCTCTCGATCGCGATTTAAACTGTGAAGCGCTTGTGGGCACGACAAGTCGATCAAGGATCCTCGTGCAGCGAACCTTACAACCAAAAACACCAATCTGGTGTTTTCACGGGCTGCTGAGCACCGGTACTCATTCGACCGACTTTTCCACAAAGGATTCGGTGCCGATTGCTCTGGTCAGTGCCTTGTCGTCGATACTCGGATTTGCGACATTTCGGTGATAAGCGGGGAGCATCCCGAGATTTGGCGGAAGTGCATCATGGTTCGTCTCCGTTACCTGATTTTACGTACTCTTCAATATATCAACCGGATTGCAGTGCAGACTTGTTCATCGGGGATTTTCTCCGCTTTTAACGCAGGCAAGATTAAGTGTCTTCTCTCGCATTGGCCAGTTGGCGGTCTTGCCGCATTGTAACACAGGCGTTCTCCGTATCAGGCATGCCCATTATCTGGGCTTCTATATCACCATGCATACTGGTTTTTCAAAATTTGTCAATCGATCTGCTTTAGGTATGTCTCCACATTTCTAACTTCTATGGTTTTGCTAATCAAATGCGGTTGAGATATAGGGTCGATCGCTGGAGGACTTTCTTGACTGCAGAATCACTTCCAGTCTAGATGAGCGCCGAAGAGAACCATATTGGACGTTAGCGCAGCCCTAGAAGCTAGATGAAGAAGATCATGTCAGCAGAGCTGGGCTTATCTGACGCAATATGCTAGCTTATGGTCGCGGGCGGGTGGATTCGAACTGTCAAACAAACGGCCCTGATAAGACTGATACCGTCTATCAGGGCTATCTGCCTCCCGCGGAAGTGGTCCAGGCGTTGAGATCGTCGTCCTCCTCGACAGCCAATAAGAGCGTCCACGTTTATCTTTTACCATGTCAGCCCTTACATCCTCATCTCCTTGGCTTCGTCTATCTATAAGATGATTCGGCCTCGCACGCTCTGCTACGCCGCGGAGTTCTTCTACCCGTTCCACAGAGCTTATCAGGTTGATCAAGCTCTTGCATAGATGAATTCTCCTTCCTGCGTGGACGATGCATCAAACTACCCGGCCTGGACCGCGCTCTTCCTGTGCACATGGACGCCATGAATTGGCAATCGGCCTGCAGCAGGGGCAGCAGCTTCGCGAAAGATTGACCGTTGTAGTGACAACTGTTTCTCGGCAGAGATCGGACAACTGCAATATATCCTTCTTCCGCGGGCTCGACTTCTTTCCACACCTTTTCAGCTTGCTTGGCGAGTGAATATTTCCAAGGACTTGAAATTGAAGATGAACTCTGACGCCACTGGCGAGCCCAGGGTGTATCAACTTGGGACGGGTAATTGATATAAAGACCTCTGGTCTCCACTGTTCGTCCACTTGCTCCCCATCAGCACCAACACCATCTCCACGAATCTCTGAAGCAATGAAACCCACTCAGATGCTTCGCCTGGCGGTTTCCGCCCCGGACGTGAATCCCCAGACGCGAAAGGCGCGGTCTATCCCGGTTCTCAACCCTTTTGATCTTTATGGAAGGGTCTTCTTCTTCTCATGGATGGGATTCCTGGTTGCATTCCTTTCCTGGTATGCATTTCCGCCTTTGGTAAGTAGACCTTGGACGTTTGAGATCTACTGCTAACGTTCCTAGCTGAGCGTCACTATCAAGAAAGACCTGCACATGTCGCAGGACGATGTTGCCAATTCCAACATCGTTGCCCTCCTGGGAACGTACGTCTCCCCGACCCATATTCAGATGTAGCTAAGAGTTAGTTTCGTGATGCGGTTCATCGCTGGTCCGCTGTGTGATCGATTCGGTCCTCGGCTGGTTTTCGTCGGACTCTTGATCTGCGGTGCTGTTCCCACGGCCATGGCGGGCCTCGTTACAACTCCTCAAGGATTGATTGCCTTGCGATTTTTCGTCGGCATCCTCGGTGCAACTTTTGTCCCATGCCAGGTGTGGTGTACGGGATTTTTCGATAAGAATATTGTGGGCACCGCCAACTCCTTGGCTGGAGGCTTCGGCAACGCAGGCGGCGGTATCACCTAGTAAGAACTTCAGCTCGATTGCATGGAAGACCGCACACTCACCAATTAGTTTTGTGATGCCGGCTATTTACGACTCCTTCGTCCACGACCGCGGCCTAACCCCGCACAAAGCCTGGCGAGTCTCCTACATCGTCCCCTTCATCATCATCGTCTCCATCGCCCTAGCCATGCTCTTCACCTGCCCCGACACACCCACGGGCAAATGGGCGGACCGCCAGAAAACCAGCGGGCAAAGCATTGTCGACCTCAGTTCAACGCCCAATGAATCCAGCGCCAACAGCATCAACATCTCCAGCGACGAGAAAAAGGCGGTCCGTCCAGAAGTTACCGACCCAGAGGCACAAGTCCAAGTGCGCTCGGGACAGATTGAGAGCACTGACGCTGTGATCGAAGCTCCAACGATGAAACGTTACCTCTCCATCGCACTAGACCCGTCTGCCCTTGCCGTCGCAGTCCCTTACGCCTGCTCCTTCGGTGCCGAACTTGCCATCAACTCCATCCTAGGAGCGTACTATCTCCTCAACTTCCCACAGCTCGGGCAGACCCAATCGGGCCGCTGGGCGTCCATGTTTGGCCTTGTCAATGTCGTCTTCAGACCCATGGGCGGGTTCATCGCGGATATAATCTACACGCGGACAAACTCGGTCTGGGCAAAAAAGATGTGGCTTGTCGTGCTGGGGCTCGCCATGTCCGGCATGGCCATTCTGGTCGGCTTCCTGGATCCGCATCGGCAAAGCGTCATGTTTGGTCTTGTTGTATTGATGGCTTTCTTCATTGCAGCAAGTAATGGGGCGAATTTTGCTATTGTCCCGCACGTGCATCCGTCCGCTAATGGTATGTCACCCGCCCCTGTGTCAACTTAATCCGTTTGACTGACAGAGCGCACAGGAATCGTGTCCGGTATCGTTGGTGGGATGGGCAACCTTGGCGGCATTATCTTCGCCATCGTCTTTCGGTACAACGGAACGCAGTATCATCGTTCGCTGTGGATTATCGGGTTCATCATTCTCGGCTGCACCCTGATCTTTAGCTGGGTTAGACCTGTTCCTAAACAGAAGCACTAGACTCCATCTTTAAGTCTCGTGTACATTATCTACGCATTGGCTGCAGTTACAATGCTACTCGAAATTGAACACGTTTGAGCAGGCTTCTCTCTTCTCCCGGTTGCATCCCAATGTCATCCCCTACTTTCTTAAACGCATCACCGGGAGAAGTCGTATTTCTACCTTTACAATATCCCCATTTGTCCGCTCGGTTCAGACTCGGGCGTCCATTGACAGATTTTGATGAACCCAGTGGCCTAGGACCGCAGGTGCTGGTTTTCGATATGCCTATTGATCTATCAGTGCAATTAAGAGCTTTTATCTGGACATGTTGAAGATCTGTCGAGTTTTGAGCTGGCTGTGTATGTAAATATCCATTGTCAGGTTGAGGGCATTGGGGCGAGAGGGCTAGGCCTTCTATTCATACCAACTGTTCATGATGAATATCATTCGCACAAGGGGAATTGTCTATTGAGCTTTGTATGCATGATTCCACCCTTTGCTGTACGATCCTTATACACTACGT
This sequence comes from Aspergillus spinulosporus, assembly GCA_003574815.1. Lineage (NCBI taxonomy): Eukaryota > Fungi > Ascomycota > Eurotiomycetes > Eurotiales > Aspergillaceae > Aspergillus > Aspergillus spinulosporus. The sequence continues at coordinate 27,266 of QPHH01000019.1, read as the reverse complement.
GGGTTACATGATGGTTACAGGTAAGACGTCGTCGCCTTGGACGGGTTTGGCGGTTCTACATGAGAGAGTACGATTCTACGAGGAATTCAATACGGAAATGTTCATGTCTAAAATGGAAAGCAAGCATGCGAAATGTAGCCGTCTTCTACAGATATCTTCTCTTCCAGATGGCTGCGTTGATGTGGCGAATTAGGGCTTCACTTACCTATGTACACTATATTCTTCCACAGCTCGGCAGTCGGTCGAGATCATCGCTCTAAAACGTCCATCTGAAATCATCGTGCATATCCTCATTATATCATCGAATATTCATCGCCAATGGATAGCGGCCCTCGCCTTCATGATGTTTGCTGCATCTTGATATCATATCTTGGTCATTCATGACATCACCCGACTCTAAGGTACAGGGCCCTATCCATATAAATCACCATTCTGCCTCCTGGACGACACTACACCAAACAAACTCATTTAAAAAATATATATTATTATCGTCATTAAATTCAAGCAAGTGAAAATACTATCAATATGTCCTCCCCTCACCAAGGTGGTTCTCTCTCCGACATGGCGCCAACCGGCACCACCATTCCCAACGATGCAGGCCGCATGAACACCATACCATCCATCCCACGCGACGACCAAAAGGCCGAAGATGACTCCTTTGATTATTTTGGGCAGGGCCAGCCGTCTCTCGCCTTCGCTGCAGATAACTACACCGACCTCCCGCGGAGTACGAACGACATGGGCTTTACCGGTGAAGTCATGACAGGTACTGGGAATACGTTCCCGGCCCAGGCTGAGAACGCAGGTAATGAAATCGGTGCCAATTGGCCAGGTGCTAAAGGCCAGACGAGAAGTTTGAAAAAGGCGAACAAGAATAAGGGGGGTTTTGATACGCAGGCCGGAGAAAATGATGATGCAGTATAGAGGGGAACATGAAGGAAGGAATGTGGGAGACTATTAGATCAAGAGCATGACTCTACGGGATAGTGTATGATAAGATATTGTATTATTATGAAGTTCGATAGATTGATTCCATCTATTCAACAGTTTCATATTGATGTCCATGTCTGCTGCTCAGACGACCAACCTCTTACTGAGAGAATCTTTTGGAGTATATGGTATAATAAACCCATTATGGCACGCTGAAAAGCACGAGATTTACCAATATCGAGCTCCATATACCCAGATGCATTACTTCTAGTGAAAGTTGTGATGGCATATTCTTTTTTATACACAAAAAGTTCACACCAAAGGCTATATCTTACTCATCCTTCTTGTACCTGAGAAACATCCCCAGTTTTCAGCAGCTTGCTCAGAGCTCAATCGACTGCAATGCTCTTTAAAAATATCAGGGGAAATTAATCGGTTGTATTGAACGAATTTGGTCATGGCTGCACAAGACAAGTATGAGTCACACAGCATGGAGCACGGCATATAAAGCTCACTTAACCTTATCTTGACATCTTGATTTGATTTCACTGTCAGAATACCTTCAAGAAAATTAAAATGTCCCAATCTGACTACCACCTCATTGGCACAAACACCCGCTACTCCAGTACGTCCGCTTCCCGCTTTCCAAGGTTCCTGGCTCTACATCGAGCAGTACTGACATAAACAGGCTGGACGGCCCGAGTCGAAACGGTCCTGGAGTACTTCCAAATCCCATATACGAAGGAGTTCCTCCCTCTTGACCAGGTGCCATACCTTCTCCCTTTTACATTCGCCGGACTAGCCCTAAACTCAGGTATACCTAGGCCCGCACCCGTTCCCCCAGCGCCCAGTTCCCCCTCTTGCAATGCCACTCCCTCGACATCACCATCAACGACTCCCTCGCTATCGCCGAGTTCCTCGCCGATCGGAATCCGCATCTGCACCTATGGCCCTCCGATCCAGCTCTCCGCGCCCTCGCCCGCAGCGCAACGGCCGAGATGCACTCTGGCTTCTTGACGATGCGGAGTACATTCCATACGAACTTTGTCGCCAAATATACAGGGAATATCCCTGTATCTGAAAACGCGAAGAGGGAGATTAAGCGGATCCTGACGATCTGGGATAATGCGCGCCGGGTAACGAAAGAGCGCGTAGCGCAAGACGAGGATGAGGGGTTTCTGTTTGGGAAATTTAGCATTGCCGATGCATGGTTTTGGCCCGTGTTATGGGTGGGTGATTTCTTTCTTTTTGTCTCTGAGTCTATGTTTATTACTCTGTTCTTGGGCTTTAAGGTTGCTAATCGTGGCCACAGCGCTTCCGTACATATAACCTTCCCCTCGACAACGTGACTCCTGAAGCCCTAGAGTGGATGGAGAAGATGTGGAGTGACCCCCAAATCAAAAAGTTAGTGTACGGATATTACCGTCAGGCTGAGGATCCCAAAACGCGGATCGAGAAGTACGAGGGTCTTTTTGCGGATGAGGGAGTTGTATACAAGACTTTCCCAGAAGACTGGGTGTTTACCGTCCCCACTGGGTCTGCTTAGGCTAAACAAGTAGGTTGCATTGTCAGGTCAGAATATGAAAGGATAGGTAGTAAGTCATTGTTCTTCACTGGCCAGTTTGTTCAACTAGAGACCACATCCAGCGCTACCTTGTCGCCTTAGTCTCAAGATGTCTAGATGGAAACGATCAGCAGGGGCCGAATTTGCTACGGTAAAGAGATGTGACCAGGGCCTTGCTGAGCCCCCTTAAGTCTGCAGGGCGGAGAAAATACCTTATATAGCAGCACAACAACGGGAATGTTGGAACGGTTCTGGAAGTAATAGGGTGGCAGAAGCCAGCAAGATCGCTATGGAGAAGCTCCTGCATAAAGCGACCACAGCCCCATCCTGTAATATTGACGATCGCCCTTGCTGACCGTTCAGATCGCGTGCAGCTTCCCTAGCTTGCCGACGCGGCCCACCAAGATTGGGGGCCAGAAGGCTGGCTGGACCCGTTCCTGCGGCTGAGAAGGTGAGCCTGAAACCTGAGACGGCTGGGGCAAAGACACGCATACAGCCATCTGCAACGACTTGGGCATCGAATCCTTCTAGTGCTAGTTCATCAGTAATGACTTAAAAGAAGGCAAAGACCCTTCGTTGTCACACCCCGATATCCAACATCCGCATCCATCTCCTCACCACACTGACCCTGAATCTCAAGTAGAATGACAGGCACTATGAGAGCCCTCTTCACTTTCTCTGCTGCCTCTGCGCTCTTCCTTACCCTCGCGCGCGCCGAGCTCGACAAGCCTGCCCTCACACCTGACCTGGACTACCTCCTCGAGGGCAATTCGAACAGCTTGCCGACAGTCAATAGTCAGATCGCCGTCTGGCCAAGCGGGTATATCCCCAATGATTGCCAGGATTTGGGTTCCGGTGAGGGATATAATGCGAGTGAGTTTGAGGTTTACGAGGTTACGTATGATGATGTACGGTGATTCTTCGAACACAACACTCTTGCAGTTATAATGGGTGTTGACATTTGTGTAGTGCGCCGACCCCTGGCTCTTTTGCCGGCACAAGGATGTCGAGGTAGACATCGCGACGGCCGCAGAGACGTTCTCGAAACTGCCTGTGAAAGTGCGAGACTGGGTATGCCGTCCTCACCCCAAAGCCCTTGCTCACTCTTCCACAAAAGAAAAGAAAGACTAACAAGTAATAAATGCAGGTCCGCCAGATCCTCCTCATGCCCGGCGCGAATTCAGCCTTCGCCATTAACGGCAACGTCGCTTTTTTCGGCACAACTGGCAGCAACGTCGACGTGATGATCCACGAGTCCGCGCACGGCCTGGACGGGTTCGCTGCGTTTGGGGAGAGTTTCAGCTGTACGTTCCCCTTCACCGATCTAGTTTACCCCTAGCCTAGACGGACAGAACATACTGATCTCTTTTGTGTAGCGAGTGACGGCTTCCTTGCTGCATACGACGCGGACACTCACGTCCCCGACAACTACGCCCGCAGCAGCCAGGCCGAGAACGTGGCGCAGAACACCGTCGTCGCGGTGTATGACAAGAATGTCCCCGGCGGATTCCCAGGTGTGCAGGAGCAGTACACGGCTATTTTGAACCAGTACAGCTATATCCAGGATAAGGCGGGGGATGCGTTGGTGCCTGGAGGTACGTGTGACCGGCACTTGGAGAACTCGGAGACTGTTGTTCTGTCTTCAGCCCCGAACACGACTGTCTCTAGGGCTAGAAGGGGTGTGGCTGCACGCTGGAAGGTTCCACAAACTAAGTTTAAGGGAGAGTATAGCAATGTTGTCAAGGAATTTGTGCCGTTTAGGTTTAAGGAGGAGTTTTAGGAGGAATACTGCTCTGATGGCAAGGAGGTAAAGTAATGGAGGCCCTTCAAATGTTGTGTACGGAAATCTGCTCTATGCAGAGAGAATATGGATAAAGTGTAATGGAAACAGACATGAGTCCAAGCAGAAATCCAGAATATAAGCTTAAAGCCCCGCGACACAAACCCGCCCAGACGAAAAGAACAGCTCTTGCAGCCCTAAAGATTTACCTTCTATATCAACGGCATGTGTAAGCACCGTCTGTCCACCCCTCAACCACTTGCTTTTGGAGAAATTACACCTTGGAATTTCCTTATCCGATAGGTAATGATGCAAGTAATAATAGCATCGACCTTGTCCTCTTCTCATCAATGATGTGATGCACTTTGCCTCGTGTATTCGAATCACCGTATCGCCACAACAATTGGGATAATCATAATAGCTCCCTGTCCTGAAAAGCTTCTGGTAGAGCTCGCTATCGTTACTGTATTTCTTGTACTGCTTTTGTTTATTCGTCAGCTTGTTGCCTCAGTGCCGATCATAAGATGAGGTTGAGAAAGCGCAGATGCTCTGCGGAGGACAGAGTGCAAGGCGAATAATTAGGCACCAGCATACACGTCGCAATCGAGCCGGCGGTCTTCACGAAGAAAATACCATTTTGCGCATCCAGTAGACTTATCATGATATATCTGCTCTTCCTTCTTTCCTTTATGATTAAAACGGTGAGGCTATAGATGCTGCGTGGCAGACTACGTAGACGTCTGCTTGGCTGCAAATCAACGGTCCAATCGATTTAATGCAGCGCAGATTCGAAGCAGTCCGTGGCGTCGAGCGCATTTCTAGTATGCAAAATATGATAATTCAAGCCGTCAAAAGTAGCAAGGTACAGATATCTCAAGGCCTAGGGCCAGAACTTGACGTTGCGGCCGAAAGCAGGCCTGACACAGTCTCTCTTTCCTGGTGTAGTATAAGGCAACCACAATGGCGCCTTTCATTGTACACTTCTCTTTCTGTCATTTTCTCTATTCTTTGGGTTGTGCGCCTCTAGTATGCAGAATGCAAGCACGCGTATGATTTTGATGGTGTAGGAGAACATAACTAAAAGCCGGAGTAACCCTGAAAGCAAGGGGCCATTACATCTTATCTGATCCGTGTTATCTGATCTGTATTTTTACAAGCCATCCGGTACCGGACTTTATCAATCTGATAATCTGCCGACTCCACTCCTCGGCCTCCAACCGGGATCAAAAGGGAGGAGGGAAAGCCACGATTGCATGAAAACTCTTCCTACAGATCTTGGCGCCTAGTCACGCTTGTAGAGGTAATTTCGGTCTCTCGGCATGCCTGCTTGCGCCTCAATAATGGGGCCTGCTTGTCTTGCATTGCTGCCGGTCTAAAGATCGCTGCGGAAAACCACGGGCGTTTACAAGTTCCAGCAGTATGAGAACAAAACTAAATAAAATAACAATAAAAGATGTGAGAAACACTGAGTGGTTGTGGAGCTTGGGCTAATTTGCTGGAACCATTCCAGTCATGCGTGTCCTCAGACGCGTAGTCTGCGTCATGGAAACAGCCTATCGTGATCTTTACAACCTTGCTCCGATGCCCGCAGACTACCGGACCCTGGAATTGAGCTGAAAGAAGAGTGGAGACCTACGACGTTGTCGAACGTCAGACTTCTAACAAATAGGGGTGGCCCCCAGGCTCGGGCCTCTATTACAGCTGCATTCAAGACAGATGGTCTCTGGTTCTTCTAACACCACGAAAGCAAGATGTTTCCGTCTCGGTTACCAGCCGTTCAGTACCCGGTCCGACCACGACATTTGGCTCGCTACATTTGGAAAGATCTGTTACTCCAACCCCATACTCGACCGTTAAGTCTCTTGCAAACCCCACGTCACCAAACACTTGGGACCGGGGCGAGTCTGCGAAGATTCCGATGTGTTCAACAAAACCACCGCAACGTGTCAACTACAGGTCAAATGCTAAAGAGCATAAGGAGTCAGGCTCCTGAAGCTCCGAGTCGGGGCCTTGCGGTTGGGTCCCTGTACCGGTAAGTAATCCTTGTACGACCCAGCGTAACTGCGATACAAGCGGGTCCGTTAGATTGATAACATCCGTTTTGAGCCGACTCAGTCCACGCATGGGTTTAAGTCTGGACTCTCGCTCTCTCCTTGTTACTCACATCCATCCCTTGGTGTCCTTCTTTCATAACTTTTCTCCTCCCTCTCTCTGCTACGATCCTAGTTGAGTCAAGACTTGGCTGAGCTGAATTGACCACTGGAGATGTCTAGCTTCGAGCAAGCCCAACCCTTCAAAGTCCTCATCCTCGGCGGCTCCTATGCCGGCCTCGCAGCAGCCCTGAACCTAGTCGACCTCTGTCACGGCAGACGGCACCGATTCTCCATTACTGAAGGGGACAACGGCACCGGGAAGAGAATTCCCGTACAGGTGACCATCGTCGATCCCCGTGACGGCTTCTGTACGCGCTTTGACTCCTATATTTTTCTCTACCTGATCAAATACTTAACAGCCAAATAGACCATCTGATCGGCCAGCCCCTAGCCCTCTCCTCCCAAGAATTTGCCGAGTCTTTTTGGATCAAATACACCGAGATCCCCGCCCTCCAAACGCCTGAGATCCGCTGCGTACAGGGTAGCATCGACTCCCTGGACTGCACAGCGAAGACAGCCACAATTGGAACCGAAAGCGGCACCATCCAAGAAAAATATGATTACCTGATTGCCTGCACCGGACTGCGTCGCGAGTTTCCAAGTGCTCCGCGCTCGCTTACGCGGGAAACGTATCTCGCCGAGACGGCGGAAAATCTAGCGAATATCCGTGGTGCAGAAAAGGGGGTTGCTGTTATTGGGGGTGGTATGTCCTCTATCTCTATTTCATGTGCAAAGAAATCCGGATGGAATCTAATTACGGTGGGACAGGAGCCGTCGGAATCGAAATCGCCGCCGAATGCAAGATGCTGCATCCTGACACCTCCGTAACCCTAATTCATTCCCGCACCTCCCTACTTTCATCGGAGCCCCTCCCCGCCGAGTTCGCCTCCAAGGCCTTGGAGGTACTCCGCGAGAATGGCGTGAACGTCATTCTCGGCGCCAGAGTCACCTCCATCACAGAGAAAAACCCAGCCCAGCCTCAAACCCTGACCCTCTCCAGCAATGAAACCCTAACCGCCAGCCACGTCATCAACGCCGTCTCTCGCTATACTCCCACAGCACCTTCTTTCCTACCCGCCTCGATCTGTGACGAACACGGCTACATCCGCATTACACCAACCCTTGAATTCCCCTCTGACTCGGTACTCCCAGCTTCCGTTGCAGGAGACCACTACGCAGCCGGCGACGTCGCACGGTGGTCCGGCGTCAAGCGCGCAGGCGCCGCAATGCACCAGGGCCACTATGCGGCGCGGAACATCCACCAGAAGCTTATGCAAAAGGTGTACGGCACGACGCCGGAATTTGTGAGGCTAGATGAGGTTGAGCCCGGGATGGGATTGGCCGTAGGCAAGAGGGCCGTTGCGTATTTCCCCAGTATGGGGTTGAGTGAGGGCGAGGAGACAAGGGAGCTGTTCTTCCAGGGAGATCTGGGATTTATGAGTATGTTTCCTCTTTATTCTTTTGCTTTTTCCCTTTTACGTTTGATTTCTTTGTATAAGAGAAGGTGGCTAACGACACTATTACGTATAGTTTGTTACAAGTGGATGCAGCTGGGGACGCCGATGCCGCCGCCTGTTGCTGATGCTCCTACTTCTACTCCAGAAGACAAGCATGTTAGTGTTGCGACGACGTCGAGGACTGTGGAGGCTACTGCTTGAGTTCACCCCTGCACTCCTGTCTGAACCTCGCCTGGTTGGGAAAATTGTCATTTTATATACTGAGGGAGGGTCTTTGGTTTCGTATTTTCGTTTCGGTTGTTTGCTTTAGTTAGGGTATTACTTCTTTTCTATTAGGGCTTGGTTTACTTTTTTCTAAAGTTCGTATTTTTTTTGTTTTTTTCTCCGTCTTATCAAATTCCCATCCGTTGAGATTTTATCAATCTATAATTTTGTCACTTATTAAGAGATATTTTCACTCGACAAGAACCCTGCATCTTCGGTCGTGAGTTCCTCTCAAGCCTCTTCAAGAGACGTATTCGCTCGGAAACTCTAGGTAACTGGACCTGCCTTTGTCTGCGCCAGTAAATCTCCGTTCAGTTTGTTCAAGCACGACAATGTCAAGTCTAGCCATGTTGACGATCCTAAACTGCCCCAATATTCATTGACCAGGGATCACTGGAACTGTCTCAGTCACAAGTGACCTTTGACCCACAAGCGATTGATTCGACCCCTGACAGTTGCAGCTTCACCCACCGATGGCGCGAGTGCGCAGTTTCCTTTACGCTGCTACGTGGGGGTTAGTACCCTGTAATGCCCGTAAAATGGTTACAATGTTTCCAATCAGATAAGATCGCCGACCTCGCTTGCACACTCTTTTCTGCAGCCAAGAGCCCAGCCAAGAGGACCAAGAGACTAGGGTCTTGGTAGCAAGCAGTAGTAGAGAGTATTTAGCCTTGGCCTTCTGCACCTGCTGGCCTGCTCTTACAGCGGGTCCGATTAAATCCTTCTTCTTCTTTTTAGCTTGGCCGTCCGTTCCTTTCTGTCTCTGTTTGGTTCGCAATGGGGGAACGAACAGCAGAGGCCGAGGCCGAGAAGCCCAGTGTATGTCCCTTGATCCTTTCCCAATCCCAAGCTCCTGTCTGTGTCTGTCGGTGGCGGGATGGAGACATAGAAGAGAAGCGCTAATTGCAAGGATTGGACGGGAACAGCTCTTCACGCGTTGCACCACATTCACTCGTCTCCTATTCTATGGCAGTCCCTCCCTGAAAGAAGTCCTCGTGTTGCTCACGGGCCTAATCTCCGCCATTGCTTCGGGGATTCCCTTCCCTATAATGGCGATTGTATTCGGCCAGCTCGTCGACGAGATGAACTCATCTACATGCAATGCAACGCCCGAAAACGCAGACTCATACCAGTCCAGCATCAACTCCAAGGTCCTACAGATCGTCTATATTGGCATCGCGTATTTCGTCCTCATATATATCTATGTCTTTTGCTGGAATATCTCAGGAGAGTGGCTTGCGCAGCGGCTGCGCGAGAGATACTTCCAGAGTCTCTTGCGGCAGGACGCGGGGTTCTTCGATACCTTGGCGCCGGGAGAGGCTTCATCACGGATTACTGGCGATATCAGTACGATCCAGCAGGGGACGAGTGAGAAGGTAGGGATTGTACTCAACAGCATTGCGTTCTTTGTGACGAGTTATGTGGTCGCGTTTATCAAGGACGCCCGGTTGGCCGGAATGCTTGTCTCCCTTGCACCTGCGTACCTGATCATGTCGTTGGCCGGAGGGTACTTTGTGCGGAAGTACTTCGGGCGTGCTCTGGAGTGCATGGCGGCTGCGTCGGCCGTTGCGCTAGAGGCGTTCAGCAATACGATGCTTGTGCATGCGTTTTCGGCGGGTGCGAGGCTTGAAGAGCGCTTCATCGAGCATCTGGGACCTGCCCGGGTCGCGGGGATTCGCAAGTCAATCGCGACAGCAACGCAGGCGGGCTTACTGTACTTCATTGCATTCTCGGCAAATGCGCTGGCATTCTGGCAGGGGTCGATGAAGATTGCGGGCGCGGTTGAGAGGGGTGCGGAGGGGGTCACTGTGGGAAATACGTATACTGTGATCCTGGTGCTGGTTGATGCGAGTTTGATATTGAGCCAGGTTGCGCCGTTCCTGCAGACCTTTGATGCGGCGGCCGTGGCGTTCAAAAAACTGGAGAGAGATATCGAGAGGCCGAGTCCGATTGATGGGACTGCTGATGCTGGCCTTGTTCCGGTGGGAAAGATAGAGTCGGATATTGAGTTTCGCAACGTCTCGTTTCGATTCCCTTCAAGGCCAGATAAACCGATCCTGCAGGATCTGACGCTTCGCATTCCGGCAGGCAAGCAGACGGCGCTTGTCGGGCTGAGTGGCAGCGGCAAGTCGACTGTCGCGGGCTTAATCACGCGGTTTTATGATGCTGAGGAAGGGCAGGTGATGGTTGGGGGCCATGACGTGCGCGAGCTGAATGTCCGCTTTCTGCGCAGTGCTATTAGTCTTGTCCAGCAGGAACCTTGTCTGCTCGACCGGTCCATATTGGAGAATATTGCTCTTGGGCTGGTGAACTCCTCGGCACATGTGCACTTGATGGATGTGCTGAAGAGCAGTGCCTTGGAGGATATAGCCACTGCTATTCGGGAGAAAGGCTTGAGTCTCAGCCACGCCATTGACTTGCAACCCAGCAACAAAGAGCAGATCCGTGAGATTGTGACCTTGGTCGAAACAGCAGCCGGCCTAGCAGACGCAAGCAACTTCATTAACAAGCTCGACCACGGCTACGCAACAATGGTCGGATCAAGCGGGAACCTCATCAGTGGGGGCCAGAAGCAGCGTATCTCCATTGCCCGAGCGTTGGTCAAAAGCCCCCAGATCCTTATCCTTGATGAAGCCACCGCATCTCTGGATTCCGCTACGGAAATACGCGTGCAGCAGGCCTTGGAGGCGGCTGCTGCTGGACGCACTCTGGTCACCATCGCTCACCGACTCTCGACGATCAAGAATGCGGATAACATCATTGTGATGAGGCAGGGAAAGCTCATTGAGCAGGGCTCTCATGCAGAGCTTCTTGCGGCGGATGGAGCATATGCGGAGCTGGTGAGGTTGCAGAATCTCAATATCAACGCTTCGCAAGATAGTGCGTCTTCGTCTACTCGGCCGTCATTGGACAGTACGGCGCTTGAGAAGGAAAGAAACGCAGAAGTGACCTCGGTGCAAGACGACGAAAGCTCCTCTCCATCACCTAAGGAGAAGCCCACAGACGAAGAACCAGTTACTACCGAGCGCTCTGTCAGTTCTACATCTAAGGCCATTGCCTCCCTCTTCCGTCCGTACTCGCTAGCCCTCCTCGTAGCCATCACTGGTGCTGTCGTCATCGGAGGCACATACTGCGGTTCTGCTGTCATATTCGGCAATGTCGTGGGCAAGCTAAGCTCGTGCGAGACAGCAGAATCCATCCGCCACGCAGGAGAATTCTGGGGGCTCATGTTCTTCGTCCTGGCTCTGATCGAGTTTTTCGCAAATCTCATCAGCTGGTCCCTCTTCGGCTGGATCGCGGAGCAGCTCATCTATAAAGTCCGCGTGCTCTCACTGCGCTCCATCCTCGAGCAGAAGCTGGAATGGCATGAAGCGCGCACACCCTCCGGCCTCCTCTCACTCATCGTCAAGGACAGCAACGCGCTCAATGGCCTCACAGGATCCGTCATCTGCACGATCCTCAGCATCCTCGTCAACCTCTTCGCCGCCATTACCATGACCCACATCATCGCCTGGAGAATTGCTCTCGTTTGTCTCTCCGTCGTGCCACTCCTCTTGGGCGCAGGGTTCATGCGCGTCTCAACCCTAGCTCGCTTTGAGGAGCGCCACAATGACGCCTTCGCCCGCTCGCTAGGCATAACCGTCGAAGCCGTGACATCCATCAAGACCGTCCATGCCCTCGCCATCGAGTCCGAAGTTCTTTCCACCTACCGCCGTTCCCTGCAGGCCCCCATGCGCGAGATAACAGGGCAATCCGCCTTCACCAACCTCTGGCTCGCCGTCGGCTACGGGCTCAGCAACTTCGTCTATGCGCTTGCCTACTGGTGGGGCGCGAAGCAGATCATCGCTGGCCACTACACGCAGACACAGTTCTTCATTGTTCAACTGGCCCTGCTCGTCTCGTCCCAGCTTTGGGGGCAGATGTTTGCTTTGGCTCCAGATGTGTCTCGCGCTGTGCAGGCCACCCGCCGGCTCCTGAATTTGCTGGACCTAGGCTCAACAAAGAGACTCTCCGATCCTATTATACCCCCTCACTCGGCGTCAACAGATATTGAAGCAACCTCGCACCCATCCGAAAAGCCCCCTCCTCCTGACCCATCAGGCACGCAGTCCGGCCTCAGCGTCTCCTTCAAGCAAGTTCACTTCACCTATCCCGCCCGCCCAGACACCCAGGTCCTGCACGGACTAGATCTCACCATCTCCGCAGGGCAATTCGCCGCGCTTGTCGGGCCCTCCGGCGCTGGGAAGTCAACCATAATATCCCTTATCGAACGCCTTTACACACCCAGTTCCGGAACGATCGAGCTTGGCAACCGCAACATCGCAGACATGGACATCTCCTTCCGCGACGAGATTGCCTATGTCCCGCAACACTCTGTTCTTTTCGACGGATCTATCCGGTTCAATCTAGAACTCGGTGCGCGGCCGAACCAGTCCCTTACACAAAATGAGATCGAAGAAGCGTGTAAGCTTGCTAATATCCACGATACGATTAGGTCTCTACCAGACGGGTACGAGACAGCCGTTGGACCGAACGGTGACAGACTAAGCGGTGGTCAGAAGCAACGTCTTGCAATTGCAAGAGCGTTACTGAGAAGGCCGAGACTGTTGCTACTGGACGAGTCAACGAGTGCGCTGGATGCGGAGAGTGAGCGATTGCTGCAGGATGGGCTGGAGAAGGCAGCGAGAGGAATCACGGTTATTGCAATTGCACATCGGCTGTATACAATTCGGAAGGCGGATGTTATCTTCCTCATCGAGGAGGGGAGGTGTGTGGAAAGAGGGTCGCATACGGAGTTGATGGAGAGGAGTGAGAGCTATCGTGTTAATGCACTGAATCAGGCTGTGGATGGTTAGATAGGATCACATGGCTTAAGGTATTTATTGCTTATATATAGACGATAGGACACAGTTTCGGATTGGTTAGCATGCATATAGAACACTAATACAGCACCCGTCTAGTTTCCAAACTTGCCATACTCCTTTTAGCTGCCAAAGCAGAGCCGAGCGATGCCTGAAATCATTCTTGTTCATCGCCACGACCACACTTCCCTTGTAACCAAAGCATCCATAGCATAAACGTAAAGGAGAAGAGAAAATCACCTCAACACGCCACCGACACCCGCCCAACCCAGCACAAACCCACTAAGGGCCTCCCCAAGCACGCCACCTCCAAACCACACATCCCTCCAAGCACCCTTCCGCAGACCACTCCCTGCATCCTTAACAACGCCATCTTTTTGCAGCAAAAGACCCTCGATTTCTCCTCCCGCGCCAGGAAAGTACCCACCTGCGCCTTTGCTCGCTGATCGGTAGAGGAGCGCGAGATGGAAAAGACCAGAGACTGTGACTGTTCCGAGGAAGTAGAAAATGAAGCCGGTAGCGGATTGAAGCGCTAGGATTCCCGCTGTTAAGCCGAGGAGGAAGGATGTTAGGGAGTGGAGCTGGGTAAGGACCTGGAGTTGACCTCGTTAGTTCAGTTTGGCTTTAACGGCATAGGAGGTGGGACTGACTCGGTTATTGTGTTGGACGGATTCGGGAACGAGCGGGTTGATGAGAAGGGAGAGTTCTTGTTTAGTTGGCGGCATTTTGGCGGATTCCGATGCTGGTGTGAGTACAGAATCGAGAGGCAGATGTTGGTTAGGAGATAGTATAGGTCCGCAAAAGGTGAAGTTATTCGGGAGATTCTGCCAGAACAGTCCGCTTTCAGATAGCTTTAGCTTCTACTGTTGAACTAGAGAGCAGCTAAGTGACGGTAGCCAATTGTACATATATTTATCACTATTGCACTCAACATTACGTGCTCGTCGTAATTATTTGGAACGCTTGAGACACAGCCGGGTCCCTCAACTCGCCCCTTCATCACATCACATCCATCAAACGGTACATACAACAACATACAATCAATCAGCTCTCAGGCTTCCACTGGCTGGCCAGCAGGTGTCCGGCCCGGACGCAGTAAGCGTTCTCCTCCAAGATCGTTCATAGGAAATAACGGATCCTGCCACTTATGCCCAAAGCCAATCTAGTCAAATTAATGCAGCAAAGCGAATGTAACATAAATAAAAGAGAGGAATGTCCAACGCAAATTGTCAACCATGTGTATATCATGCCGTAGCATTATCGAGTTTTCCTTCGGCCTTGGCTTCCTTGACTTGCTCAAAGACCTGGGACCCAATTAGTTATAGTTTGAGGACTATATCAACGCAAAACTCACCTTGAGCATTTTGTTCCTGGCACCGAGCGCATTGACACCGCGCTCTTCTAGCTGCTTGTCGTTGAGCTCAATTAGCTCGGTCCATTTCAGGTCTTTCAGGTTATCCGTGTACTTGTGCAACCGCAAGGAACGCAGCCAGCTGGGAATATCCTTGAGAAGGTTCGGGTCCGTAGGGTCCTCTGGTGGCTTCGAGCTGCCACGACGGCCACGAGGAGAACGACCTCGGGTAATCTCAGAGTGGTCAGAAAGATAGCCCTCGTGACCAGTCAGGCCAAACTGACCCATGCCAAGCGCGCCCAAGCCATTGCCAATGAGCGGGTTGTTCGGGTCGTATGCAGTTAAGAATCCGTTGTTTTGGGGAGAAGTGAACCCCATGGGACCCAAGGCGCCACCCTGCATAGCAATACCGGGCGATGTCGGGCGCGACCGGTGACCCGCCATCGCCGCCTGTTGTTGGGCTTGCAAAGCGGCGAACTGCTGGGCATTCAGAAGCTGTCCAGCGACAGGAAGTCCTGGGCTAGCCAGACCTCCCTGAATGGATTGTGCTCCAGTATTATTTGAAGTGTTCTTTCCTTGGCCATCATTCGACCGAGCGCGACGGTACTTGCGAGCGTCATCCAGTGCGATGCGGTTGTTCACGGTCGACAGAGCAGCCAGCTTCATTGCTGTAGCATTAGCCACCATATCAGATCCCTGCTGATGCGGTGCTCCAAGCTGCGAGCCAAAGGTTGCAGTCATTGGGGTGTTGGTCATGGAAGCCCAGCTAGCATTAACATTATACGGTGACAGCAACGGAGCCTCGATCTCAGGAGCAGGAATGGTCGCAGTCTGACTTGTGGGAAGAGGAGAGCGCAAGCCAGACTGGTTGAATTGCCCCATAGACTGCTGACCAGAAGACGACTTGGGCCGAGCAATCGGTGGCTGAGGCTCTGACGCACCGCGCTGAGCCCACGGCGACACCGGTGCCTGGCTCAGGTTGTCTGCACTGTTGTCAGGTGCAGAGATAGTGGGTGCAACAAAAGATGTCCGCTCGTTGAATACCGCGCTGTTCCTGTTGGACGGCGGCGCATTTCCCGTCTGTTGAGTGAATTCGGCCTTCTTTTTCGCAATAGCTGCAGCTGCATCGGGAAACATGGCATTGATGGTTGAAGAGTCGAGACCAGAGTTGCGTTTGGCGCCCGGTGAAGGAGGAGGGCGACCCAGAGAGTTTCGAGAACTGTCGACATTGAGCTTTGACATGGCATCGTTCAGACGGTTGGACATGGCGTCTATCCCTGTTAGACACTGATATGGACATTTGACTTGATGACCAAAAATACATACCCTTCTCTCCGAAGTTTGCAGGGGATAGCAGGCCCGACATCGGGTGACTTTTTGCCATTTGCTGCAAAACTTGAATGAAAAACCGAATTTGCACCTGAGTAGTCTGCTGCAACAGAGCATACAGGGCAGCGGTCCGCTCCGCTTCACTCAATACACGAAACCACTGCTCTATGGCACTAAGTTCATCCTTGAAGTCCTGGTCTAGCGTCGCCGCAGCCATTTCCTCCAAAGTGGTTTCGTACTGGTCAATATCTGCCAGCCACTGTTGAGCTGCCCGATCCAGAGGATCCTCCGCATTTCCAGGCGTTTGCGCCTGCTGATTGAAGTATACCTCAGACGCAGGCCGGATACTGCGGGAGGAGAGAGGAGAAGGAAAACCGGACATGTCGGCAGACGCGCGGAGCTGGTGGGTAGCTAGATTCCGAGACGACGAAGGAGGCCGAAGAGAAGATTTGGAAGCTTCCGGGGTGCTATTGCGGTTGCCGATAATATGACTAGCCATGAAGACGATGATTGCGGTTCAGGACAAGTCGCCGGTTGATAAATGGTTCGTAGGGCTTTCGTTCGCGGGCTTCGGTGACTAATAGATACAGAAAAGATAGATATTACTGCAAAACACCTGCAGCACCTGCTGAGTTTGCGTAGGATTGTCGAAGCCTTGAGCGGAACGACTCTAGAGCCGAATTAGAGTGCGTGTACTAAGATTAAGAATGACGGCGAAGCGATCTCGCTAAAGGAAGGTCGCTAGCGTTGCTTTTGTCGGAACTTGAAGTGCGAGAACCCAACCGCGAATACTAGACGACGTCGATTGAGGCACAGACCAGTCCAGTGGCTGCACTACTTGACTCGGATTCTGGAGAGAAATCGAATCGAAAGGGCATCAAAGGAGTTGACTGAAGACGGCAGAACAAAGAAGACGGCTGAGAGAAAGCGGGTGGTAGAACGGGTCGTCCACAGCAGTCACTTGCAACAGCGTGAGGTTCTATGCGTCCTTCTAGTCGTGCTTTTTTGTTCTGATCTCGATTTTTTTTAATCTTTGTCGTAACGAAAGGATGTCAGGAGACCTGCAACAGTGTGTCAAACACAGATTGACAGCGAGTCCTGAAGCATCAATCAAAAAGGGGGAACAGTGCGACGAAGGAGGGGGCGAGAGTTGAGCAGACGAAAAGGAAAGTAAGAAAAAGACAGAGAGAAGGCGACCAAGTGGGAAACGGAGGGGTGACGAAGAAAAAAGGGAAGCGAAGAGGATGAGTCTCGCCAGAGTCGCCGGAGGAGGAGAAACAAGATTGAACCCGAAGACTCGAGCCGACTAAATTTAACAATGTGCACAATCTTTATGAAGAATATTAGTCAGCCTACCATGAGCACGCTTGTCCGCTTTGAGAACTGTCACTGGATGCCGAATGAGGAACTTCGAAATCCACGTCTTCCTTCTGCTCTATTTTCTCTTCCGTCTTTCTGTTGTTCTCACCTCCTTAGTTTCTGCTTCTCTCTTCTCAGGCCGGTGCGTCATTATATTATTATGACCCCGAGAATCTAGCCTCTGAAGTCTAGACTCGTCGCTCAGACCCATCGTCCAATGATGGTCGCCAGAGTATGATAACAAGCCAAAATGGACTACTTCGGCGAGGATGACCCCAGTCATAGCCCCCATCTCGGGGAGATTGCCTATCCTGACATTGATGAAACCGTCCATTACCCATGGCAAGGGAGCCGGCAATCCTTCTCGCACGAGGCTTCGGCCATAGACCCGCGCCTGTACAAAGACTTATTCTCAGGGGGCGAGTCCCAGGAGCCTGCACAGTCCGCAGCTGATGAGAAGAAATCTACGCCCGAAGAAGAACAGTCTCTAGAGTTGAACAGATCTGACGAATCATCCAGTTTTGAAGCATCGTCTGAAGAGGAAACATCGTTAGTACTGCAAATGTCTCAGTCTAAATAAGAGCTAACAACTGCAGGGAGGACCTTTCGGATGACGATTTCCAGGGCTCAGACCAAGAAGATGGATTTCGTCGACGCCGTCGACGCAGAGGTCGATTCTCCGGTCGATATGGCGCCCGTGGTGGTAAAGGAATCAAGAGAGGTCCCCGCAAACCGGTAGAACCCAGTCCGGAATTCAAGCTTTTGCACTCGGAGGCAACATCTGCTTTCATTGATGGGGACTATGACCGCGCAACCGACCTTGTTAGGCGTGCTATCCAGGTCAATCCTGAGATGTTTGCCGCTCACTCATTGCTCTCAGAGATTTTCCTAGCCCAAGGCGAGAAAGAAAAGGCTGTGACAGCACTGTTCAGTGGCGCTCACACTCGGCCAAGAGATACGACAGTGTGGCTGAAGGTGGCTAGGATGATCATGGAACAGGCAGGCGACGACAGACAAGCTGTACTGAACGACGTCCTCTACTGCTATAGTCGCGTGCTTGAAATTGATCCCCAAAACCACAACACCCGCTTCCAGAGAGCTGCCCTTTATCGGGGCTTAGGTCACAATGGACGAGCGGTAACCGAGTATGAAAGAATTCTTAGGGATCTTCCTCACAATGTCCGAGCACTACGGCTCCTTACAGATACCCTTTCCGAGCAAAATCAATATCAAAAAGCGCTTGATTATTGGTCAGAGAGCATACAGCACTATATGGCGCAGGAGCCTGAGGAGACCCCAGAGTTCACGTGGTCTGATGCTAATATCTACATCGAGCTTTATACGTACTTGGGACGGCATGCTGAAGGGCTCAAAGCTGCGAAAGCGGTGTCACGATGGTTATTAGGGCGCAAAGACGACATCATGTGGGATAACTTTGACGAGGATGATCGCGAATGGGACCACGCCGACTTCCCTCGAAGGATCAAAGCAGATGGTTATATCCCAAAACGGTGGCCGCCGGACACGTATGGCCCAGGTTTACCTCTTGAATTTCGCGTAAAACTCGGTCTTTTCCGTTTGAAACTACCGGAGCGGCACGTCGATGAAGCTCTTGTAAGTCTTTATCGAAGTCCTTTCTTGTTCTTTACTAATCCAGTTCAGCATCACTTCAGATGGCTAAAACCGGAGGATACCTCGGAGGGGTCTCTCCTTTACGATTACGGTGACCTCTTCCGAGAAGCAGCCGACGCGCTCAAAGACGCTGAGATGTTCGAGGACGCCCTTCGATTCTATAGGCCGATTCAGAAAACCGAGTACGCAGATGTCAGCTTCTTCATGGCCATGGGAGATTGCTTCAGGTCTCTAGGCGAACTGGAAGACGCAGAGAATTGCTATTTGACTGTTGCAGAACATGACACAAGCAATATTGAATCTCGAGTTCAGCTTGCCAAGTTATACGAAAGCATCGGAATGACTGAGCAAGCGCTCAAATATGTCAACGACGCCGTCCTACTAGGAAGGCAGGAGCATAGAAGTAATCGCCGACGGAAGGATACCCGGCTTGAAGAGCTCGCAAGGGAGTTCAAGTCGGCGAATGTAGCCGAGCCCGAAGACCAGTCTGTTGAATTTGCAGCAACCCTTGGTAGCAAGGGTGAGGCAGAGAGGACCGAAAACATACAGTTTCTGTTCAAGAAGCTGACGCAATTGGAGCCGAAACTCCAAGCTGGGGACGCCGAAGCCACAGAGGACTGGCTAGATATTGCTGACGCTCTACTGCGTGAATTTCGTTCCAACAGAATCTTCTACCCGCTTCAACGCAACGTGGTCTTCCTCGGTTATAGTAGCAAGGTGGGCAAGGACGCACTTATGGATGAATTGCAAGAAATGGCGAATCGGCTTCAGGAGTCATTAGGTGTGATACGTCCGATAGTGTTCACGTCCGGTTTTAGCTAACTTCGCATAGGGGTCGATGAGGAATTTCCGCAGTCTACAATCCCTACAGACTACCATGGCATCAGTTTCGACGAATGGCTTGATCTATTCCTGCAGTATGCCCTAACGGTGGCTGGTCAAGGTGAATTTGGTGAAGCGTATGACACTCTAGGAGCCGCTGCAGACGCGAGTGTTTGGTACCACTCTAAGGACAGCTCAAGATTGATTCATGTGTGCTGGTTCAGTAAGTATCCTGATTGACAACCCCCAGCAGCAGCTGATTGACATGTTAGCTTGTGCACTCCGGCTCCAAGACGAAGAAACCCTCGCCAACGAAGCTCGCTGGTTTATCAAGGAGTACCAATTTGTAACAGACACATACCGCCTGTTTGCCATGCTTAGCTGTCTCAGCGGTGACCCTCACCGATCTCTCTTCCACTCATCCCCCCTGATGAAGTTCATGCTCCGGCAGATAAAAGCCATAGACTTTACCCTCCCCGACCACATCGCCGGCGCCCGCCATACCAAAGCCATCCGAGAATCAATCTACAAGGAACGAGCAGCCTTATCAACAAAAGACGAGAAGGGAGACCCTATCCCAGCAGAGGAAATGGACGTAGCCCTACTTGTCCTCTACGGCCACATCCTCTACTCAGGAAACAGCTTCTATCCAGCCCTCAACTACTTCTTCCGCGCGTACGCACTCGACGACAAGAATCCGGCTGTACTTCTTTCAATAGGCCTCTGCTACATCCACCACTCCATGAAACGACAGTCCGAGAACAGGCACTTCCAAATCATGCAAGGCCTCTCCTTTATGAACGAGTACAAACGCCTCCGCGAACGCAAGGGTACGCCCCTTGTCGAGAGGCAGGAGATGGAATTTAACTTCGCCCGTGTTTGGCATACCCTCGGCCTTGCGCATCTAGCAGTAGAAGGATACCAACGCGTCCTGGACCTCGGCAAAAAGATACAAGCGCAATCCCAAGCAAAACAGTTTCCTACTCCTGCTCAAGCCGCCAATGGGGCGCAAGCAGACGATAACGATGCAGACATCTCAATGCCTGACGTCGACTCCAATGTCAATATAGACGTCAATGTTGATCGGGCCACCCACAGTGTGGAGGTGAAACCGCAATCGCAGTCACAGCCTGTCGTAGAAAACTTCTCCCGCGAAGCAGCAGTTGCCCTGCAACAACTGTACGCTCTCAATGGCGACTTCCAGTCCGCACAGGCGGTCACTGCGGCTTGGCTTGTGATCTGAGCTTGGGTAACTTTGAGTTACCATCAAGGCTACATGCGAACAGAAACAAGACAACAGAGGACGCATTATCATCCTGATACAGAGTACGCAATGCTCTCTTGCGTCCCCTCATCTTCTCCCATCCAATAAGGCCTAAATATTCAGATACATTCTCTGCGCTCCTATCTACTCCGTAGTACGGCGTACAGAGTACAAAAACGGGGATGATGTGCAAAGACTTGCCACCCCCTCCCACATATCAGCAGAGCATTCAAACGACCAAGCAGCCAACCAACAGACCCAAATCCTAATTCAAAGGCGTAATAGAAGGATGAGACTCATATCATGTGTGGCGTGGGCCCCTGTTAGTGCATGCAGCATGACGTGGGAGGTAGCGGAGATCAGCATTTAGTTGACCTCAGGGCCCAGGGTCATGGCGCACGCCGGCGGAACCCGGAGGAGATTAGGCCAACAGGTTATACCCTGACACCATCATTGTAGGGTTGGTTTGGTTAAATGATGAAGCATGATGGGGTCTTCAAATTTCAAACGCGCGATAAAGTAGCAGGAATCTATAATAATGTTGCTACTCTGTCCGTAAGTCATCAACCCGATGGACTCATAGCAAAAGAAATTCGAGACTTGAATCGGAAGTCAATCCCAGATTACCGCTGAAACAATATAAATGAGAATCAATATACATGGTTTGTTAAGCCAAAATCATACGCTTAAACTTTATTGTACAACAGAATTAGACTCCTACTCGAGTGCACGCACGAGACCCAAACGAAGAGACTACAAATCGCCACCATCTCTATAGAGGTCAGGATCATCAAAAAAGACAGCCGACTGCCTCCTCATTTCTTCAAGGTTAAACAGGCTTGAAAAACTCCCGCGCCTTTCTGCTGTCCCTGTACCAACTCTAGTTTCAGCCCCAGCACCCCCTTGCCTAGGAGGCACTACATAATTATCGTCTACGGAGCTGTTCTCAGCAGATGCGACAGCATCATCAGAGAAATCTGAGAAGCCCTTGCCGTAAGCGTAGCCGTATTCAGAGCTTCGCTCGGGAAAGTTACGGTTGAGACGCTCTTCTCTCGGGTCGGTATTCTTCTCATTTGCACCGCTAGCTCCATCTTCAAGCGGAAATGGCCGTATCGACGTAGCACTAACACCCTGCCCATCAGCCGAGAAACGATGTAGACCTTCCAGAATAGCGTATTCGATCTTGAGTCGATTCTTGATAAACTGGATTTTGGGAAAGGTGCTTTGCTGGCCTGTGCGGAGCATGCGAGCAAGTCGCTCAGGGCTGGGATCGGAGAGAATGTGGTAGAAATCTGACGGGACTGTCTTCGGCCAGATTGTGACAGTACCGCTGAACTTCTGCAGCCAGATCTCGCTCCAGTCTTGCCCCATAGGGCGGGGGAGGAGCTCGAGGTGGCGGAGGACTTTGAGCCATTTGTTTAGATCGAGTTTGATGTACTGTTCTATGGCGGATCCGAGGAAGCCGCCGCGCCAGCCCCGGCCTTTGCGGTGCGTTACTGGGCGGCCGACGGCGCCGCGGGAGCTAAAGAAGAAGAGGTTTATGTGAGGGTTTACCTGAGGTAGATGTTAGAAGGATATTCGAGGTTATTGAGCGAAGTTTAGCTTACCTGCGAGACGATGGTGAAGTTGACGTTGAAGTGTAGATTCAGCGCTTTGATGGGGATGTCCGTTCGCAGACTTCCATCCTTCCATTTGTGGCCGAATGAGTACGGCGCGAGGGTACCGTCGCGTTTCTTCGTCATCAGGACCACCGGATTCAAGATTCCAGGAACCGCCGCGGACGCAAGTACGGCGCTCCAGATGACGCAATTAGGCGATGTCAGATAGTTGGCCAAGATCGTCGGCGAGTGAGGGTCAGAGGGCACGCATGACACATTTAGTATACGTCCAGTGCGCTCGTAGGCTTCTCGAAACGTGGTGGAACCCCTGCAGAACCAGCTACACTGACGAGCCCAATCCATCGTGTCAAAACGAGCGCCTGTGCGCCACCAACGTCGCCCCCATGTCGTGATGCCCTCAGAGCAAGCCTTGATTTTATGCGCTAGGGCAGGTACCAGCAGCTGCTTTAGCTCATCGTCTGTCCTAGTACCAACCAATGCAGCAACAAGCGCTCCTCCTGACGTCCCCGTGATGATACTCGGAAGCACCTCATTGTCAAGGAGCGCTCGGACAACACCGAAATGGTAATAGGCGAACGTCGCTCCTCCAGACAAGCACAGCGCAGTCCGACCAAAGTTCGTGTCTAGATGCTTGAAATGACTGTATTTGTCCTCATTTCTCGCTTGTCGAGAGTCAGCAATCACCTTGATACACGCATGTACCTCGTCGATATAATCCTGAACAAGGTCTTTGGTCCCAGAATAGGCTTCGCTGTAAAGCCGGGGATTCTCAACTCCAGCAAAATTGGCCTTGACACAGGCCTCCAGCAGGTTGCACAGCTCTTCGACCACCGCCGCGGAGCTAGATTCGCCACTCTTCATCTCCTGCTCGACCTGCATCCGAACCGTCCTAAGCTGTCGGCTCAGCTGCCGTATTGTCAAGTGGTCATAGTATGCGTATTCATCAATCTTCTTCCACCTCTGATTTCCCAGGTACTCATCCAGCGCTTGCGCTGCATGAAGCCAATCGTCATAATTCTCATGCTTGTAGAGCTCCCTCCTGAGACTCTCTCTCTTCCCCCTCCACGTCACCCACTGTTCATAGAGAAAAATATAGATGCGCGTCAGCGCATACCCCACGCTCAGAAACGTAATCCACCCGAGTACAAAAAAGAGAAACGGCCATTTCAACACGGTGTAGAGCACGCCCTCTCTCGTCTCGTCTTTCGTCCGTCGTGGTGCGGTAGTAGCGCTTTTCCGATGTCCACGTCCTCTTCGCACGACCCGCTGGTACACGGGACGCCAATCGTTCAGGGCAACAAGCGGGTCGGCGTCTTGGTCGGTGAGGGCTTTTTCGAATGCACGTAAGTCATCCGGGTTGAGGAATTCAGTGTCGTAGTCGGGAATCGAGCTAGGACTATACTTGTCGATTTTGTCACCAGCTGCTGACTTCTCCATCATCGGTTTGTGTTGCGTTTATTCATATTGTAATTCGCGTTAATGCTGGTATCAACAGTGTTGGGACTCCCAGGATGGACAGATATGGAATGACACTGACGACATCGACGTCACGGGTCCGCTGCACTTGACCGCCCGACCTGGATTTCGTAAATACGGCCCACATGGCCATATCGGGCATAGCGCGGATACTCGGATTAACATCGTTGCGGAGTGCGAGCTCCTCTCTAAAAGTCACGTGGCTGACGTGGCTGGTATCATGGTTGGATACCAAAGACAAGCCACCCGAAGAAAGCCAACCGTTGAAATGGGGACCGGTCATGGTTCATCCCTGTCCTGTCTTGGACGATCGTCCTTCTTCCTGATAAGTTATCGCGAGATGGGTCGGCGGTCGCTTGTCTCCACCCCAGTTGATCCAGGCGATCAGCAGTTTGTCCCGCGCAGTGCGATTCTGCTGCCAATCAGCTCCCATCCTAGCACCCGTTTCTTCAATCGGTCCCGAGGTGCCAGCCAAATGTGTCCTACACACGGCCGATGGAGGGGTAGGTCGATGCTACAGTACAAGAATGCCGGCGCCAAGCTCCTCTACGACGGTTGAGTGCGAATTCCAGATTTC
Organism: Aspergillus spinulosporus; assembly: GCA_003574815.1. Taxonomy (NCBI): domain Eukaryota; kingdom Fungi; phylum Ascomycota; class Eurotiomycetes; order Eurotiales; family Aspergillaceae; genus Aspergillus; species Aspergillus spinulosporus. The sequence goes on along the minus strand of QPHH01000019.1, from coordinate 2,827 downwards.
AAGTTCGTGAAAACCTCCGAATTCACATACAGAGTCATTGCATAGACGACCTATACAAGGCTAGTGCATAAACTGGGCTGGATGGGAAACACCACCGAGACGATCGGTTCGACTTGCATGCGTCCGAGCGGACCAGTGAAAATGAGGCGCTCTGTTTCAGTCGGCTCCGAGCGACATCAATGGACTTAAGCGTCCTGCAAAGGGCCCTTTTAGGCAACACCCTCTAGGCGGGCGCTGCAGATGTATACTCTGTGTATGTCTGTGCGGCAGGGTTGTTCAGATCCGAGGTTGGGGTGGCACATCTAAGGTCGTCGTTTGAAGGATAACTAACCTTGATCAGTTATTAGGTCAAGGGGCGGCTACCGCGCAAACCCGAAAAGGGGGTTGGTATGGCATACATTACATTGATATTAACTTCGACTAGGTACATTCCTTAATCGCGGGGTTGGTGTTTTCTATCATGGTTTTCGCGGGAATGTTATGTTGCTGAGGTGCGAGATTATATAGTTGTGTATGTACATAGCTTGATAATGAGCGATAGACATATCATCAAAATCTGCAGCAGCACCGAACATTGCGAAAAAAGCAACTCCCATTCTTGACATATTTCTTTTCTTTTCCATTATATTCTTTTCTTTTTTCCCGGAGGCGCTATATTGCATTCTGATCGAACGTGCGGTCTATTGCTGTTAGCGCTCCTTCAACTGCCAGAGTCGCAGAGGCGGATTGTAACCCTCGGTTTCTAATTACTATTGCAGAACCGCGCTAGGATCACTCAGTGCGCTAGCTGCAAATCTTCTGCCCTTTACTCTCATTAGTGGTTGCCTTTCCCCTCGACCAATCACCACAGGGTTGGAGCCGTTGGTTTCGCAAGACGGTTGAATCAGACTGTTAAGTGTTGAAGGACCAAAGAGCGATGGCACAGCGCCCCGGCAGAATTACCCCGCAATTCCACGTTTCAAGTGCAAATGAAAAAGGAGGTGCGATCAAAACCAAACGTCGATATTTTGTTGTTCAGCTCAGCCTCTCAGATGCTCTGATGCTCAGGTCACACAAAGGATAGAGTCCGCCACAGACCGTGACCGTCCGAAGCTTGGGAAAGCGACTTGGCGCTGAGGAAAGATTCGCACCATTGCTGACGTGAACGTCTCCGGGAACTATTAGTCGGCTTCAACCAGGTAGTAGTGTTACTAATTACACCGATCGAGCGTATCCTAGATCATTTGTTTCTGGTGGACGGCATCTTTACAGGAACTCACTATTCTATGGTCCCTGCGTATGGACCACTTTTGTCGCTTGTACTAAAAGGCGTAGTGTGCTTCTCTAGATAGTTGCTGGGCGGCCCCAAAGCAGGAAGGAGAACGAGATGGGTCCCGGGTCCCTTGGAAGATCCTCTCGTTAGTCATCGTGCTCACGTTCCCTAGCAGTATGATGATTACGGGTAGTCGTCGATTCGTAAGCTTCGTTTTCATTCGTTTTCGTATGTCGATCTATGTGAAAACTAGCCATCCATGTTGAAAATTGATCCAGATGCTCTGAGAGTCGAAAGAATCCAGGATTATACTAAAGTGTGTGCTAAAAGTCTTGGTCTGATACCAGTGCAGAGATTGGATGGTTGCCAGTCACGACCGTCAAGTTGCCCTACCGTTACCAGATACTGTCTGTGAACGAGTGGACAAAAACTGGCCATCAATGGTAATTCTCCCGACCGGTAGTGAGGCAAACTGGGGCCAGTTCCGTAAGCAAAACTCCATGAGTATAGGTGGAGGTGGCAAAGGCGTCGAAAAAAAGAATCCAAATATTGTATGTCTATACTCCCCGCAAACTGACAAGGGTGGATTCTTTATCCTTCATGTCCTTGCACGGACCAGGTCTATCAGTTCGCCTCACGATATCAGATGGAAGGTCGGTGAGAGCGGGGTCGTACATAGCCAAAACGTGCTCGTAGAATTTCGGCGACAACCATTCCGCAGCCCACACTCACGTTGCCATGGAACGGATTATCGGAGAATATAAACAGTTGGTCGGCCATTAGCCCTTGGCGGCTGGGGAACGTAAGGAGATGACTTCAAGACATTTTGATGACCTCAAGACACCTTGACAGGTAGCTCTGCTCATGAAGGTTTCTCCGTTATCCGTGTCCATTCGAACACGCTGATTTCGCACCATGTTTTTGTTTTGATTCATGTTAGTAAGGTTCACTGTCACGTTCCTCGAAGGAGGGGATATCCCAGCCAACACGAGGCTTGCCAAAACCATCACTTAGCCGGAGTATGAGCCAATCCGCTCGTTTCAGCGGGGCACCACTGATGATCATCAGGACAGTAAGGTACGTACTCTGTAGAAATGAAGAAGGTGTAGGTTTGGACCATGGAACCGACTGTTGAATGAATGGGGATATCAGGGAGATCGGTTTTAGGAGGAGGGGTGAGAAAGCTAAAAGGAATGTGGTGTGAGCGGCGCGGCAGAGGAAGCGGTGTGACTGCAAATATAGTATCGCGTCCCCGGTTACGGAGCCTTTAGCTACAACTAACATCTTAGATAGGTCAATTATGCAGGTGCTGACCAGGCGAATCTTGACTCTTGAGGGTCCCGCGATGGTCATCCGCTGCCCATGACTCGATCATCCACCTTTCATCAAGGATTCAAGGCTGAAGACGCCCCAAGAACGACTGTCGCTCCACTTGAGCCTCTCGATATTGCCTTTCTTGGTAATGATGGTCTGGAAGGGATGCAAATCAAAAAAAAAAAAAAAAAAAAAAAAAAAAAAAAAAAAAAACGGGGCCTGGAAAGGGGGTGCCCACAGAAGACGATAGAGCCTCTCCCG